>CM060962.1:27848514-28206014 GCA_030765045.1 Tenodera sinensis | reverse complement strand
CCTGGGCTCAACGTCTGCCTCTGAAGCTGAATCGCAACGGAGAAGCTGCTAATGCAGTTTACTTGAAATGCGAGAGTGTGTTCACACCACAAAAACAAGTGGACCGAGAGAGGCTGGAAAAGGGACAGGATGTGGAGGTTTGGACATGCTTAAGTTATATCGATTGCAAATAAATTCATGACACATGCACAATAAGTGTGTTTGGAACTGTACTTTCCATTTCCTTGATCTTTTATATTGCTGGGCCAGAGATGCAGGTATGCGTGCCCCCCGTATTATCTATTACATTGGGAACTTTCCCTTCAGATCCACTGCGTTACTATGACATTGGTAAAACTCGCTATAATGACTACTAAACCTTTTTATAGGTTGTGTTGAAAGGTGGTATTTATCTGCAATGAGGCAGGACTGACAACTTCAGATGACGTGGTGATACATGGAATGACGATTGAGCACCGGTGGAATGAGATGGCGGAGGAAACCGGAGACTGGCCCCAGCGCCGCTTTGTCCACCACAATTCCACATGAGATTGCCAGGAATCGAACCGCCTTGTTGAGAATGCTCTAACTACTCGGCTACGGCGCGGCCAAAAACTCTTTGTTCGAACATGAATTTTCAGTAGGCATTCCAATAGACAAATAGGAATAATCTTATGTATTTCACATACAAAGAGGTAAATAAATAAACTAATTAATTAAACCTGAATGTTATATCCTGGTACGTATGCTACTACACCTTAACATATATTCAAACTTTAGCGTTTATTTCACAATAAGAGAAACTTTTACCCTTAATATACACTTAATTGTTCAGATAAAACATTATAACTATTACAATAGATACTAAAGTAAATACGTATGAAAGAAGTATGTAGACGCTAGATGAGAGTCAGAAATGTAGAGGTAAAGTTGTAGCAAAATATATAGTTTTCCCATTTCTGCTTAAACTGGAAATCAGCAAGCAAAGCAACTGGTAGCCAACTAACTTACGTTTACAAACTATAACTATACTTACTGGTGCCCAGCCAGCACATTTAACTTCTATCGCCATGGGTATCTATAGGTTTATGTACTTAATTGTTACCTTTATATGTTATGTCCATAATGATTAATTAGTTAATATTCGTTTATATATTTTCTATAAGTAGTTACTAATTATGTAATTGTTTTGACTGTCCACATTTTTTATATTATGTTACCTATTATTTCTAAATATACCCTATATGTTTGCATTTAATATTATAATATTGTATTTCTTGTACAATACATGTCTTGAATGATCCTACACCTTTGAGATGCACATGGGCCAAACGTTAATCTCTAGAGCACGAAGGGGTCGGTTTCCATGGCCATGCTCGCTAAGTGCCTAGCTTTCGTGTTTCGTGGTGCAGGGGATCGCGAGTTTGACTCCCTCCTCGGGCGTGGGTATATCCATTTTTATGCGAGACAGTAAAGGGAGAAAAATACAATATATTACAAAGGGGAAAAAAGTAAACCAATAAGAAATATGTTAAACGAAAAACTCCAATCTTTACTCCACAAAAAAAGGGAGCAACTGACGCATTTGCAGAGGATCATCTTAGCCGAGTTGAACGGATTGTTCGTAAGTTACTGAGTACATCGTTCAAGTAAACTATGCATGTAAGTGATCTACGGCCCGGCTGTTAGTGGAACGAATGGTATGTTGAGGAATGAACGCACGTCTTGGCTTATGACCCCAAACTAACCCGTTCATGTTTTGTTGGAGTTTAATTGAACAGATGTGCAACGAGGCTCTGAATCATATGGGTTATTTACATGCAAGTATTTGGGTTCACTCTTAGAACTAAGTACATGGCGATTCGGAAACACTCTGTACGATTTCCAGTGAAATCTTGGCGTTGAACTTTGTGTGGAGTGTAATCCTTCCTATATTAATGGTTAGTGGCAGGGAAAGTAACACATTCCGTGTCTAAACGATTTCTGCCACCCATGGCGGTGCGGAATTCTCTGAAAGCAGGAAGCAATACAATTCACAGCAGGGTTCGACTAACATGTGAGAAAAGTTTTCCGGACGCAGTGTGACCGCCTATATTGTGCTGAGTACTTAAACGCTGAGGTTAACCATCACGTTATGTGAAGGTAGTAGAAAGCGAGAGGTAGGTTAATAATGAAGTGCCCTCCCTTACAAGAGGCCACTGACGCAGTGATTAGTCCGCTATTTATTGCTATTACACATTTCTTGCTATTTCCCTTTGTCTTGGAGTTATAAAACCACTAGAAACTCAAATCTAAAGATTTAACTTTCCTCACTGTTTTAACAATTTATCTCGAACAACTTAATTTATGTACTGAGAAACAAATATTGAACGGACCGATAATCATAACTTTAGAAATTAGTTCCGGATGACTCAGCTACTTTCTGCAATTGAAGGGCTTGGTGAATGAACCAAGTGGTTCCATTTTACGGTAGAAAAATTAGAAAATTAAATTAAAAGAAAATATTTTGTTTCCATTGGTCTCGAATTTGAAATATTGATATAACTGGGATGAATAAACTATCCTGCACTGAAATTAAAAATATTTTGCATTAAAATTAAACATATGAGAATTTTGAGGACATTCTAGCTACCTTTTTCACTAAAGAATACTATTCTTTATGTTTCAGTTACAAATACTGTGTTTGATGCTAGAAACTTTTATCACCAAAGAATACTATTGTTTAGGTTTCAGTTGCAAATGCTGTGTTTAATGCTAGAATCTCTGGTGCTTAACAAAGTAAACGTGGTACATAACCTAAATATGCTGTCATTAATGAAATGCGTAATATATAAGAATCAACCAAGTTTATTACTGAAAGGAAAATTATTTTCCGGGCTTGTGGACCATGGTCTAGTGGAAAATCTCCTTCCAGACGTTTTGTTCGAAGCTGCGTCGACCATCCTCAGTGGTGTGACCGTAGTACTCTACTAGTCTCGGTGAAACCAAACGGCTCCGTATCAGTTGTAGCGATGGATTCTCAAAATGTAAAAAAGTTTCTGAAGATTTTAGTAAGATGCAATTATCGTTTGTGGCAAATAAACTGTTCGTTTCTTCAATTCCATCTACTTTAGTATATTTGTCAGTTTTTTTTTTCTTTCTTTTCAGAAGCCCCAAGCAACCGAGCGTCCAAACAGCCCAGTACCACAAAATAAAGTGTTTCACAGGTGATGCTCAACACACACTTCAGATTTTTGTTTCTTTACATACTCATAGGATGTGACAGTGGTGCAATTTACGGCCCTTTCAGCTCTATTCAGCTCACATACCTAAGTGAGGAACTGGTTAAATGTTTTTACCTGTTTCATTTTAGTTCCATTCACATCTAACTCACCTCAGACGTTTTCCCTGGAATTGGAGCCCCAACTGGCTTGTAAGGTTGGGCTGCCTATTAAGCGCTGCTGCTTCAACTCAAAGGGGTTAGAGTGAAGGTGAACGTGGCTATTATTTACTGGGTGCAGCCTTTAACATAGATTTGCTTAAGGATTATATCCATACTTATCATTGAAGCCAGTTGTAATCGAAGTAAGCCTGAGAATTGAACCCAAGATCCATGAAAAGGCAGCTGGCAGTATTTATTACTAAGATGTAGGGCTAGTCCTTGTATCTACTGTTAACTGGTAACCTGTATACCTGAAGAAAGCATAGGCTTATTTAATCCAGTGCTGAAAAATGTAGAATTACCATTCTCCTATGATTTAGGTAATACTGGATCTAAACAGGCGTATACCTTTCCTGACCGAATGCCTCAATGGTTGTGCATATTTGGAAAACACTCTACATTTTAATATACTTACTCCTAGCTATAGTTGTACTGTTTAACGACCGTTCATGCTGCATAAGGCACTGCAGGTTGTGGACATGGTTGATATAGTAAATGTTTATTGGGAAAAAGAAAATTGGAAAGGAAACTTTCCAGCACCAAGTTTGAGCTGCCTACCCGCTATTTGGTGTTTATGAGGACTGAGAAGCACCTGGGAAAATTTCAGTCAGGGCGATCCTCACTGAAGGAACTCCTGCTGACGAACCCGTGCTTTAACGCCCTTGGCCACCTAAGTTGGTTTAGTCGTCTGTAGTGCCACTGTGGTCTCCAGAGTACATTTATTCCTTACCTCAAAAACCAGATGTATAATAAGGAAATTGTACCCATAAGGCCACAAGTACTTCACACGCTGCACGAAACAGAACTGCGTCATTACCAAGAACTACGTTTTACTTTCGGGATAAAACTTTGTAGGGATAGTCAAGAGTTGAAACGAACACTTTGTGTTTGTCATTGTAGATTTATGTGCGTGTGGGACGGAGGTCAAGGTGCAAAATGCAGAAATCCATCTCAGAGTTTGCCACCTGTCATCTACAAATGTTTCCCAAGTTGACGCATCCATCACTGTGGTCCAGCTTCCGTACGTAACCTGTAAGATCTTCTGCGGTCTCCTACCACAGTGCTAACAAAAAACGCAGAACTCCAACGGCTTTCCATCCACATGCACTTATTGGTCCAGATATGAAGTTAAACAACGCATATGTCCTTAACACTTTCTCTGTTTTAAATATGATTGGTGCAATTGATGCCGGGCCGACTACTTTCTGGACAAACGCACTTATCAAGTGAGCAAACCTAGGCGGGGCCGTTTTCGTCGCGTTCGTCCGGCTGGTGAGGCTGGCTACAGTATCGTTGGCGTGGGTGATGGGAAATCCGCAGTAAATATACTGCAGTTATTTCAAAACAATTACAAGGTAAAAGTAAGGTAAACAGAAGAAACATTAAGTTTCTCATGTACATCAAGCTAGGAGACTGGTTATTTAAGTAATCATGGCACATGCTTGGGAAATTCCCCTTTACACTGAGCAGTTTCCTGAAAGTTGGCAGCAATTTCTTAACGGATGCAAATTTTTAAGTTTATCTAAAGTAAGTGGATTTGTTTCGTAAGCTTTCTTGGTAGTGCCCTCCCGTTTCTCTGATTCAACTCCCTGCACTTTCTTTTTCTGTGGGCAGGTGCACTGCCAATACCTCCAGGATATACCGTATTTTTAAATCACTTTTCCATAAAATGTGAGGCATCTCTATGACTGACACCATTTTAAACCCCATGTATTCATAATTTCCAAACGCCTGCAATACAAGGATTTATTATCTGTGAATAAGCTGCTACGTATTTCCATGTGGAAATAAACTGCTAAAATACTCGAAGTCTTATTAAAATTGGTATTTTTACTATACACGGAGCACGTGGAAGGCACATCCACCAAATATCAACATAGAAGGTTCAATGTTTCTATAAATATTCAAACACTTTGACTACTTTAGGTTCTTTATGTCGGCGCCGTGGCTGAGCGGATAGAACGTTTGCCCATCACCGAGGTGACCCGGGTTCGATCCCAGGGATCCACATGTGGTATTGTGGTGGACGAAGTGGAGTCTGGGTGGCTGCCCCAAAGGCATTGTTTCTTTCATAAATCCATCTTCCTTAAAACTTTCCGTAAGACATGTCCCTTTCAAGGGTTGTATCTCTTGACACATGCTGCACAATTATTATATAAGGAAATCAAGTGCCGATTTATTGGCGTTATTTACTTCATTATACGGCTCATACACCACCCTCAGTTAAAGTCTAGACGATAGAGTGAGACGGGGTAGAGCAGATAATTTGGCCGGGTGCTGATACCTATATCGGAATATGCCTCAGGGTGGAAGTAGGATACGGTAATAATAAACTTTTGGCTACTAACTAATCAGCCATTTGAAGGGCTGGGGTGTCGAACACCAACATACACTTCACAACATGGCGTACTGTGTGTTCATTTCAGTGTGCCAAGATATGCAGTCCTTCTTTCTCCTATACAGGATCTGATTTGGGGTAAAGCGATATTAACACCGTTTTATTTAGGTTGAAAATTGCTAAAATAGGAACATGCCTGTGGCTGCTCCAGCAAAGAAGCCCAAAAGGCAGCAGCACATTCGTGTAAAAGGTCAGAAGAAAAAGAAATTAGCTTTGAAGTTTAACGTTGATTGCACACATCCTGTGGAAGATGATATCAAGATGTAGCAAACTTTGAAAAATACCTTCAAGAGCGCATCAAGGTAAATGGAAAAACAAATAATTTGGGGAGCGCTGTAACCCTGCAGCGGACTAAAAAGAAGCTATCAGTAAATTCAGAAATTTCATTCTCAAAGACATACCTGAAACACCTTACAAAGAAATACTTGAAGAAACACAATCTTCGAGATTGGTTGCTGGACATATGCAAAAGACAAATCTGAGCTTATGCACTTGAAGGTTAACAGCCAGGAGGATGAACAAGAAGAAGAAGAAGAAGAAGAGGAGGAGGAGGAGGGGGAGGAGGAGGAAGAAGAGGAGGAAGAAGAAGTAGAAGAGGGGGAAGAAGAAGAAGAAGAAGAAGAAGAAGAAGAAGAAGAAGAGGTGGAGGAACAAGAAGAAGAAGAGGGGGAACAAGAAGAAGAGGAGGAGGAAGAAGAAGAAAAAGAAGAAGAAGAAGAAGAGGAGGAGGAAGAAGAAGATAATGATTAAATGTCATTTGTATTTTGTTATGCTTTAAACAATGCTGGACATATGCAAAAGACAAATCTGAACTTAGGCACTTGAAGGTTAACAACCAGGAGGATGAACAAGAAGAAGAAGAAGAAGAGGAGGAGGAGGAAGAAGAGAAAGAAGAAGTAGAAGAGGCGGAAGAAGAAGAAGAAGAGGTGGAGGAACAAGAAGAAGAAGAGGAGGAACAAGAAGAAGAGGAGGAGGAAGAAGAAGAGGAGGAGGAAGAAGAAGAAAAAGAAGAAGAAGAAAAAGAAGAAGAAGAAAAAGAAGAAGAAGATAATGATTAAATGTCATTTGTATTTTGTTATACGTTAAACATATTTTAATAAAATGATATGCCATTAAGACTTCAGGTTAAAAAAAAAAACAGATATGTATGACGTCACTTATCTAAGCGTTGGGCCTAGAATTGAAATCGCCTAGTTCAGGCATGTCAAACATCACTCCCAGGGTGTGAAGAGAGGAGTCCACCCCTCCTGAACTGCAGTAGCACACGCTAGTAGAACCGGTTTTCGCTTTGTTTTTCTCGTTCTCCGATTTGAAGGGAGGGAAAATAGGGGAATATTTTCACACTTGGCGAGTGCTGTTTGACATGCCTGGCCTAGTTCTTCCACAGATGTGTCTGACTGCAGTGATGGAGAAGATGCCTATCAAGCAGGGCGTCGGCGTTCGGCTTGAACGTGATAAACAGACGGTGTAGTAACAGTGGGCTGGACGATGTTTCATACCCAAATTTATTTTGCGCTGTGTTTTGTTTCGTTGATATGGAAAGCACGTGAAAGTTGTGAGCATGGTACTGTTATCCTTAGCGTAAGGAAACATCCATTTGTCAAGCGTACAGTACGGCTCCCCGACTGCAAACCAATTTTTGTGTAGAATGAAGGCACCCAGGTAGAATTATGGTTCACATGTTTGTTTAGTTTATTCTAATTCACGGTTTCTGAAACATTCCGAGCCCCGTTATTTGGTCTGTGTTTACTGTAAATGTCGTTTCCGTATTAGCACACTTTGGATTAACGCCACGCTGACTAGACAATGTCTATACTACATAGGGCATACTCTAAAGTTCCCCTTACAAACTTCTAGGAATTATAGAGTGGACTGCGTAGATAACATTTTGATGTGGGAACCATGCCCAGAAACGTACCGTTTCCGTGCTACAACTATTTGAAAACATGTCCCATATGCGTCACGGATCCCATCTACCTGACCTTCCTACAGCAAGTATTGGGCGTGTTATTGTGTGCTGTGCCATTCAATCTCGGTCAGGATACGTTACAGCATGATGGGGCTCCCGCTCACCATTCACGTCATGTTTGGAAACATCTAGACCAACGGTTTGCATGGTCTTCACGATACCGGAGGGATTAAAGTTAATATTTCATTTGATGCATGGAATGGTAAGTGTTTGAATGTGAAACGTGGGCCTATTTATATGCCCTTTTCAACTGTTAACTTTTCTTAGTATGGGATATGCAGTAGCATTCCTTGTGTTCTAAACATCTCTTGGTTTACAAGTTAAGGATGGATGAAATAGATTTGCAAAATCCTATGCAACGGCTTGAACCACATACCTTTGACTTTCGGGGCCGTTGCTGTACCACTGACTACCGTGGTTGGATGCCCAAAAGCTCATTAAACTTTGTCATCTGAATCGTTTATCCCAGCAAACTTCCAAGGCAATCTCACACATGCAGGTATATGTACGTGTTAAATTTGATAAGATTTGGAGAAAAGCTCACCGCAGTCCAGTTGTTAGCTTAAAGCTTCAGGCGTAACATCGCTATTTAAGGGCTAGGGTCTAAGTACTTTATTTTATGGTTGAATTTTTTAAAATATTCTCTTCTCTGTGAAAAAGCAAAGCATCAATTATATTTTAATGTGATGATGTGTGCACGATTTTCTCTAATGCTGTAGCAACGATTCTTAGAAATTCTTATTCCTCTTTCTGCGTCATAGTAATCGAAAAACGTTTGTAAAAGTCATGTCATTCCTAATTTTTTTGTAAATACAAGGAGAATATGGGTATACAGTGGGCTTGAGTTAAGTTTTCTGATAGCACAGCTGGTCACCAGTGATGGCCTATAACATTCATTTTCTTTGCATGGCTAATAGAGTAAAAATAACGACAAAAGTAGATATATTGGAAAATTCCAGCACATAAGACACATCAGGGAAGTAATTCGCCACACAAAAAAGTATCAGACAAACTGTGTGTTTAGTGACGTATATATTTTGGTAAAGTAACATTTTGTGTCTCTTACGGTTTACCAGTTTTGTGAAAGCCATTCAAAATACAGAAGAGGTCTGAGGACGGAAATTCAGATATGCACCTTTTATAACATATCCTAAACAAATACTTCGATCAAAACCGTTAAGAGCTATTTTTTAGAAAATCAAAGTTTTCAAAAAAAAGTTCCACGTAAGGGTAGTGTGAGGTGGAGGGTAACTTTCTTGAAAATCGTCATGTCATATACTCGTGCCTATAACAACTCTCGAGTTGCATGGATTAAGCATTTCAAAGCTTATTATTTTAGAGATATGTGTCTCAAAAATTATGTATGTCCATGATAATATTTCGAGCACACGCTGTTAATAATTTCACTTTTCTTCTCAGACTTCACATTATGAAAATCACAATCCAAAATAGCATTACGTAAGTATACTATTGCTCAACTAAGGATTAAACAGGTGATATTCAAGCTGAGGTACGCATAACCCAAGGGGCACGCGCAGACTTCTGAGGGGTACGTAAAATTTAATTTAATCATCCTCTGTGTACTCTAAATAAGTTATAAACATTATTACCTATTTTAGATACGGATATGTATAATTTGAATAGCTCCAAAAATTATTTTGTTGTTTAACGGCGCTGTTAATGGTCAGGATTACATCAGCGTCGCCGGTGTGCCAGAAGTTTGTCCCGCTGGAGTTCTTTTACATGCTATTAAATCTACTGGCATGAAACTGTTGTTTTTAAGCACAGTTAAACCCATCGGTCTAGGCCGGATTTGAACCTGCGACCTTGGGATCAGTAGTCCAGCGTCTGGCCAACTGAGCCACCCAGACCGACAAGGATACCTACAGAGCTATTCAATATAGCTGTACTCGATACAGCTATGTTCGTCTTTAACAAATAGTAATGGAGAAACTTTTCTGACATACCCGAAAACTTTTTCCTGCAAATACACACAATGAGAAAGCAGTGATTTCTAGTAATATGAAAAATAATTCGCTGTGTTACTTTTGGGAACTATGAGTGTATTAAGCAGTTACATTTGGTCACTCATCAACATTGCGCAATTGCCTATTTTCAATAGCTCCACAACGTCATTGTAATATCCCAGTTGTGAACAGTGAATGACAGCTTAGCTTACAAATTAGCAGAAAACGAACGGTTAGTTGATTATGTATTTAATGATTTACAGCCGTTTGATATGGTACCAATGGATGCAAAGATGCATTATCAGTGTTCAACATGGAAGTGTTTTCCTTTGTATCAGTACTGTACTTTAGATAGCTCAGACCTGTAAAGTTTTAGTTAATTTTCCCGTTTCGTTTCAACTACAGGCGTCGAGTACGTGACAGCACGAGTCAGAAGATCTAACCTTACAAATTGCATTATATTTTAGAAAGGAGACAGCTTTGTAACCTTACGAGTTACCAAACTTTCCCCTTGCTGCTGACGTGCGGCGAGTGAATCAACACCATTATCATTGCTCTCGAGAAGGCCAAAAGCATCATTTTTGTGAGGTAAACGGATTCATCGCCAATCTTTTAAGATAAATCTCTGTATACACTTGCACAGGTAAATTAATAGGTTCCAGTGGAATTATTGGCTCGTAATATTACAAGTTGTAAAAAGGAATGAGATGGAGATACTAAGTAATTTATCTACTGTACCAAAATCTCAAGTCCAAATATCTGTGATCAATATTTATTTACCTTAATTACAATAGGTAAAACCTGGCCTCAATAAAAACATTTCCCACTTTACCGTTATTACTGTGTGTACAATGTTTTACAAAAATCATCCATAAACACTTACGTACGAAACAACTCGTGGCCATTATTATTATTTTTGATGCCAACAAACTCACTGCTAGATCATTTTACTACACAT
This sequence comes from Tenodera sinensis, assembly GCA_030765045.1. Classification (NCBI taxonomy): domain Eukaryota; kingdom Metazoa; phylum Arthropoda; class Insecta; order Mantodea; family Mantidae; genus Tenodera; species Tenodera sinensis. The sequence continues at coordinate 28,195,322 of CM060962.1, read as the reverse complement.
TTACGTACTGATATACAGACGTACTATCACTTTTGCAGGTTTGCTTAGCTTCGACAATTATCGGCACTGTTTCTAGAACAAACTGCGTCACACGGCATATTACTCTACTGCGTGTTCCATAGCGGAGTTGTCATATGAAGAAACTGACTGTTATTCTTCCTTGCCGGCGACCGACTCGACAATAATTTGAAATAAACGCATAATATATGAAGTAAGAGTTGCAATTTTGTCAGCAGATAAGAGGCCATACAAAAGTTGCGAAAAATAAATTGATCATACGTTAGTGCTGCTAAGGGAATTGGGCGTTCTGCTGAACTCAGTCAACGAGAATTCTATTAGCACAATGTTTGGGTAATTACAAGTCTGCACGTTCAGTAATAAACATTTTCTAAAAGTTACTAAGGAAAAGGTATTTTTAGAATTTAGCAAGTCACAGAGTGAAATTTTATTTCATATTTGAATAAGAAGTTTAAGATTTGACATCATATAATGCTGAACTTTGGTGGGGTGTTCATGAAATAGGCGGGACTTATGGCGATAACAATGCTTGTATTTCTTAGATTAGATTATTTTGTGTCTTGAAGCCTCACAGTTGTTTATATTACTGCATTCGATTATCGGCAGTCCAGATTCCTCACCACTGTAGCAGCCGGCAGCTTATTCACCAAAGACAGAGATATTGGAGACGGCATCAATGTGTCGCACACTGGGAAGGACGTTATCAATAGTGATACCAAACTTCAGGAAAATCACTTTTCCAATTCACTTACAAACTTAGTGTTATTGACAAGGCACTCGCATATCTAGAGGAAACTTGACTTACACCTAAGCAGAAAATTCCAATGGGCTTAGGTACAGTGAGTGTGGATACTAATATATCCGTCCACCTGTACGTGTACGACAATATCACTAAGGATTTTTTTTTCTGACATTCGGTTACATTCTGTAGACCCTAGGTTGTTTATAAACACTAATCTATTCGTAGTTTATACTGTGTTAGACTCAGGAGCTTAGCTGTGACCTTGTGGTTACACAAGTGCACCTAACGTATCGTGGTTACTTATTCCTCTCATTCTGACGTTTTACACTCTGTTTTAAAAGTGACTTATCCTTTCTTTCCCGAGACAATAAATATTAGGTGAAACAGAATAAGCAATACATTACAATGCCGCATCAACAAAGCAACTATGATCATACTTTCAATACCACTAATGAATTTTGTTTATTGGACATTCAACAAACCATAATATTGTAGCAACACTGGCACTGCTTACAGTCCAACTGCCTTGTAGACAGTCATTTTGAACTGCTGGTGTTGCTCTGTTTACATCGTACGAAGAAGCTTCTTACTCCACAGCGCGATTGCACGTTCAAGGATAAAGACATTGTTCGGAGTAAATGACAGTATATTGAGTACCTTTTAGCACACTAACTGCCTAAATAATTTGTAAATGTAATAATTAAGTAAAATTTCGTCTTAATCAGAGATCAGAGTATTTGTCTGAACAATAAGAGAAACGGATTCAACGAATTCCTAAATAATTCATGAAATTTACTCAACACCGCATATCCAGATCCAGAAATGCAACGCGGTGCATCATAAATGCTTTGTTATGTTCTAAATACTTTCCCCTACTTGCACATTCAATCGTGAAATTCTGTGATCGATATTTGCAACATTCTGCACAGTAATGCATATGGTTACTTCACTTGGATCGTGAATGAGGTGGGATGAAATCTGCGTCACACCATTTTTTGCAGAACACTGTGAGAATGAGGTATGAATAAGAGAAGAATAACCAGGCACAGATTTACATGTGATTCCCTGGTTCATCCCCTAGCTACTGAGCTGCAGAGAGTCTGTGCCTGATGCTTTACCCCTCTCTTTGTCTTTCCTCCATCTTGTACGTTTCCAGGGACCACCATTCAGAAACACTCCACATGCACCAGTTGGTTCAGACATTATACTCTTGCTTCCTCCTGCTTTATGACTTCCCCAGATGTAATATACATTCCGCTATCTCAAAACAAAGGCACGTCAAATAAAGCAACAGAATTAATATTTGATTTAACATTTTAAAACTCGAGCAACGCTATGGTTATACTATTACCCCTTACGTTAAATAGTGTTTTGTAATAACAAACAGCTGTGTAAAAATGACTGACTTCAACGCGTTAGGATTTTTGCCCACCCGTGGAAACGCTATAGAAATGCACACGACCCGGAAACATTAAACCTTGCGGCAAAACAAAATACAATTGATATGATAGTTTAGTTTCCCACGGTTCTTTACCTTGACTGCAATGTATTGTAACAATTTTCAAAATTACCACATCCAATGCAACAGAAGGATGTGTAATGTGCTATTACATTGCTAATTTGTAGCAAATTCATACTATTTGATTTTATTATTGGATACATTTTATTTTATTTACATTATGTAAAATATATGCATTATTGGTAATACAAACAATATTCTTAAACACACGTATTTAATACGTTAAATAACGATAAATAGCGTTAATCTGTAATTATGGAACTTAAAATATTTATGAAACTACATAATTTTTAATTTAAACGTACAAAACATTACAAATAAACAGTCAATTGACTCATAAATACGACACGCTTACGAATTTTACTTAGTTTTCGCGTCGACAGTGAATGACGTGATTATTTATGGACAGCGATTAGGAGGACGAACAAAAGGTGAGAAGGAAAATTAGATATTTTCGTTGAGTTTCGCCTTCTAAGCTGAAATTATAACGATTGGAAATATAATTGCAATGCTGATGAACATGCACAAAAATATCAAAGTTCTAAGGCTTTCACGGCCGGTGTCAATACTAGATGCACAAAAATAATTACGAATAGGCAATTACTTACAGTAGTGAAAAATTTTGGTTCTCGAAAAATTTAATTCAGTTGAAATATCGAATAACTATCAACAAATTAACATACATATCGGTAAGTTAAATAACTTCTTTCTTCTTTTTCTTCTTTAACTGTTTACCCTCGCCTTATGTAGGACTTACATCCCCTAAGCCAGTGCCTAGGGTCATACGTCTGTCGGGGAGCGCAGGAACCTATGGACCGGACAGAGTGAAGACCTGGAAGCGGATGGCCAGCTCAACTTCTAGTATGAGAGTGAGGAAGAGGATGATATGAGGTGCAGGCGAAATCGATGATTGGAAAGGTGATTATAAAGCAATTGGTGGAATGAGTGGCGGGGGAACCTGGAGAACGCGGAGAAAACCCACCCAGGCACCGCTTCGTTCACGAGTACCACATTCAAGTCCTTACACACGGTGTTGGGGTGACCACTCGCTTCCAGGTCTTCACTCTGTCTAGACCATAGGTTCGGCTGCTCCCCGACAAGCGTCTGACCCTAGGCACAGGCTTGTAAGTCCTAGGGGTTGTAATTCCCACATAAAGGGAGGGTAATCAGGTAAAGTAAAAAAGAAAACTTTTGGAGATATCCTTAAAACACGTCAGACTTAAACACCTCTGCAGGTTAAATAGACCTTTATTTGTAATAATTTACCAAATGTAAGTTCCATACAATGCCATAAATTTTATACTAGGCACCTAAAGCTATTATTGTATGTTCTGAAGGCTATAAGTAATTTCAATACAGATCACCATTAATGAATAAAATTAGAGTATTCATTTATGGTTAACTAGCTGTAAGTGTTTCGGATTTTCCAATACATTGACATATTTTATTCAGTTCCTTTAATATATCTAATACTGTAGTAGATAATGGGATTAGATAATTTTAAAACAGCAGGAGTCTTAAAAAGCTGTTTTAATAATTAAAGACAGTATAAGATTTATAGAAATAGATACCTGTATTTTTACGGAAAGCATAATTATTTATTTATATTCGTCTTTACTATCTGTGAAAGATAATGGGTAAGAAGCAACGTCAACATTTCATTACATTGCCTCTGTACACAGGAGTGTCTAGAGCATATTACATTGGTAAAAATGCCTAACGGTTACAGCTATGCTACCGCAAGTTAACCTAAGTTGTATGGTTAGAGAAATGAAAACTAAACATTTTTTTTTTTTTTTTTTCCTTCAAAGTACACGAAAACGTTAAGCTCTAAAACACAATAACAAAGATGCAGATTCAGCACGCAATTCCAGCTACCCCCCCCCCAAAAAAAAAAAAAACATTAACACTATAACCGTTAAGGCGGGATGTGGACATAAATATCAATGCATGGTAATTTCAGCAGTTGGATATGCGTATTTGGTTGTAGGAGAGAAAGTTTTAAAAGTGACTACAGATGTCCTTTACACGCTTTATGATAGTCAAATGCCTACTACCATATAACATAGAACCTCCTTTTCATACGCTAATCCTGTTTTATCTTAATCCTCTACTCTCACCCAATGTATTTCTGCCACTCAAGCAAGAAATTGTATGCGTGCGTGTGTGTGTGTGTGTTGTCGTTGTTAGCTAATGCTGGATTTCTGACAATGAAGTCATTAATCCTCTTGCTCTCCATTATTTTTCACTGATGGATGGGGTGCTAGAAGTGGCCGGGCATATTTGAAGGTGGTCTCTTCTTGCAGATCACATAGAGGACAGAGTGGTGAAGAATATATCCCAATTCTGTTTAAATGTTTTGCCAGACAATCATGTCCTGTAATCAACCTGAAGGTTGCAACTGCTGTTTTTCGAGGATACTCAGGAATTACTGTTTGAATGTTTGGTAGTTCCCATCTTTTATTCTTTGATTTTTCATAGTAATATTTTGCAATAATTTTTTTGAATTCAGAGTTGACTAATCTTTTAGCTGCATAAAATGGTAGATTAACTATAGATTTCTGCACATTGCCGGTACCCTTTTTTGCAAGAAAATCAGCTTTCTCATTACCACTCAGTCCACAGTGAGCTGGTATACATTGGAAGACTAGGTGTTTTTGAAGTGCTGTAAGATGGGTAAGGATTTTCCAACATTCTATAATTGTTTGGTTTTTTGGTGACAACTTGGAAGTAATTGCTATAATTGCTGCCCTGGAATCTGAGAGAATAACTCCATCCCATTCGGATCTCCGGGCGGGGACTACTTCTCGAGAACCAAAACATTATATTAATAGAATAATAATAATAATAATAATATAATAATAATAACATCAGACTTCTACAATGGAATGCGGGTGGTCTCACACAAACAAAAAGAGTAGAACTGAATAAAATTGTATTTGACTATAATATCGATATATTTTTCATACAGGAAGCAAATCTAACAAATGACCAACTTAAATACTTCAATTTTACTGGTTTTCTACTACACCTACTACCCGAAAATGTGTGTGTGTGTGCGTGTGTGTGTGTGTGTGTGTGTGTGTGTGTGTGTGTGTGTGTGTGTGTGTGTGTGTGTCCGCGCAAACGTACATATGCTAAAATTCTTATACATTCTGATTACAGAGATATTATTTTAAATGACAAAAACAATGGGGAAGACAGTGCAATCTTTATTAATAGTGTATTACTAAGGAGGTATTTCAAGCCAAGGGATTACTTACGTAGATGGTTGCAGAATGTAGAGCGTATCTACAAGCATATAAATTATAATAATGATGCACGTTTTAGCTGGCTAAAATGTTACAATTTATACCAGTATAATTTAAAGGTACTTATGATTTATATCACTATATCGGGAGAAATAAAAATTAATTAAGAAAAACTTATAAATGTAATGTATTTTCGAAATCTGAATAAACCCAGCTAAATAAAATGAATTCATCCGAAATTCACAACTAATATCGTTAATAAACAAAGACTGTTTATAATTAAATCATTTAATCTCCCGGTTTACAATGAAATCTCATCCAGCAACTGAACACTGCATCCCCTAAACCACCGCTATGCACATGCAAGTAGTGGTCTGCATAACAAACATAAATCAGCACAAAGTATTAACGTACTAGATTTTATGTGTTATGAATAACGTAAAGCTCCAAGAGGTGAAATGCTTTTAAATGACATAAATTACGCTTTAAACAATTTTCGCAGCTTAAAGCACAAATTATGACGCATTACCCATACAGTTCAAAGTAAGAATTATGTAAATACTCGAATAGATATTCTGGCTAAATGTAAGCACACTATACATTTTTCTAGACTTTTAAAGAATGTGCTTACTAGATTTACACTGCACAGAATCGGAGGAGAAGGTCATACTACTTTGCTTTTCTTTAAAAATGGCACCCGTGTAATCGAGATATATTTAACACAAAAAGGACAAAACCAGTTTCAGTTGTACATTGAACTTTGTATAGAACTTAGGCGTTTCGCCTTTATCTCTATTGGTTTGCCCAGGGGTATTTATAGCAATTTCTATATGGTTAACTAAAATTCTCGTGTTGTACTCACATGACTTTTCTTCTCTGTTGCTATAAGCACAGCAAACCTGCTTTTTGCCTACTTGAAAATTTACTATTTAATCAGGTTTCATTCGTTTAGGCGAGATTCTTTCCATTAAAAATCTCGTAGGGTAACGGGTAGTAAAAGGGCCTTGTAAACACCTTGGTCGCATTGTGCCATTGCACATTTTCAGAACATTTGACATATAGTATATTGAGATCTACGAAAACTAATCCCTTATCTTAACTCGTTATTGCATCGCCTTTTCTTTGATAACGATTACGCAACGTTCAGCATCACTATACTAGAAAACCACTCGCCCAAAGGGTAGACATATAACAATGTATAGGAATTCTTAAGCAGTTGGCTTCAACCATAATCACTACAACAAACGCAGACAGCAGCTGCCAAGGATTGGTGATAGAAAATCGGAGTACTGTATGCAAACTTCAAATGACTGAGTATTGGAGGGCTGCTCGGTTACCTGCGACGTCTGTACCTACACTACAGTAACAGTTGTCCTTTGCTTTCTTGCGTACTAGCTATAATGCTCCATCTACTGACAAAATAGTCTGTTCTGTGCTATGGAGCCACCAAGTGGTAAAAATACTCTAGCCAGTTTTGTGTCGGTTTTGGTGGCTTGGTTTAGGTGCTGACCTGCTGATCCCGAGGTTGCAGACTCAAGTACAGTCTAGACATGCATGAAAGTCACAGTCCAAAGTCTGGCATGTAAACTATCTCCTGCGGGACGAAACATCGGGACACCGGCGGCACTAATATTTACTTTCTGCTCCTTTGTTCCCAACATACAAGACTAGCTAGATGTTAGATACAGTAAATAAGACGTGTGACTGGCTGCGGTAAGATATATCCGTGAAAGAATATTTGCACAGGTTTGTTTCTGAGAGCTGCGGCAGGGTTTTGAGCTTCTCAACCACTTTTATCCAAATCATGTACATTTTTCATTGCTCTCAGGCCTTCCTTGAAGTTTTCTAACCGTCTCCCTCTCTAACTTAACAAGCTCCATTCCAGAGCATGTATTGTGATAAAAACGACAAAATCCGATCCAATTATTTTTGTCACTTTATTTTTTTCTAATTGAATGCACAATAACACAGTCCTCTCTTACTGACGTTAATACAGTCAATCTACAGCAGTTCGTGATTTTACAACTCTTACGTGTTTTCTTCTGCCAAACTTCACTGACTCCTTTCTGTTTTTCCTCACTTTCCCAGTCTCTCAAACAACAGACCTGCATGATACAATCACTCCACACTCATTAACTGCTTTACTACCTTGCTTTTGATGCAACCGTACACACGCTGCTGACCCACACACTAAAACTAAAAGCTGACTGATTCCTTACTCTCGCTGTTTCCTAGCGCAGCGAGGATGTCGTAACACAGACATTTCTCGAAGTTCCACAAGTTCGACGGCTGCCGTACACTTTTCGATTAATCTCGAAAACCCCTTTGACCTGCCGCGCTCATTTTTGTAATGTATTCAGAAACGGACGCGCTCGGCAGCCTGTCTTTATGTGTCTTTGATGCACATATCTCCTGCAGTATCAGGTAGTCTGACACCGAGCCTTTATTTTGTTACCGTTGCCTTCGGTCAGCATTACAGTATTATGTAATCATCAAGAACTCATGAAGGCCGCGCCGTAGCCAAGTGGTTAGACCATTCGCTTCTCACCAAAGCGGCCCGGGTTCAATCCCAGGCAACCGCATGTGAGAAACGTGGTGGACAAAGCGGCTCTGGGTTCTCCGGTTTCCCACGCCATTTCATTCCACCGGTGCTCCATCCTCATTCCATGTATCATCAGTGTCACCACCTGCAGTGCCGTATGTAGTAAAAGCGGGCGTTAGACACTACAAAACAACAAGAACGCATCAAGCATATAATTTCCAGAAATTCCTGCTACATTTATTAAAACCATATAACGTAGAAAGCTCGTTTAAATGTGTTTATCGTTTTTTATGTATTTAATGATAACTTCAAATTGAAATTTCATAACTAAGCTCGGCAAAGCAATTTGAATCTACACGTGACACCGTACCGCTTTTGTCTCGCGGGGAAAAATGAAAATAGAGAAGAGACTTTGTTAGTATCTTGAAGGGTCACAAAGAATGGCTCTTCAACAGTTTAATTTCAACCAGGGAAGGCATGCATAAAACCGACCTTAACGAGAGGACCTGCAGCGTCACCCACTTCTAAAGGAGACGTTGCGACGCAGACATACCCCACGCTGCAGGTCTATTTTTGTGTGTAATAGAGTGCTGTTCTTGCGTGCTCATGTCCCATTTCCCCGCCAGCTTGAAGGTACTTATCTCACAAAATGGACTCATTAGGTGTTTAGTGACTTCGGAGCGAAATCCTCGGCTCAACAGAAGAATTTTGATAGTGACAAGTGCATAGTGTTGCGCAGAAAAAGGACGGGAGATAAGATAAAAGTTGCACTTCGCTTATACTAGTACAGTCAGTTTAATGTGTTCACTCAGATAGTCTCATCAGCTTTTTCTTTTATTACTTTCTCTCCTACGTATAGTAAGTAGAGGAAGCATTGTATTCCACCATACATTAGATGTCGAGATTTCACCAGAAATATGTCTTGAGGAATAAAAGAAAAAGCATTTTTAGAAAAAGGTCCGTGTGTGCGTCTGTTTGTCTGTGTGTCAGTCTGTGCTCAGCATAACTCAAAAATCTAATATGTTGCACTCATATGACTCTCTACTCTTGTACTAACCATTCTTACCAGCTCTTATTCCTATAACTTCTTCATGTTAGTAGAGATAAACATTTGTGCAAATTATCTTATTGCTTACATCCTTCCAGGAGCAAGGGGATATTAGAATACAGTACGCTTTGAGCGATAGTCAAATCTTTTAAAGTTTTGAGATCCCGTTCTATTTGCACGCTTAACATATAACAAATGAACAACGATGTTCCATTTCACGTAAGTTTTCCCAAAATAGCACAAATAACAAGGAATATCTCCGAAATGGTTAAGCCTACAAAAAATTATTCAGGCAAAAATATTGTACTTTATCGATATCTACATTTTTTAAAGTAAGACTTTGTCTACCTCTTACGGTTTACCAGTAATTCAAAGGTCATCCAGAGTAAACCGGACTACATAGGCTATAGCCAGAATATTCAAAATATAAATTTCATTTGTCATAAAGATATCTTAAACATACGGCATTTTAATCAAAATCGTTAGTCATTTTCGAAACATTTTCCATACAGAGGGTAGTTTAGGATAAGGTTATTTTCTTCAAAATCTTCATGTCGCATCCTTTAAAGACATTAAACTTAAATACCAACTTGGCTTTTAACCAACTTTTCGTTTTTGAGTTATGCTGTCCACAGACAGATAGACGGACGGACAGACAGACAGACAGACAGACAGACAACCACACAGACTGACAGGCAGACATACACGCGGCCTTTTTCTAAAAGTGCTTTTTTTTATTCAGAGGATCTCAAAACCTATATTTCCGGTGAAATCTCGACATCAAATTTTTGGGTAGAATACAATACTTCCGCTACTTACCAGTAGAGAAAGTAAAAACGAAAAGTCGGTTAAAAACCAAAGTTGGTAGTTAAGGTTAACATCTTTCAAGGATACAACATGAAGATCTTGAAGAAAATTTCTCCACCGTTAACTAAACTTTACATGGAAAAAATTTCGAAGTTTTTGGGTGGAATACAATACTTCTACTTTACTATTCGTAATAGAGAAAGTAAACGTGGGCCACACTTACACCAAGTCACACTGTTAATGTAATTATACCATTCTGTTTCACTTTCATCAGTGCTTATATTTTAGGGACAAGTATAAGCTTAAGCCCTCTAAGATAGACTGCATATAAATTCACATACCCCAACTCACCCACAAACAGAATACGTACGAAAGTTCTCCGCACTAAAGTTGAGTATACACACTATTTACACACATATATAAACTTTCTCTCTGCTGCAATGTGCATCTGTTAAGTACAGTCGAGTGCACAAAAACGTTTCCTATAGCATTTCTCCTTTACTTAACAGAATTTCCTTGTTAGAGCTGCCCTGGGCAACTGAATCTCTTGTTAGTTTCAATTCAAGTCCAACACACACGCATTAGTTCACAAACAAAACGTATATCTTGGCTAGGGGCGAGAGGAGAGGGGCACGGAAATATTTCATCTGAGTGGCTAGAAGGCATGCTTTGCAATGAGAGTTCCACATCAGCCCTTGGATCAGTCCGTCTCATATTAGTTTAATATCAGAAGTATTGGACTCGAAAATTAACCTTTTGACACAGGTATACATAAGTTTCAGGCTCAGTAACGAAGAAAATGGGTAGAGTAATAGAAAATTAAATTGAGTGCTAGAAACCTTGTAAAGGGTAGGAAGTGGGCGTGGCAGAGGTGGTTTAATATTTCCTTACACACATAAACCATTGTGCACAAATTTTTAGAGCTTGCATTTCACTAATTCGCTCCAATTGTTCACCATTAAGTGCTTTATGTCTACTAAAATTAGTAACTCTGTAACCAAAATTGTGGCAGGTATGTGTCGCTAAAGAATAACATGAGGTTTTAAATTTTATTCATAAACCTCTCCTAAAAAGCCTATTGACAAAAATTATGAAGTGATATTACAGATGTATTATCAGCATCAGAAACATGTATTGGATAGATGTAATTTTCATTACCTTATGACAGAGGTAACTCTCTGAATTCTGATTTTGAAATGCATATAGTTTAACATTATATTGAGCTTGGCTTAAGTACCACTGTCCTTAACTCTCGCATTACGAAGGCGGAGGGGGGGGGGGGTACTTAATGCCTACTTTCTGTAATTTTTTAAATTTTCTCGTTTAATTTTTTTTTTTTTTTGGGGGGGGGGTAAAGGCATGCAGTTAATAGCTGTAAATCACTGTTTCTACTACTGAATTGCATACTTGTTTCAAATTTTCCATTGTTGGTCTTTTTGAGAAACAATGAAATGTCAAAGTGGTCATAAAGTACAGCCCCGTCGGTATAATGTGGTTCATGTAAAAAAGTAGAAATGAATACTTAGACAATGTTAAATATTACCTTTATAAACATGACAAGATATAATACTCATCTTAAATTAAGTTTGTTTTAAAAATTGCTGGGATATTTTGTTGCCCGTAGTGGTCACCCTTGGTAGTATAAGCTTTATAATAAGGATTAGCATAATATCTAATGTAATTCACGTAAAACATTAATAGTTAAACGGTGTTAAAAGTTACCTTTATAAACATTACAGGATATCATACCAAATTTTAAAATAAATTTGTTTTAAAGATTCCTTAAACACTTTGTTATTAGTGCTGGTCACAATGCACTATAAGCTGTATATAATGTGCATGACCTATAGCTCTGATACCGAACTTTTAGAGGCTACAGTTTAGTCAAATCCAATTTATGTAGATATATAACAAATCCAGCATAATTGGGACATGAGCTGACACTATACAGTAAATTCACAACCTAACTTTAAGATACTACCATCCAGACGCCCACAACAGGAATGAATATATATTGATGTAGTGCACTAAACTATTATCTTTCTTCTCACTTAAACTGAAGTCCCTATAGCGTTATCTGCAGTAGTGTCTATGCCTTCGAGTGGCATTTGAATCTGACAGGGGTACAGAACCGTATAGCATCGCTCCTTCCGGTACCTTACCCAGCGTAAGAGATTTTGCGGTATTTCATTGAGAACATGAACCTGGTAATCAGAATCCTTTCAAGGCGTCCACGGTCTGTAAAGGACTAGCCATGGGTGGAAACCTGAATCAGGTAATTTAACACAAGTACGATTTGAACTTGCGTTTACAGAGAGATGGAGCGAGTTGAAGGAACTACAGAAGAGGCTATTCGCGAAAACGGGCGTTTTCCATCCAAACGAGAACGCCGGGATCTAAAGAGCTTTTGTACAGTGTTAGTGGAGAGCGTCCGTCTTTGTAACTTGTCGATGATGCACTCCTATTATTCAAGTCTTCATTTAATCGCACCTCAACTAGCATGGAGTTTCCTATAGATCTCACATCTTATTTCAATATCTCTCCCAGTGAGGAGGCTACTTGGGTCTATCGCTTTTCATATTAACATGCCAGCCTTATTTTGCCTTTTGTGCTTTCAACAACTTGTATCTTTATATTCAGCAGTAGAAACTCTCAATGAAGGCACTTTACGTACACGAGTTTCCATCGTAAAAGATTATTTCAGAGAGGATTGCAAATAAAAGTGCAACACTTCCCTGCTAACGATTTCTATCCTCTCTACTGAGCAAAAAGTTTCTTCAAGACTTTACAGAATATGATGGGAGCACATTAACCTAAATCCTGAAGTTTCATATTTGAGAATTTCAGCTTTCTGTGTCTTTCAAATACACCGAATAAAGCGCCTTTATGTACGCCAGTACTGATAACTTGCAGCTAATTTAATTAATCCCAATGCATATTACTATATCTATTTTGGGACCGAAGCTCGAGAAATACTTTTTATGAGCACAGACATATACATATGAACATAAAATTGAGCAATGAAGAGACAGAGAGAGAACGGTTTTGTTGAACTTATCCGTGGGGTGAATAGAATATCTTACCACCCAAGTCTTTATGCCTATCTTCCCAGCTAGATGTCTAGCCATGGGTGATTATTGATTTCGTTGTCGGGTCCAACAAGGATGTGACGGGAACCAGGTATATTGCCTCCACTCCGGTTCCCGGTGGCCCAAATATGAAGTCCCAGTTGGCACCACAAGGCTGAATGCACCCCGGAGATGACCTCCCAACAGGGAAATATCCCCATGCCGGTGCCGGGGATCGAACCCGGGTCCTCCGCGCCAGAGGCAAGCACGCTGCCACTGTGCTGCGAATGCGGTCTTGCAATTTATATTATGCAACATCATTATATTGGGAGAAAATGTATTATAATCTCGAGTAAATCCTGCCGTTCAATAATTTCTCCTCTCTTTCTCCACCACTATCTTTACCTTCCTTTCAAACCTCCTCTTTCTCTCGCTCCCCTGTCTCTATGAGGCCTATCTGCAATGTAATCCAATATTAGCAGAACTATTAATAAAACTCCTTTTTCTGGGTTTGAATAAAACCTTAGGCATTTCAGATTTAGAGCAATAGCATTAAATTTACCGATCAAGACATGTGGAAGAATTACAACAAATAATTGTTGTCGCTTTTCGTACACGAATATCAATTCACATATGTTCACCGGTACAATACCGAGAATAAAGGGGACATATTTACAAATAAACGCTTTAGCGAGTTTATGTTTAACTTATTATACTAAGGGGATCTGTAATTTGTTAATATTATGCTGCTAATCCCAACTATAGGCTCTGTGTTTCCGGCTAGCTGCACACACCCACTAGATACCCTAACTGTGAAGTGATAGCGTATCTTGCCCATAAACTGCCTTATTTTCCTGGCATTATAAGCGACCCAGTAGTTGGTCGACATGGGAACATATCAAGGTTATTCCAACACCTGAAAGAATATGCGTATACAATAAACTAACGATGCAATGATCTAAGCAGCGTCCTCCAATTAGAATTGCACTGTACAGATTAGCGATCACAAGAAGGCGAGTGATGGCTAGGGAAGAGGTCGGGTCTCGAACTATTGGAGTGCTTACGTGGTCTATTTGTTTACTACATACTTTGTATGAGTCACCTATGCTGCTGCATCTACAATAATATGCGCGCGCTAAGAAACTGAGTGGTCGATGTGAAACACGTAGATAGAGCTTTAAAATGATGAAAGGGAACTGAAACGCCCTGCTGATACTTCCAAAAATGTATAAATGAACCAATTAGCACAGAGCGTTTCATAAATTACTGTAGGCGCTATCACTGTGTTGCCAAAAGGTAACACGTGACTAGCATGAATCTAGCCTGCATCGGTTACATTAAGAGATACTTATATAATGTATCACTACATTACAGACAAATGAGAACTGTTCTCCAGCTTCTGCTGGCCTGCTACGTTGTTAGTTTACCTTTCAAGTTTGTTTGGTTAGACGTTTTTATTGTCATTTTTTCACTGGTATGTATTATATATATAATTTTATTCGATATTTAATTATGTGTAAGAATACTGAGAAAGACTACGCAGCCAAAAGAGGAACTGAGCGTTCTTCGGAACCGAATAAAATGTATTTCGCATGGTACAGGTGCTGGAAATTGTGCTCTTAAAGAATATTGAAGAGGAGGAATCAAAAAGTTCACTCCTTTTTTGGATATCTAAATTTATGTATAGGATCTCTTGTGGTGCAGGAACCACTAAGTTTAGCATAGTTAAGATAGGGAAAGGAATCTACAATAAGGAAGAAAATCAGAAATAATTGTCAAGATTAGCAGCTACCGGAAATGGAAGAAGAGGATGTGAACGTGTAGCAAACTCGTAACCTTTCCAACTGGATGATACGCAAAGACATTATTCTTATTATGGCAGAAAAGAACATCCTGTTATTTTAAAATTACAGGTGTTGTTAAAGGAAGTGGGGCTCTTCTGAGCTAGTAAAACTTCTTCACATAAAAAATAGTGAGGAATTTAGTTGTTGGCTATGAAAAATTAAATGGCAAAAAATTACTCACTTTGACTATCACGTTACAGAACCAACCGTAACATAAACAATGATGAAAGTGACTTGAATATGAGTACCATTTTCCCTTTACAATAAGCATCAACATTTCAAAGGTACACCTCTTTTATTGGTATGTTTTTTCAGGTATGGTCATTTTCATTCATTTTATTGAAATACCGTACTTTTTATTACCTTCGTGTGTATTGGATACGACTGTACCATATATAAATAGGTAATACCGCTATTGCACTAACTTTTTTTTTTTTTTTTTTTTTTTTTTTTTTTTATTTATTTTTTTTTATTTAACAGCTTCAACGCAATCGCCTTTGTACGCACTAATACTAGCACGTTCCCCCTGTCTAATGATAAGTGGCATCGTTACCTGTTGATATATTAAAAGTCGACGTTATAGAAGTTATAGAAGTTATAGAAGTAAAGAATGTGATCTGTATTACCCATTGTTTGACACTCGCTGCTCGAACGCGTTACATGGTTTAGTACAGAGTCCGGCAGAATGAATAGGACATAAACAGGAGAGAACTTCGAAAGAGGTTGACAAAGTTATCAAAACACACATTGAAATGCAGAAGGATAAAGGTGTACCATTGTATCATCGCACCGGGTAGTTCCTTGGTTCCTAATATGATAGATGGCCCATCGCGCTCAATGCTTTCCTCAGGTGGCGAACGAAAGCTTCCGTCACCCGACCCAACCTGTTCAGTGGGATCCCCACTACTCCACGTATTCTTTTCTTGAGGCCAGTCACGGTATGAACACGTATAGCCTTCATTTTAAGAGCTCAGTGTTCCCACAAGAAGTCAGGGGCAGTAAAATCGGATGGCCGTGCTTGCCAATGAATGTCTCCAAATATGGAAACCAATTGACCGTAAAAATGACCCCGCAAACTATTCAGACTTGAATCTGTTCAGACTATGATCTGTGGCCCAATCCCGCTGAAACCATATTTGATTAGCCAGCCTTGGAAGGAGGAAGTCGTCTAGCATTTGCACACAGCACTCGCTATTAACCGTTACTGCACGACAATGAAAATTCTCAAAGAAATGTAGATCGTTGACATCAAAGGAAGCAGACAAGGGTAACTTGGTTTATAGTATCTGAAATTCTGTTTACTGGCAACACTGCTTAGATGGAAGTGTGCTCCATGCGGCATTATGTTGTTTTACATCCCCAGGTCGGCTGTCAAGACTTCAAGGAAGTACAAGGCGTAGGTTCGCTGAGCAATTTTAACTTGTTCTGTTAAGTTTCTGAGCGACATGCGATTTGTATGCGCGGAAACGCAGACCACCGTGGATGATGGGCCTCAGGACACTATCGGACATTCCTGATGTCAAGGCATGTCTGGCAACACAACGCCGAAGACTTCGGATGAGCACTTGAAGGACCTTATCCACACGATCCGGGATCCCCTATGTCTTTTTCTTCTTGGCACAAATTACAGGAGTTCGGAATTCTGCACCTCCTCAGTATTGTCCATTTTATGATTAGACTGACATCAAAATTAAGGTGTTCTTGGCGGTGAAGCGCAACCAGCTCCTATCACATGATTTCCATATTTAGTCGTCCGATTTTCCGATACGTTAACACGTGGTCCCAATCCGAAATATTAACAAATGTCGTTGAATTGTACGACAGAGTTATCATTTCTGAAATTCTCCTCGGCGGGGATGCTCGATACTCTGGAACACGATAAGGCTATATTACAAAGGGCACTTCTTCCTCAATACAACGCACACACTCATTTCCCCTAGGTGCAAGCCACTACGTCGTGCCGCGTGAGTCAAAGCAGATTATTCATTCTGTGGAACCCTGTATAGCTTATAAATGTTACCTCCCTTCTGTGTTATTATTTTACGTATGTGAATGGTTCAAATGAAGGGATAAACTATTCACAGTGAAAGAAAATACTTCTAACCATGGCTGAATTACCTGACAACACTGTATATTTAGGGGCACCAGCGTACATAAACATAATGCGGACGATTGAAAATATTGACGTAGTACACTTCTGACGCTTGCCGCCTTCTGATCGCCAAACATCACAAACAGGAAGAAAAACACTGCAACTTGCACCGAGAAACATGCGACGGAAAAGCTTTTCGTTTCCTGTGCTATACGCCATTCATAAATCAACTTTTAAAACAAATACAAGAAAGATAAAAATGAAGCAATAAAATGACGGAAAGACATCCATGTTCCTTTTTTCCGGTTTTTGCCGCCTCTCCCCCACCCCCCCCTCTCTCTCTCTCTCTCTCTCTCTCTCTCTCTCTCTCTCTCGGGTTACAATTCCGCTAAGTCGTCAGTACTGCATACAGCAACGTGCATTAAGTCAACAAACAAGAGAGTTGAATCTAATGTTTGTATTTCAATGCTATCTAACCACTTTCTGCACTTATTTTTAATTAGTTTCTACTCCTAAATATTACACATTTATGAAAGATTTCTGCATTGGCATGTCGCAAAATGAAAAAGAAAACTAAACCAAAATTAATATTACATACCGTATATTTTCATGTGAAACGGGGCTTTCGAACTATTTTTGCTATCATACTCCAATAAATACAATGTATTCAGCCTCGATTTATTGAGCTTTTTCACCCAATATGGAGATGAGTGAGTGAAGGAGTGAGTGAAGGAGTGAGTGAAGGAGTGAGTGAGTGAGTGAGTGAGAGAGAGTGAGTGAGGTGTTTAAAGGCTCGTCTACAGCTAGGTCATTTGGGCCCCAAGTCAAATTTGAAGACTAGAACACTCACAAACTTCTGGTTAAAAACTAAACTAAAACACAAAACTAAAATGGGCTAAAAGTTTTAAAACACCACAATTAATATTAAAAGCAGTTAGAACGTTAAAGAGTTAAAGATAAAACAGTGAGAAGTTAAAACTAAGTAGTAAAACATGACACATCTAATTCAAGATTTCTAAAATGTAAAATTAAAACACAACTTACACTTGTTTGGCGAATCCGATTTCAGCGACGAACCGCAGCATCGTGTCTACGAAGACTGAGTCGTCACCTAGAATGGACTGCAGACTAAAACCCAGGCCTAGGGACTGGCGTACAGGAGCATATCGCGGACAAGCAATCAAAACGTGCGACACGGAGAGTTGGACGCCGCACGTGTTACAAACAGGAGCCGTGTCACCACGCAAAAGGTGGCCATGAGTGGCGCGTGTGTGACCTAAACGCAACCGCGTTAAAACAACCTCTTGCGGGAATCCCAGCAAGAAGTCAGCCCGGGTTTTACCTTGATTGTCCGTAATTGAGTGCCAGCCATCTCTTTCCAAGATTTCCGCCAAAACGAATAAAGATGGCAACGGAAGTACCGCTGCACATCCCTAAAAGAAAGAGCATATTTGGCAAACACCGGGAAACGACATGCAGCCATGGCTGCCGCATCTGCCTCCTCGTTGCCGGGAATACCCACATGGCTGGGGTCTATGTAAAAACAAACTGGTATTCGACCATATACGGAGATAAAGAGAGTACACATTTGTTGCACTAAATGAAAAAGATGTGTACTACGTAAAATTACTAAATACTTACAGAAGAAATTGTTCAACCACATAATATGTTATGCTTAATTCTTTTCTCACAAAGAAACTGTGCATTCGTCCCAGGACATCGGACTCAGCACTCCCCCATGGGGAGAATTATGGCACTCTTGCCTAATACTTAGGATACATGAACAAAAGCTTCACTAGATTTTAAAAGCAATGTATAGATAAGTTTGAAAGTGTAATCCAAGCATTTGTGAAAGGAAGATTACTTGGACCTTCAACACCTGAGTTGCACGTTGTGGATTACCTTAGTGTCCTGTGGTGAAGCATGCCTTCATTTTATGAAGAATGCCGTATTGCGCAGCCAATCTTCAATATTCATTTTTTTTCTCTTTTGCATTTTTTTTATTTTTTTATTTTTTTATTTTTTTATTTTAGGTAAAAATAATTTTAAAGGTTTGGGAAGAATTGCACCTTAAATGTTAGATGTGGCATAAATGAAGCAAGATGGTTCTGCAGTAGCGTATAAGATTCACATTGAGGAGGTTCCGTATTCGACAACTCTCTCTGACAATGGCATTTCCATGGTTCCCGGGGTTGTTACCTGTCCTACCACGAGTTTCCTGCGCCTCATATCCTTCATCATAATCTTTTTCTGGGTCAAATGACCAGGTACGTTATTCAGTGTGTTGTGGCTACGCGGTGATAATAAGCTTTGTAGAGGTTTCTTGCTGGCTTCGGTCGGACTGTATATCTAATTGCTCCACCCTTAGATCCGCACTTGGTGTAAACACAAGTCATCCACAACTAACCCGTGATACGCCGAAACCAAAGCACACCATAAAATGTAGTACCCTAAATATCGGCGATTATCTATAGGTTTTCTAGATGTATGATAACCCTCGTAAAGACTACTTGAATGTAACGCGATAGCAGCAATATTTCTAAAACTCTAGAGTACAACATAAACACGAGGCATGAGTCCACGTGGTGTTCGTTTTGTTTTGTATTAGTCGCAGGTTATCGCGGAGGGATACAAGGGGTGGATCTAAGGCTGGATGGAGTATAGTTCCCACCTTGGGATGACTTTGGGGCGACTATCCTTCAGGAGACCCTCAGGGGTCGGTCAAAGCCTTGTATGTGGGCTTAAGCATTGTCGGATGTGTTCAAACTGGAAAAGTTAGAGATTCCGCCCAATCTTGGTTCATCGTCACCTACATCTGATGATCTGATGATCTTTGTTACTTCGCTTCACGTTGATGTGAACTTTGAAGCAGGAATACATATTGTTGTCGCTCAAATGTTATTTACCGTTTGAAGCAGCAATGCTTCCCGCCGCCAAATAATGTCTCGGAGTTCCTTTGAATCAGCCCTTTGCCGCCGATAGAAGCTATGAGATTTCTCTCTATGTGGATATGCTTGAGTGTTTTTGAAAGGATGACACAAATTCTGATTATAACGTCTTTTAATAAAGCATCAATCTTTCACTCTTTTCACTTGAGACATTGCCGACCAATGTACGTGTATTATTATATAATTCATCAAACAAGTACCACTGTTGGCATAATAATATACATAAGTAAGCTTTACGATGACCACTTTGTGTCCGTTGGTCTTCACATACTTCGACGCTCCAACAAAATTTATGTCTGTTTCCCTCGACAGATCAGTCACAAGCGTCCGTTTGCTGTCTGAGTGCCGCAACGCCATAAAAACCTTAGAAAATTACTCCGCTATTCAAACTCGCGAGGCTAACCACCTTGTGTTCCTTTTGTCTACTCATTATCACCATCACCATCACCATCCTTCTTCATCTTCCTCCTCTTCCCCTTCCTCCGCCCTCCTCCTCTTCCTCTTTTTCTTCTTCTTGATGTATTTATTGTTATCATCATTACTAATATTATTATCATGATTATTATCATTATCATGATTATTATCATTATCATGATTATTATCATTATCATGATTATTATCATGATCATTATCATTATCATTATCATTATCATTATCATTATCATGATCATGATCATCATCATCATCATCATCATCATCATCATCATCATCATCATCATCATCATCATCATCATCATCATCATTATTATTATTATTATTATTATTATTATTATTATTATTATTATTATTATTATTATTATTATTATTATTATTATTATTATTATTATTATTATTATTATTATTATTATTATTATTATTATTATTAATCATCATCTTAAATGTTTAATGCTTTAAAATGGTTAATTTTTTTTAAGTATCTATAACTTCGGTATCAATGGTAATAAAAATTGCAGAGCTATTCTATTGTAATGTTACACCATCTTCATTTATTTTTCCAAAGGGATAAGCATATCTTACTCAGGTTCTGCATTTACGTTAGTATACTGGAGCTCTGTTTTTATCATGTGCTGTCTAAAACATTTTGCTGCTAAAAGAACTATACGCTAAGGATTGGAGATTCACAGTGAGTATTTTCAAACAGCTATCTATTTCTGTATACTTTGAAGAAAATGTGAAGTCTAAAGCAGGAAGTAATTACTTGTACAATGCAAGACAGAATTTATGCTTCAAATTAATGCAAATTGAAAATTTCTGTCTGTCAGAGGCTCTTATCATTGTTCTGCTGCTTGTAGAAAGGGTGGGACGAGGTGATAATTGCTTGCTGCATTCTCAAGACTGCTGCTTTTCCCTCTGAACGGGAATGAGGAAATGAAGGAGCAAATGAGATCGAATATGGAAAGAGCAATAGCGCTACTAAGATATTTAACTCATGTTTCTCAAACGTCTTGTGTTCTCTTAAAGCTTTGTTTCCCCTAGACTTTAGTATTCTAAAGGTATTTCAGTTGTTCCTTAGTTGAAATAATGGAAGCAATCTTTTTATAAGTTACATTCATAGCAAGGAAGTTATAAATGTTCCTATTAATGCACGTGTTACCTCCTGCAGCTCTAAAGCTATCTTTATTAAAGGGGTAAAGCTGGAATATGGGCGTACAAGTAAATAAAATATTTCTAACAGCGTTTTCAAAATTAGTAAATCCCACTCCTTACATCTATGTGACAAAAACCACAGAAGTCCAGCCCAGTTACCTTTTTCTCACTTTATTTACCTCCAGAACTGGATACACAACACAGTTCTCTTCCACTGCCGTTAACACAGTCTGCTGTCTTTCGTGATATTACAGCCCACAGATTTGGTCTTCTCGTAACCTTAAACAAATGTCGGTCGTTCAGTTCTCTCTTTGCCTCACGAAAACTAACTGACGATACGATCACTCAGCACTCGTTAACTGCTTCACTATCCTCCTTTCAAAGCGACGGTTCTCTCACGATGACCGTTCAGAGGCAGCTGAAAATACACACACACACACACACACACACACACACACACGCACGCACGCACACACACACACCAAACTAAAAATTTACTGAAAAACTAAAAATACTGCCTCATGACTCATGTCCTGCTCTTGTTGCCTCGCCTCCTTATATAACGAGCATGCCGTATCATGGACCTTTCTCGAATTTCACCGTTTCTGGAACCTTCACAAATACACCAACCGCCGGACGCCTGTCGAATAACCTTGAAACTCCTTGTAGTGCCGCGCTCATTGCCTTGTGTGGACAAAGAGTGACGCGAGCTAGCCTCACCATGAGCACCTTTGAATCACGTCGGGCCTTATATGTGGTGTGAGGTACATTGACCCCGACCGTCCGTTGTTGTGCGCCAGGGTTGGCATCATAATAAAAATAACGAAACGTAATTTTTGGAATAACATGTGATAGACGAGGCAAGTAAGCACGTAAATAATTTGCAACAATGAATAATTATTGAATAACATAATAATTTCTGCAAATCCCGTCACTGCGCTGTAATTTATCAGAGCACATCGGTATTTGAAATATTTTCGTATAAATGAGAGTATTACATACTGTAGCCAAAGGGGTAAGAAAAAGAAATGAAAAATATAAAGCATTTAATTCTATTTATTCTGCAGACGGTTGTGTATTTTCCTTAACTTCAGGACACATGAACTCCACTACTGTTCCCGTGCTCTGCAAATTGAACTTGCGGGTAAACAGCAGTGGAAAAATACAATCTAACTATGAGAAACATTCTACAAGACCACTGTCATGTCATTTAACACCAAAAACAAAACATTTCTTTCCTCTCTAACAGAAAAGAAACATACGAAGCTATCATTTAACCCTAACATTAGCTCCTATGCGCTTACGAGGACATAATGCAGTTAAGCTGGCAACAGACCAGTCTTACATTATTGTCTTTAGTGTGTGCTGTGTAGCTATGCATTAAATATAATATTGAATAATTATTGCACTTCAACTCTCAGTAAAGATTAATGTACCAGTGGTTATGACAGGGATGTCCAAGATGTTCTCTTTGGAGAACCTTACGCAGCGAGCGGCAACAACCCAGCCCACTCCTCACTCGGAGGGAGTAGCAGTGAGTATCCAGTGATGGACACAAACAGGCGAATCCATGGAAGTTTCTAAGTCATACGTTGAAGTTTCTGGGAATGTTCTCAGAAGACCTCTTCATTCTGGATGATTTGTTAATAAATGGTAAACAGTAAGAGGCAGACAAAGGCATAGGTACTAAATAAATATTATGGATCTCGTTAAAAAACACAGTTTATGTCAAATACTTATGTTTTTCTTTTGAGTGAATCATTTCCAAATGTTTTTTTATTTGCTTGAATTTGCCAATAATTATCCATTTCTTCAAATAGGAATAAGTCTTCGCTTTTTCCATTCCTTGGCCTTGCAAAGAGAACGGAATTTCAAAGTCATCGCATGCCAACCAGCTCTTAAAACACTTCACTATCGCTTAAAGCCTGCAAAGGTTGGACATCGCTGGGTTATAATATAGGCAGATGTGTTTTTCTTTGCTGCGTGTCGCGCCCATTACGTAGTTTCATCCTCTATATCAGTAACAGTCAACTGGGAGCTCTGTGACGTTAAAGAAAACGTCTCTCCTGCTCCCAACGCTTAGGGAGAAACCGGCGAGATTTAAGACACTCTTTTGTAGGTAAATGAAAGGGAGAACATAGAGTAAGAGAATCCGTGTTTGATTTTGTACATAATGTTACAACATGACGCTGCCAGTCTGTTTTGCTCGGAATTACCAACCACATACAAACGATTCACAGGAACTACGCTCCTTTGCTCCTACGTCCACAATCGCCGGTTAGCGGGGGGTGAGTGGTTAGGGTTTAAGGGCCCGTCGACAGCTAGGTCATTAGAGCCCCTCGCCGGTTAGCTGTACCTGACCTACAATACCCCAGCGACCTCTTTTCTGTGGCGATATGCAGGATGTTCGCGAATCACCGTCCACTTCTTGAAGCTATACCTCGTAAACGCGCATGGCGTGCCAGTGAATTTGGTTGCATTTTACAGGAGTTTAGGGACTATACCAAACATGTTATACTAAGGGTGATGGCCCTTTGAAGGCAGTGGTGTATGTTTGTCAAAAAAGGGTGATAATTCGTACAAGAGCTAATAGAGATACTATTCAAAATGCGGCACTGAAGACAATACAAATGGTCGGTACGCAATGAAAATTTAAGGCGAATTTTACAATAAACAGTCACAGCACAAGTGTTTTGACGAAAGAAGACTCCTAATTGATTTGCATAGTTCAACTGATGCCTGATCGCTAATCAATTATTAGTCATGCATTTGTCGTTGGAGCTTCCATTTCTCACTTTGTTTACAATTTGCATTCAAGTTATTAAACAATAGAGTACCGCCATGTGTAAGATAGGCTTTGGTGCTTCTTTATCCTTCGATTTCCATTGAAATTCCTTGCGTGCGTATGCAGTGGTGAAGACGCCGCTCTTTGTCCCGGTGTACCCGCCAAAGCGTCTTTGCTTTCACAGCACAATAAACAGCGGGTATGCGTCTGCGGAGATTCATGTTTTTTGATCTGTTACTATAAATCGGTGCTTGTAGATGTCCCTATGAATATAAAATCGACGGCTGGGAGGTCTGGTGAACGAGGGACCAAGATATAGACCCACCGCGTCCAATCCACTTCGGAGGAAAGCCAAGATGTAGAGAAGGGCGCACCATTAGCAATACATGCCATCGCCAGCGGGACGCCTAAAAGTTCACCATCCTTTACATACCTACTGAATGTTCCAGTTAAGAGAGAGATGCTTTCAATAATGTTTAGTTATATCCTGAAAGTTTACTAATTAATACCATAATTAATTCTCCGCAACTCTTTTCTTGGAAACCCGAAACACTGTAACGTCACACAGCTATAGTGAGTCAGATATAACTGAGTATGCCAACTCTGATCTACACAAAAAATAAACATTAATTCAGTAAGTCCAGCAAAATCATAGTAGACGATCGACCCTTCAAAAGATCACCAAAAGGAAATTTGCTTTATTCTCTCCATCTGCCCTCATACAACAGGCAATTACTTTTTGGATAGCGTGTAAGTTCAAATTATTTTCACTCTGGTGTATGAACAAATATTTCCAAAATTGAAATAAATCATTTAGTCACTGTTTCTCTTCAGCTTATCCGTATTTCTGAAGGTGAATACATTGAATGCCTTAAATATGCAGATGGCCGTAGCTGGACTATTGCCAGAACATCATCTTGAGAGTTTTTTTCCAATTATTGACATCATTGTAAGTAGTTTAGACCAACATTGAATATAGGCGTGTTGAGTTTGTATATTAGAAACTGATGAGGGTAAGCTAGCTATTTTATAAAAATTAATTTTATAGTCATTAATATGTTTTTATTCGGCAGTTGAGTAAGTAATTGTGAATATGAAGGTTTCCGCTTTGTTGATAATTTCCATTTCAACAGATATGCCACGCGCAGCGTGCATTCTCAATGCATATACGTGCCATTAAATTCATTTGCCTCGAGGTATAATACGCTGGATGTTAGCATTACAGCCTTTGTGTTTCCTGGCATCACAGGAGATTCGTTTATTACAGGGCGTAACCCATAAAATTAATTTTCATCTACAATGGGACCTCTACATTTGCTACGTCATTGTATTTATATCTACATTACAAAGGTTTCGCAAACAGTGGTATCCGCAGTCGAAGTAGGTGCAACAAGTTCTGAGCAAGTACTTTGTCATGTTGGTCATTAGCAGTAACCTAGGCACGTCAAACATAGCACCAACCTCTGAAAGACCAGAGAGTCCTCTTCTAATAGTGTATGTTGAAAGGACCAGCTTGTACAATAGTGATTCTGAATATCAATTGTCCTTTGATTAGCCACAACAAAGTGTAATATGAATCATGGACGCAAAGTGTAGCACTCGTATTAAAATGAAGGTGTTATATTTTTCAAAACATGAACACCTTACCCCACTCCTCTGCCAAAAGCGGCATTACTTTGACGCATAGGGTTTACAAGGTTTGGGGTTTAAAAATATAAAGGAACCTGAAGGTGGCTACTTTGCCCTCGCACTATTTATTGGGGTTGCCTTTTGTTTGCTAATGGTTATTAACCAGCAGCAGAGAGGGTGGTACTTCTTTAGAGGTTTTCCTGATTTGAAAAATGTATAATTCTTTACACCAAGTATTGCTGATTGATTGATTGATTGATTCATTGATTGATTGATTGATTGATTAGTTTTGTGTACTTCCCTACATTACATTTCAATTGGTATAGTTTGCACATAGTGTATGTGCAAATGTTCTGAGGAAGTACGTACTTCGTTATGTTGGTCAATAGCAGTAATCTACAGTCGGGCAGAATCAACCAGGTACTTGACGGCCAACTCGTTCACCCAACTGCAAGAAGTATGACAGCAGGCTGCACCAATAACATGACGCAACATAACCGATGATGTCATCCTTGTTGCACGTTATTCGCCGAAGCGTCCCGGCACGCTCTCGAGATGACAGAACGAGCTGGCTGTCATATCGCAAGTTGGTTCTGCCCGATTGTAGGCACGTCAAACTTCACACGAGACGATGAAAGACCAAAGAGTCCTCTTCTAAAAGTGCATGTTGGAAGGTCCAGCTTGCACAATAGTGATTCTGAATATGAATTGTACTTTGATTAGCCACAACAAAGTGTAATGTGGATCATGGAGGCAATGTGCAGGGCATATATTAAGACTTAGATAATTATTGTCATCAAGCATTGACGCTTTTTTACACATTCCGAAATTACACTTCATTGTTAGTGAAATCGCAATATTTTGCATATAGTTTGCTTTAACAAATCATATATTTCTGCACTGGTACGCCTGAATGTCACATCTGTGGCAAACAAGAGTTTGGATACTGGACATGCAAGTTTTCCTTGGATGTTCTTACCGCTGTTCTACGTAACAAGACAAACGAGGAGTTTCGGGTTCATTATTCTGCTGAGGACAAACTTATTCAAGGTTATAGGTATTTCTCACTGATATCACGTGAAACGCCGTTTGGAGCTTGCAATTTCCTACCCTTCCTGTCGGTTTATTCGCTATATGGTCTCAAGGGTATATGGTAAGTGCCTGCTGTAATGCGCATACAAAAGTCGTGTCAGTTGTGGAGGCACTCTCCGATTTGACCCTCTCGGAATCCGCATCATTTCTAGTCAGGAAATACGTTTGCACCTTGCTCCACGGGTACCCAAGAAGACGAAATAAGGCGGCCCCGACCACCGTCCGCAGGCTGCAGACCGTACAGAACATGGTGTTAAAGATGGCCTATGACACCAGGCGTAGATATCAATCCCATATCCTACGTACCC
Organism: Tenodera sinensis; assembly: GCA_030765045.1. Lineage (NCBI taxonomy): Eukaryota > Metazoa > Arthropoda > Insecta > Mantodea > Mantidae > Tenodera > Tenodera sinensis. Next base: position 28,168,042 of record CM060962.1, on the reverse strand, counting down.
AATCTGCCCTAACTTAAATTCTGCATATGATACAGCAGAGAACCCGTACCATGTACACTAAACTTGCCACACACACCAAACGCCTGGTGCACACCCTGCGTAACTATCACCACACAGCACCAAGAAGAACGCTGATTTGAAGACCGTTCATACACATAGTTCAATCTCACGCTAAGCAGTATTAAACTTGGTCGCCGCGGGATTGGTGACCAGATACAGTGCTCCAACAACTGCCTTAGCGTGGTAACAAAACCCATAACCCCATTCCTATGCCGTTTCTCGCTTGTCTTGGTTAGCCACGCAAGGGGTCGATCAAGTTAATTAAGCTGCATTGGACGTGGTTACCATTTGACCGGTGAGCGCTCTGATGCTCTTAACAATAATAATTGATAATAACTTATGAGTTTTTTCTGTAACTGATTAATTTTAGTACTAATACTAAATATTACCACAGCTGCCGTAATGAGCCCCGGCTCGGTGCCCGCTAGACGGTACATTTTGTTTGAAAAATGCCAATAAAGTTTGCTCAGGTACCCTGCTCCAAAGATACTTTCTTCTTTCATGCGCGAATAAATTTCACCTGCGAGTAAGAGATTTTATTCCCTTTTGAAGGAATTCAACCAATGGCCATCAGAAAATATTGCAGGGTTTTCCAGTATATTTGAAGCCGTGACATCCGGAGCTAAAAATCAGCTGATAATCTTAGCTCTTTGCTTTATTCTTAAGCAGTGGACTACGAGTTATCTACACCCAAACCTTTTCTCACTACAAAGAAGGAAAAACCGCACTAACAACACTGTCACTAACAGGCGGGAGGAGTTTTCCAAGTACTGTCTGCACACACCAAAAGACTACGACAGATGTGGGATGGTTTGATATCTGCACTTTTCGTTTATACCGGGTGGAAGGGAAGTCATTACATTAATTTAAACCAGTGGTAGAACTTGGTATTTGGTTTAAATTAATGTAATGACTTCCCTTCCACCCGGTATATGTGATAAGCATATATCAAATCAATCGTGTGTTAGGGAAGTTCCTTTACCCCGCCACTGCGACTTTCAAACACCCCTTCTTGAAACCATACGTCATGTGCATTCCGGGTTGTGTTCCGTGACGTCAACATTCGTGTATTCGCGATGGCCAACTTACCGAATCCTGATGTGAGTAATAACACAGTAAAATTTAGTATTTGTTCTGTTTTGACTGCGTTTTCGTAGTAATTCGTTGTAAGTTGATTACTGAGAATACACAAGGTGACGTGACTCAATATTATTACCTCTCATCAGATTTGCTCTACAAATAGCGACGAAGTAGCCCCAATGCAACAACTGGAAATATCTTAGCTGCTTTAACCAAAGTCATAATTGCAAACTGTGGTATTTGTGGTTATTCAAGAGTTCCTTTGCATGTTACTTTCTCAGTATTTGTCTTATAAATGTGTTTGGTCTTCAGAGTGTTCTAAGAACTTTAGTTACGTCTTCTGTAATATTCTTTAAACGCCTGCAAAGAAATGGAGAGCTACTGGGAAAGTACAATCTAAGGCTAAATATTGTAGTGGTTAACCGTGAAACCACAGGCCATGCAGGACATTTCAGCTTCTGTATAAATAAGTATAAGTATAAGTATAAGTTTGTTTTACAATAAGTGGATGTTTAAGTATCGGTTTTAAATTTAACTCATATGTGATATATGTAGCTCCATAAAACGCACGACTGTATGGATATTTCTGATAAGGTGCACAGAGCACTGGGTTTCCTTTGCTCTGGTGCACTGACCGTGCAAGATTGTTAACGATGTTCTCGCTCTAGTACTTGGTCCGTTGTCTCTCCCTCAATCAACTCTGCTTTTGGCCCAGTTCATATATTCAAAGAGGCGTAAAACATATTCAGGGAGCTCTCAAAGTGGCAACTCACCAGCATGTACTGCATTATACATTGATTACAGAATAGTGCGACGTTTTCTACAACTTACATACTCAATCGTCAACAAAGAGATGGTAGTCTTAAGGACTATTAATTTTGTGTGTAATTCCATAGATCTGAAGCTATCTTTGTCGCAACTAGCGAACATTTTAATTTTTACTTTTTGCATTTTTTATTGTGATTATGCTTAATACTTTAACAGCACACTTACGTTTTCCGAAAATCGGCCTTTTTCAAAGCTTCAGGAGGGCATTTAAATGTCTCAGTGCGGGTGAGCATTCTTCGCCAAACTTCGGCGCTACAGCTTTCAAATTCAACTTTTATTGTCACTGGCTTTGATTTTAGTCTCTTTCAGAGAATTTTGCTTCCGAGAGGTTGTGATCTGGCTCTGCTGAAAAGAATTTAATATATCGAGCTGAAATGCTGTGAATCTGACTAATGTTTTGCCTGTAAACGGAGAAGTGCAGTCACTGTTCTGTAATTCTGTAATCTTGCCAAGATATTTCAGTGATTCAGTTCTGTGTCAGGTATTCCTTAGGTATTTAATAGGTTTTAAGTTAGTCGTTAGTTAATAGTAAAGCAGTATTGGGTAGGTATTTTATGAATTCGGTGTACAAATTAGCGAAAGTGCATAGTGTAGAATTTAGTTAGGAACAATGCATTTCTAAATTTTGTGAACAATCGGAAGACAAAATGAACGCTTTCATATTAAGAAACGACCAAGCTGACTTAAAATTCTCAACAACTGTTGCCAAGGCCAAGAAGAAAACAGCACAGGGTCCTGCTGGGGAATTTTAAGTTGATTGAACTTAGGAAAAGTACAAAAGTATATTATAAACTTTAAAATCCATATCACAATTCTTTTTTCTTCAGCATATTTCACCATCCAAAATACTTCTTGTACCCTAATTTATAACTCGTTAACTTGAAATTTTCAGGAGAGCTTCAAAGTTTAAGTCACTACAATTTAATGCCATAGCCGGGATTTGAAGCACGGATCTTCCACTTATTGAGCGGCTGCTTTAACCATTAACCTACCAGGGCCATCTTGCCAATACGACATTCAATTCCCCAGCTGATTCATACTTTTCCCGGTTAGACCACAAGGGAATTTCACATCAGAGATAAATACCCCAAGGCCGACTTGCAATTGTAAGTACTTTATGCCCCGGGTTTAAGTAACCGTTAGATGGTAATTATTATTTATTTATGCCAACAAGCTTACTGCTGGTGTAGTATTTACCATCTAAAGGTTACTTAAACCCGGGACATAGAGTACTTACAATTGTAAGTTGCCCTTTGGGTATTTATCTCTGATGTGAGATTCCCTTGTAGTCTAAACGGGGAAAGTACGAATCAGCTGGGGAATTTAATGTCGTACTGGCAAGTTGACCATGATAGCTTAGTGGTTAAAGCAACCGCTGGATAAGCGGAAGATTTGTCGTTCAAATCCCGGCTATGGCAATGACTTTTTCAGCCCTGCTTCTACCTCTTAAACATTGCCCAAACATGGCCTGTGTGTTTAAAAACACCAGCAGTAAGCTTGTTGGCATAAATGAATAATAAGCACTAAAATTTGTCATTCACTAGTTAAAAACATTAAGTAATTGAGCTGAAATTAAATATTTTTCACAACTCATAGTAAAAAAAAAAAAATGATAATATTGAACATAAAAAAGATTTTCTCTTAGGGTAATTAAATCCAAGCAACGGCTCTATGATAATTTCTTTATATCTGAAATACTGAGCTCAAATAAAAATTTCAAGAGAAATGACCTGTAGGGTCCAAGGGTGATTTTATATTAGCACACCAAAAAGTAATTTATTAATAAATAGATTAATAATTTCAAAAGGCTTTGGGATATGCCATTGAAATTTTGTTATACTGTATACTTTATGTTCTAAGTGTGAGTAAAAAGTTCAAAGCAATCATAAGAAAACTGTAGATATTTTTAGTTTCTATAGATAGATTGCCTTAAATCAGCTCATACTGGTCAAAATAATTACATGATTTACAACTAATGTTAAACGCCGTTGAGAATTGTTACATCATGTAAAAACAAGCACTAGGGCGGCTTTTTAACTTCAAAGGGAAAGTTGTCAGGAGGAAGTATGCGTGAATGAAGCTTCAAAAGTGTGCGTTAGGGAACAATTGGCCTTCAGGGTAATCCTCTCTGTTTAAACCGAGGTGGTTTTTTATTGCACACTTATAAAGCCAGTCTCTTTAGCTAATTAAGCTAATGCTATTTTAGTTATCTTCATTTTATCCCTGAAAGACTCAAAAGCAAAAATTTTAACGAGGTATTTCCGTAAAAACTGCCACAGGTGGAAATGTTTGTTAGAAACAATATGTCCAGGATGAGCTGTGTTCTGTACGCACTTTTTCATGCTTGACACGGCCGGTTGCTCTAGGGATTTTAAATCTAAGGAAAGTTTAGTATAGAAGCAACTCCGCGTTAAAAAGTCTTATATTACACCAGTCCTCGAGCTAACTACTCTGAGAATAGCAGACTTTCATTTACTCATTGATGCAAATGTTTATTTCAAGCAATATAATTATGGAGAGTTATATGTTTGAGTTGTTCAACTTGAATAATCTGCAGTAAACCTTAATAAATAGAAGTTCATTCTCTTGCAGAGGTAAGAAACTGAAGACCTCCTTGAAATAAGGTTGTAAGGTAAAGTAGGAGTAGCAGACACCAGGAAGGGGAACTTCGGCATGTTGACCTCGGAGATCGTTTATACCCGTGCCCCGAGGGGGCGCCCCGGGAGGGATGAGGTGACAGGAGACAGAAGGTGGCCACACCACAGAAGCGTAAGCATAGCAGGATGCAGGCTCCGATGTAAACTTCTCATCAGCCAGTACACCGGTCCCCCGCCGGTTGATGCAGAGCGTCGCCTTCAGAGGCTGAAGGTCCTCATTATCGAGGACATGACTCGGAGCCTGGCTTCCGTGACAGGGGATGGAGTTACTTAGAGCACCTTCCCCATCATGCTACATCGCACTCCCGCTGTCACTTTCTACCCTGAGATTGACCAAGCAGATGAATGGATGAATGAAATGATTAGTGGAGTGAAAGGAAGGAAAACGAAATTCCGGGGATGAAAGTAACCTACCCTATTCGAATCGAACCAGGATTTAAACCTAAAGGGAACCGCAGTGTGGGAAGACCTAAGCATCGCTGGATGATCTCTGAGCCCAAACAGGCCAGCGTGGCCTATCTATGTGATCACAACAATGACGATGATGACGATGAGAATGTGGCAGTAATTTTAGGTCACACCCCAAATTCACCATTTTCTGTTATATTTAATTTTATTATACAATATTTTAAGAACTGTTAAAGAATTAATGTTAAATTATATACATTATGTGTTAGGTAAAACAGCTCTCACTTATACTTAAGTATGCTATGGATGAACAGCATGGCAATGTGCGGATTTTACAGCTTCTGTGGTTCAAACAAATGATGAACTCAGACTGTTACATTTTTCACTGAACGACGGAAAACAACGGTTAGCAATGGAGAAAAAAGTATAGAGAAGCAGAATTAAAGCGGCTGAAGAATACATGTTATAAGAGAACGCGAGATTTTCTATCTAATTTAGTTAAAGAAGACCAAACAATGTACCGAATCGTTATTAAAAAATATTATTGAAGAGAGTAAAAATGATATACGAAAGAAAGTAGTGTCATCTCCAAACGACTTCCCTGTACCCACAAGTCTCATCGGATAATAGCCGATTAGGCGAGCCGAGCGAAGGAGGTGGGAGAGAGATTTAATGCGACCGCCGCAAGGATGAGGACGAGGATGAGTATGAGGATGGCGATGAGGAGATGACCAGCTAATGAGATGATGAGATGACGAGATGAGATGAGATGAGATGACGAGATGAGATGACGAGATGAGATGACGAGATGAGATGATGAGATGAGATGACGAGACGAGATGACGAGATAATGAGATTACGAGATGACGAGTTGACGAGATGATGAGATGATGTGATGAGATGATTAGATGACGATGATAACGACGATGACGACGATTATGAGATGATGATAATGAGTTGATGAGTTGATGAGATGATGACAATGACGACGATAATGACGATATGCAGCATATAGGGCTATCGGAATCTGGAATATTATGGACAACCAACATTTTTAGTTCCACTTCTCATTTACTCTTTTGGTTCACATCTTTAGAATGTTACTACTCCTCAGTTTATGTCGTATGTTGACGGCAATGCCCTATTTAACAGGAAATGAGTAACTGAAGGCTTGTTAAAGTAATTAGTAAATATTGCACATGAAGAAGCCGAAAATATACACTGTTTCGGAAACCTCAAAAGTAAAATGAAAAAATATGGAAAACACGCCCGGCCATAAAAATTGTAGTTTCGTTTATATTTTTTGCATACTGCATGAGTGCGTGAATGAGCGAGTGAGTAAGTGAGCGGTCGAGTGAGTGAGCGACCGATCAAGTGAGTGACAGAACGTTAAAATGTGATGGTTAAAAAAACTAAAAGTAAAACGGTTAAAACCGAAAAATTAATCCATAAACCTAGCAGTACTAAGACGTTAAAAAGTTAAAAGAGCACCAATTTTGCGGAAGGACTGCAGCACTGTACTGACAGCTACTGGGTCGTCGCCCAAAATTGACTGCAGAGTAAAACCCAGGCCATGGGACTGGCGCTCACGAGCGTAGAGCACGTATAGGTTCCGCGTTTGTTCTTGACGAATGACCTTGAGCAGAAATCCAATGATTGAGCCTACCCTTAATAAACAGGTCAGCAAATGTTTATGCTACGATAACAGACACCTCTGTTTTCCTCTGTCGCGTTTGTGTATACAGTCGACTGCAAAAGTTTTGTGCGGTACGGATGTATGTATGCATGCAACGAAAATAGCAATTCAGACGAGGGAGAGATGTCGGGAATAGAATAAATGCAAGAAAGTTAAGTGGAAACAGTTATAGAGGTATAGTGTATAATATGTGTGGCTAATATTACTGCAAGTGTCATAAATTGATTTGTAGTGTTGTACTACTTCAGCTCAGAAGCATGCGCGTCATCTCACTGCAGACTGTACCTCCTCTCTCTCGTTCCCGCAAAAGCTGAGTAGAGACTCGCATTCAACCTTTCATATAAAATTTTCATTCGTCAAGAAGTAACGCGCGACCTGTAACACAGATAGACGCCGGGTCATGACGTAGGGTGGCACGGTGTCCTTGACTGTCCGCAGTTGAGTACAAGTTAACGCTTGCCCGGACTGCTACCAGATGGCGACGGAGGTAAATAGGACAGAGTAGCCCTAGCAACCAACAGAAAACGGCAGGCCGCCTCATTGCATATTAAAAATCAGATTTCACACTAGGTTAATTACTCTGACAATATATGCCTAAACTGGACATGAATAATTTCTGAAGTAACGTGTTTTTTAAAGCATTAAATTTAAAACAAAGGAAAAATATTATGCACAGACTCCCTGCGTTGCATGCCAATGTTGCGCCTTACATTTAGTCCTGCTAGCTTGAAAGTTAATTTAAGTGTTCAATGTGCTTATTATGGTAAGTATTAAAAATTACCAGTAGATATGTTTTCATATAAACAAAATTGAAACGTTTCCCTCGGTTTTCAGGTTTAAGAGCTGAAATAATAAAGGGTAATTCAATCGTCCTTGATTTCAATACCTGCCAAAAACTGTATTACAGCATTGTATTACAGCAAGTGTTCTATTTCAAATACAGACTTTATCAGTGAGCACTCATATTCGTGATGAAGAGCAAAGTATGTCCATGAAGCTATATTGCAATATTATACATGTAATTTCCGATTTGCATAGGCCAATTTGCTATTTTGCAGATATAACATGCTCTACGCGCACACTGTTAGTGAAAACGAAAAATCAAACTGGTTCAGTAACTATGTAAATTGAGAGAGAAATGCGTCAACTAAATATGTTACTATAATCTAGTTTTATTTAATTACTATACGGTCACTGAATACATCACAGAGTAGACAGCTAAAACACACAAAAATTTAAAGCATTATGAAATAAGAGAATCAATGAATCCTAATTCAATTCCAGTTAGTACACAAAATAATGTATTGAAAATGATAATGCAAAATGCACATAAGGTGCCATTGAATGGAAGTCCTATTCGTGAATATGGATTAAAGTATGCAGAAAATTAACCACCCCCGCAGCGCAGTGGTAGCGCGCCTAACCCTGGCACGGAGGACCAGCGTTCTCCAGATTTCTGGTACCGGAACGGGGATTTTCCCCACTGGAAGGTCTGGTCCAGGATGTACTCAGTTTCGTGATGCCAACTGCTACTCCATATTCGGTCCACCGGGAACCGATGTGGAGACAATATCTCTCGATCCCATTACATCCTTGTTGGACCTGACAAGGAGATGAAGGATCACTGATGGGATCTAGAAATCTAGCTGTATTGAGTGAGTGAGTGACTGACTGAGTGAGTGAGTGAGTGAGTGAGTGAGTGAGGGAGTGAGTGAGAGAGTGCGTGAATGAGTGAGAGAGTGAGTGAGAGAGTGAGTGAGGTTAAAGGGCTCGTCGCCTGCTACGTCATTTGGGTCCAAAGTCAAAATTTAAAAGCTAAAGCACACACAAAGTTAGCTGTCTAAAATGTGTTGGCTAAAACAGACAACTAACAACGTACCAAAGGGTAAGTAACGAGAGTGCTAACTTTAAAAACTGAAACACAAATAAACTGATAGGTTAAAATATGAAATCTATAACATAACATAACAATATTAAACTGTTAAAACATTAAAAGCAAAAACAGGTTTGAGGTACTAGAAATAACATTTCAAAACTTTAAAAAGCTCCGAAAGCTAAAAAACCACCTGGAGAGCGTAATATGGTAGCGCATTGAGTGACAAGAAGCGGACACGCTCCAACGAAAATGGGGAAAATATGCACAAAATTACACATGAAGGTACAGATTACGAACGAGTGGTCTCCCTAGAGTGCAGTCAGTGCACCTCAAGTAGGACGCCACGGCCCTTTTAGCTTAGAACACGAGGAAGAACCCGTCCTTCTGGGAAGGAAATATGTGGAGAGAGACCCGAAGGGCAACCTGATCCGGAAGACAACGTGCGCAAGCAGGGACTGGATTACTAGCGCTTCTAGTTGGACCGCATCCAACGCTGCTCAAGCTCGTCCCCAAGTCTCTGAGCCCGTCCCAAGGAGAGCCTGCTCCAAGAGCGTACCAAGGCGTTTGCTGAGCAGGTCGACCGACGCCAGGATGAAATTCCGCGATCCAGCTGCAGCACGTCTGGTGTTTCAAATCTTAAACAGATGAATGTAGGTGATGGATTCAGGGAAGTTGTGCTAGAAGAACCATCACAGCATTCGTTCCAGCCTGGGAAAACCACGAAAAGTTTATGGCCAGAGTGGGCGATGGCCGGGAATCAACTCTGGGACTTCCCGAATGCGAGCTTCATACGTTTTCGCAGAGCCATGTCGCGACGTGAGTAAAAACATCATTATTTAGTGTAGTACGCACAACTGTTGTATCTGACGAACAGAGTATTAATTGCCTCTATTTCTATTTGGTCAGTTATTTATTTTCCCTCTGCCAAATCCCACACCGGTATCAGCAGCAATTTCAATCGCTTGCGTCAACGTCGGATGCAGGTGGGTTTGAAGAGGTTGAATATTTAGCCCCTGCAAGATGCATAACAATGATACAACTCTGTTGTAATAATTCCCTGTTATATCACATATTAGCTCCTTTTAATGTATGTTAGTAAGTTAGCACTGCTCCACACCTTTCATTTACAGTGAATATATACATATGACTAGCAGCAAGTCAGTCAATTACATGGTGAAACAAGGTTTCTAAGAGCGTCACAAAAAGACAGGTAATTTCAGGTGGCCAATTATTTATCTATCGAGGGACTGCACAGCATATTCTTCTCCCGTGAATTTCCTCACACTCACAGGGGGTCATTATTACATTGATGTTACAGGTCCAGCTGGGATGCTTCCCTTCTCTTTTTTTCTGAAAGCACACATATGGATTGAAAGTAAATACTGCTATATATGGGCTTTCTCTGCCACACGCACAGGTTCCACAAGAAAAATATATTTATACATTAGAATAATTCAGTGATAATACATAATTCCTTGCATATGTCGCTGTCTAAAAGTACTAAATGCGAGAAGTTGTAAATATTATATCTTTTCTCTTTTCAGTACTTTCCTTGGAGACACCCAGCACTGGGAGGAAAATGAATGTAACTGCAGCCAATTTTCTCTTCGCTACATGCAATCTTACTTGTACATTAACCTTTCGTATGGTGTTGCGCTCTGATTCGTAAAGCTTTGGTGCGGGGTGAAGTCTATTATTCCGTCCCATCGGTGGCTGTGTTGAAATATTGTCCAATGAATACAGTATCTTCTTTCTGGTTATAGGCCACACCATCATCACTACAAAAGAAAATAGTTTGAACTAAGTTGGTGACAACAAATTACAATCTGGACTCACAGCTGCTTGAGGTAGCTTATTAAATCATCTTTACTCCTATAGAACGTAGCCAGCTTTCAGCTTTAGTCAATCTTACCACCGCTGGATTAATCAAATACTGCTTCCAAGTATAAAGTAAGCTAGAACCGAACATTGTTGCTTCACGGTTATATATTTGTGGGATTTTGCATTAATAATTGAATTACTTGTGGGCCTAATCACTATACGTGAAGATTTGTTCTGTAGAGTAGACCTTATTCATCTTGCTATAACTATCCCTGCACTAGGAAAAAGAGGTATAATAGACGTATCTTTAGTGACTCAGTTACAAATATTCATTCTGTATGTTGAAAAATGTTCAGTAGCAGGAGAATGGAATAACCGAGCAGGTAAACTAATGAGTAAAAGGGCTGTTCGGTAAACTTTATATGCGAAAGTAGCAATTCTCTCCGTATTAGCCTATATAGTATTGTGTTTTATAGTGATGTACCATTTTGTCCGGAATTACTGTAGCCATTAAGCATCGAATTAAACCACTGAAGTAATTGCTGGACATGTTAACGAGACAAGTCATTCATCTTTCACCCCATTTCTACAATAACTACATCACTAAACCAACTCAAATTGCTCCAGCCTACATCGTTCTAATTCACTCTCCAGTTCTGGCGTCTTGATTGTACATAAATGTAGCTTCAATGACTTCTGCTCACAAAGGTGCAGAGCGTTAGGTCCGTGAACATTAGCGGGAGAGTGAAAGAACTTGCAAGTGTTTCCCCCAACACTTGTTTCCAAATATTTAATTTGCAATCAAGACTGCGGGTACTACGTGACTGATCGCAGCAATCTTGCTCCGTTACTTGTTATACTCATGGTATTTGAGATGTTCAAGTTAATAATAGACCAAACCGACAAGGTGCTATTTGAGGGACTAATGATCTGTTTCTCTGACCTATGTCGGGGCATTTGCATTGTTTCAGTCTAAAACAGTGTATGAAAGTTACTTACCTATAATATAAGTGCTGAGGCTTTCACGGCCGGCATTGTCAACTATGTTAAGTAGATTTTCCGGGCTAGTGTTGGATTGCCTTCCTCCGACGTTTCGCTGAAAACTGCGTCCAGCATCTTCAGGGTGATCCAATTAGTGAACTCCCTCTAATATTTGGACTCGGGAGTTCACTAATTGGATCACCCTGAAGATGCTGGACGCAGTTTTCAGCGAAACGTCGGAGGAAGGCAACCCAACTCGAACACGGCCCACAAGCCCGGAAAATCTACTTAATATAGTTAACTTACCTATAAACTATCGTCGACTCCGTTTTGTTGCCATCTCCAGTATCTCTGTCTTCGGTGAATCGCCTGCCAGTCGTGAGTTTCAGGATAGACTACACCAGTTGATCTGCCTGATAAATTCAATCGAACTAATCAATGGGCTAATTAAAGCGACCTTCCGAACTACTTCAGGATGAACAATTCACCATTTATGAACCTTAGGATTAGAAATTATAGCTATGAAGTTATATTCGCTAACTTCTAGCGTGTCAGTACCTTTCGCGTTTACAAATAACCTTCCCTAATAACAGAGAGAAGTATAATATGCTGTGAGTCGTTGAAGTGCTCGCACACGCACATGCACACGCACACACACCCTAAGACAAAAAATGAGAAGACTCTGGAAGCGTATATTTGTCTAAGTCCATGTTGTTTCCGCGACCGGTTTACAATGGTGTCTCGGAATGTCTTTAGCGTCGTTCTGTTGCCATTTCTCATATTGAGTCTCAACTATTCAATGTGAGAGGATGGCCGAGTGGTTGGACTTAGACAAATATACGCTTCCAGAGTCTGCTCATCTTTTGTCTTAGGGTGAATATATGTATACAAACATACAAAACAAATTCCAGAGACCTCGAGGCGATAAACCAACAGACCTAATTGTAACAAAAGCATGAAAAAAAGACGATGACTTACACAACACAGTTATTATGTTTTTAAGGCAAACTTGTGTCTTCAGGTTGCACAATGAGCTGTCTCTTCAATAATTGTGAGTCCATGAATTACTAAGATGATGCATGAAATGTTAAGGTTGTCAAAGGCAGTGTTTAAATAAATAATTTCAATTTCTCTTATATCTATTGTATTGCTGATGCGTACTCTCTTAAAGAGTGTAGTGTGAAAGGATTCATGTAATACTAATGCTAGCGCATCTGGATTCCTTTAAAAAGTTCAAAATAATTTTATAACAAACCGATCTCTAAGATCACCGTGACAAAACTAGCATGCTTTAAAGGTGCGACTATTTTCAGGTTAAGTCTGAAAATATAACTTATCGTAATGGATACGCATAGGCTTAGCTTAATTGAGAATTTGTTAGCTTTCATGTCATGTTTGTACTTGAGATCCATCTGAGTAGCAAACGTGAGAGGCAGACGCTGTTAAGCTAGAGATAGTTGCAATATTGTCTGGAGGGAGTTGGAGGAGGTTTTCATGCAAATGTGGATTAAAATATTGCTGTATTACGAGTTTCTACTGATTTTGAACTTAACGAATTCATGCACAACTGGCTCTGGAATGTATGACAAATGTGATACAAAGGCAGTTGCCACTGATCACGGTTAGTTTTGAGACACTTATGAGGCGAGGAATCTACCACAGGAGCCGAAGCTGCCCCCCCCCCCCCCCGCCCCTGAAACCAGGGAAGGCAGCAGCTGAGTGCCACTCCTTCCGTGGATATTTTCATTAGGTCAATACCTTGTTTCCTGAAAAGGTCCCCTGCTGTTACGCAGGCGACGGAAGTGGATACTTCACTTTTGGGGACAGAAAGGTGTGGAGGCAACAAAGCGTATTATATGCAAGGGAAATCATCCGTTGAGACGGAAGGGGTATCCGAGCTGTCTGTCTTTCCACTGTAAGCTGTGCACGAAATAAGCTGTAAATTAACAATATACAAACATTTAAATAAGTAGATAGACAAATGTACACTATGTACTTGTGTAACCACCAATGTATACAATCCCTTTTAGAGAGAGAGAGAGAGAGAGAGAGAGAGAGAGAGAGAGAGAGAGAGAGAGAGAGAGAAGGGGGAGAGATAAATGCAGGTCCTTCCCACACATTTATTTTAACAGCAAACTTTTACACACACTTTCACTCTGTAAAGCTATTATGGGCAGAGAGTAGCTTCTAATGGGCAAAGCATAAGTCACTTCTACAAGAACCGCGTACATTTACTAAACACAAATGTGAAAGATGTTCGGCAACAATTAGGGCCAAGTTTGGGATAAGATAAAGCTTGAAAGACTTTACGGCTTACGCCCTTTCGTCCCAATAGCATGTTATGCTGTCACAAGATATAAACTCACCTTAACCCCGCGAACCTTTAGCGACTCGAAGCAGTGAAAATGCTCTTACATAAAGAAAGCTCTTCAGCTATGTAAAACACAAAAAATGAAAGTAGTTATCTACTGATGCATATTGACTTCTTATATGGAAGCTAATGCTTAACAATGGTCTGTAAAACACACCAATATATCAAGCCCAGATAAGGTACAGAGAGCAAAAGGCAACAGACTTAGACCCATAATTTTACCTAACATTCACTGTGAATACGGAGAAATGTAAGACTCCAAGTTGCTTGTATTCATGAAGACTGAGGCTCACGAATTTCATTATAGAACCTGTGAAATCGAGATTCTTACCTCGCACTAGCGCAATACACCTGTAGCTTTGTGGACGGACCTGTGGACAGTATCACACACTTAAGTGCCAAGCAAGAGCAACCTTGATTAAGTACCAGCTGCAGACATGACGAGAAAGTTTGAAGAGCATGAATATGTTAGTTTGAACACAATGTGCCCACTAAATCCAAGAAGTCCCTTATAGTTGACATACGTTCGCTTGCAACTTGCTCCACTTCTATCTCTGCCTAGGACCTTTCCAAACAAATGTCTATGGTAAACTACAAGCCAAAATGTAGCTCTGAAACAATTACTAATACAGGGTTCATAATTTAAAACCTAACGGAGCACACTGTAGATGCAGAGGTACCGAAATTACATTTTGACTCCATTTTATCATGAACTGACAGAAGAAGAGAAATTACTGGGGTGGTTCCAACAAAATTCTGCTACTGTCCATACAGCGGAAGAGTCCATGAATAAAATAAGGGAAGTATTTGAAGATAGTGATCAGTGGTCTTGTATGACACTCTCACTTCCCCGATCTAACAGTGTGTGATGTTTACTTGTGGGGTAAACTGAAAGACAAAGTTTACGAAAAAAATCTTCATACACTGGAAGAACTGAAACAAAACATCAGAAATGAAATCGGTAACATTACAGTGCTCTAACTTAATCGTGTGAATCAGAATGTGTTCTTCCGATATAATACTTGTTTAGCCCAGGGTGCACGCCATTTCCTGCATCTCCTATGAGGTGTTATACAAGCTTTAGGCGTGCTGTTTATCTAGGAGTAACGCCGGCTGTGGCACACTCAATCGCGCACAGGAGAAATGCCGTGCGCTCGTTAGGTTTTAAATGAAGAACCTTGTACATGTGACCAGATTTCACAATATTGTGGTACTTAGTGATTCCACCTCGGTGTTACAAGCACTGTCATCTAACTCACATGAATCATCTAGAGCTGCCGAAATCCAAACCTCAGCAAAACACCAAGGAAGGACGGAAGGTTTCAAGGAATCCCATCCTATTGTGAAATTCAGGGCAACGAGAGAGCCGACATTTTAACGAGAAAGGGAACCCAAGTAATTCCATCAAGAGCACTTACATTTTTATTCAGTTCAGTCAAACTACACATTAACAAGTAATTAATTGAGGACATGTTCGAAGCGTTCAGACAACAGAGTTCCAACAAAAGTGGTCCAGCCACCTGACGGAGAAACGCTAGATACCGGATTATCCAAGAACAAATACGGCTGCTGCCACACGGTTTGCCACCGGACACGACTGCCTCGCAGGTCACCTCCATAGTCTCATCAGGTCATCTCCTGCGTGTGCCTTGTATGGGGAAGGAGATGCAGGTATGGACTGAAAGCAAGTGAAAAGGTGCAGTGCTTCAAACAGTGCTAGGAACAAAAGGAACACTTCTGTAGATTTTAACTGGGAAATAATAAAAAGAATGGCTCTGCAATAAGTGTCTTGAGTATTAAATAAATAAATAATAAATACTTTCACTAGCTGTAACCTCTCTCCTCAGCTGCTAAGAATTACCCCGAATTACTGGATGTACACTGAGAAAAAGGTAACTGAGTACTATCTTGGATTTTACACATGACCAAATAGATCCGTCAGCCAGATAAAATAGGTAAGTCATTGCCCTCAGGGACAATCGCCCAATAACGACGGGCTTCTCACAAGCTTCAAAGTCACTTTGAGGTTTTAACATATGACGAAGTTACATCCACCTAGAAGCATATAATCCTTTATCACAAACAAGCACTGCGGGTTAGTGGTTGTGAAACAAATGCCTACAGGCCTTATCAACCGCTGTCATTGTGCAAATATTAGCTGCCAACTATGCTGAAAGCTACTTGTAATTCATTGTTACTGAAGTAGTTAATAATGTGACCTCTACTTCTTATTTCCGCAGTTATAGCAAAGCACAAACGCCTCACGCTGACATCAGCGGTTATAGCTGACGTTTAATTTCAGGTGTTTTATTAGAGACTTGTGGGTTGTGAACCTTCACGCTTATCCGTTTGATGTTGCAAGTAGCGGGCTTAAAGACGAGGGTGTAAGATGCTGCAATCTTACTCGACCTTCTTTTGCGTTTCTGCTTCCAAGAGGAGTTAAACACCGTTGAAGTAACAGCTTTTTGATGCCTGTAAATGAAGAGCATAGAATTCTGTAACCAAATATTTTACGAAGAATATCACCAACGAATACAAACGCGCAATATTAACCAGCTTAAAGCTGATGTTTTTGGGTTATTCCTTTAAATTAGAAACACGAGCTTTATAAGCTGCTTTGCCTGCTCAGTGACGAAATTTCTTCTCTTCGTGCATCGGCAGAATAAGACTGAAGTACCTCCATGAAGCAGATGAACGGTTATTGTGATTACATCCAACTTGGTGAAGTATCCTATTTAAATATTACACTTTTTATTGTTAAATACATTAAGAACTGTAATGTGACAAAATGACAAAACCCAGTCCAGTTATTTTTCTACCACTTTACTTTTCTTCAAAACGTTTCCACAAAAACACAGTTGTCTTCTACTGAGGTTAACACAGTCTATGGTATTTTGTGATATTACAACTCAATTGTTCACTTCTCGTTGCCTTGACTCAGTCCTTTCGCTGTCTCTGTTCACTTTCTCTGTCTCTCGCACACTAACTCCAACGATACAGTCACTTCGAATTCATTAAAACTTCTTCACTTCAACGCAATGTGCCTTTTACAGCTCTCTCGCACTCACTGATACACTGACCGATTCAAAAACTGTCTGCCTTCACGCGCTTCGGAAGCTTTTTATACCGGCGATGATATAGCCAGATATTTCTCGAATGCCCACAAACAAGCCGGTTGCCAGACAGTCCTTGAATGCTTGGGAAACCCTTTCTGTTTCCGTTGTGATTGCTGTTCGTCACGTGTTCGCTCGGGTGAGTTTGGTGGGGAGGCTTGTGCAAACCTTGTTATAGCTAACGTAAAACTTCTGGGCTTGTGCCCTGACCATGAATCCAGCTGGGGAGCCTAGCGATTGTTTCTTGCTTATCTTATTGGTGTCTGTGATATGATATTTGTGCTTAATGACAGCTCGTACCTCGTACAATCTGCATGGAATATTTTGCGTGTCTTTTGCTATCAAAGAAGAGCAGTATTAGCACTTTTTGAGTATGATAATGTCTCCTACATTTTCAAAGAATCAAAGAAACATTTATGTTTTCAATTCCTCGTAAGCTCTTTATTCTGCTTTTTGTTATATGCAACAAGTGTATAATTCAAGACTAATTAATAACTTAAATAGTACAATGACATCGTCACAAGGAACTACAGAATAAATAGGCATGGTTTCCACAGTGTAATGGTCATCACGTAGGTCTCATACGCGCAAGATCCCCTGTTCAATTCCGGGTGAAAACATTTATCTTTTCAATTTCACGCCAACTCCTCGTTCTGTCCTCTCTGGTGTACCAAAAGTGAATAATATTAAGAAGCATTAGCACACAATTTAACACAAACTAAAAATTCTGATGTATTGCACTCACATGACTTTCTCTACTCTTGTACTAACCATCCTTACAAACTCTTACTCCTCTATCTTCTTCGTGTTGGTTGAGATAAAAATTTGTGCAACTTATCTTATTGTTTATTTTCTTGTAGCTACACGGAGAACATGGTAATACAGTAGGCTCTGAGTGATAGTAAAATCTTTTGAAACTTTCAAATTCGGTTCTCTTTGAACGGTTAACGTACACAAATAAATAACGATGCTCCAATTGACAGAAGTATAAGGCCTCCAAAACTCACACACATAACAAGACTTATCTCCAAAACGGTGCACTCTACAGAAAATTTATTGAGCAATAAATTGTGTATTTTAGCAAGATCTACACTTTTTGTAGAGTAAGATTTGGTCTATCTCTTACGGTTTAGCAGTTATGCAAAACTCATCTAGAGTAAACAGGACTACATGAGCTATAGCCAGAAAATTCAAGGTATACATTTAATTTGTCATAAAATATTTCAAACATATGGCATTTTAATCATTGTCGTTAGAGCCATTTAAAAAAATCAAAATTTTTCGAAAGTTTGTTATGTAAAGGGTAGTTTAGGACCTTTTTCTAAATCCGCTTTTTATTCAGGTGCCTTACAACATATATTTCCGGTGAAATCTCGATATTGATTTTTTTGTGGAATACAATAAGTTCCACTACTTTATTATGCGTAGTAGAGAAAGTAAAATGGGAGGCTAGCACAAATGTTAGTTAAGCTAATAGATGTGGAATAGTTGTGTTACCAGAAATTTGCAGAAACTGTAGTCCAGAATGGGACAATGTATGTCAAGATGTTGAAGAAGTTGAAAATCACTATGTGGGAAAATATGGAATAGTGGAATAGTAGCAAAACCATATAGAAAGAATTGTTATCCAGGATAATGCTGCAGAAAGTAATGACAGTGTTGACGGCGTCTACGGCACACGTGCCGTGGTGTAGAGGAGCAAGAGATTTCAGGTGTGGAAGTCTGGAGGCAGATGACTCACAAGTTGCTTATGTTCGTGCAATCAAACAGTGATATACAAGGACACGTGCAACTGAATTTCAGCGAAAATATACATTTTTGTTATATTCTGAAAAATAGTACAAACCCTTGGCTTTAAAATGATATATGATGCATTGTAAGTTACAGGATAGTAAGTCCTTTAATTTGGTCATTTATATATGCCGGCGCATGGACACGCCCCCATTTTCCACATTTTAACCTTACTTAACACTTACTGTGCACTTTTCTCAAAGCCTATTGAAGATCTTGACTTCAAATTTTTCCTGTACCTATATGGTGATCTACTTTAACTACTGAGCTAGCCTCGTTTGGGAATATTAATTTTAATGTGTTTAAAAATAAAAATAACACACACACACACACACACACACACACACACACACACACACACACACACACACACACACACACACACATATATATATATTTTACATATGGAACATTTTTCCTCTCCTCATTTTTCTGGAATGTATATTTCCTTAGATTCACATATAAAATTATCCATTAAGTACCACAGAAAAAATAAGATGGTTGTGGAGTCAAAGCTTATGGAGAAAGCTACACAAGAAGTATGAGGCAAAACATTTTTTGTTAGAAAACATGGTTACACTTTTACCACTTTTGCACAAAATATTTTAAATTTAACCTAAATATTATACACATGTTCAATGTAGAAGCGTTTGTTCTGAAAATAAATCAAATTTCATTTAAATCAGTCTAATTTTGGCAGCGAAAACTGAAATTGAGATAATCGCCTAACTTGAGTATGGCAAAAGCCAAATCAGTTCCTGGTGTCCTGAAATAAAATATACACTATAATTTTAACAATTAAGATACATTTAATAGTAGGGCGCAGTGTAGTGTGGTGCACAACTAAGCGTACGGATATTTGACATTGCCTGCCCCAGACACTACTCCAGCATCCCGTCGCCGATATGCAACTAGAGCTGATATGTAACTTGCTTCCGAGCTATCTTTAAGATTCTGACATACCTATACTCCAACCAGCCTTAGATCCACCCCTTGTATCCCTCCGCGATAACCTGATGTTCATATAATCTGCGACTAACACAAACGTCACGTGGACTTATGCTTCGTGTTTATAATACAAGAGAGCGATATTTACTCGGGAGTTTTAGGAATAGCGCTGCTATCGCGTTACATTCAAGTAGTCTTTACCAGGTTATTGTACATCTTGAAAACTCACAGAAAATCGCCAATATTTAAGGTACTATATTTTATGGTGTGCTTCGGTTTCCGGCGTATCGCGGGTTAGTTGTTGACTTGTGTTTACATCAGGTGCGGATCTAAGGGTGGAGCGATTATATATCCGTTGTTGCAACTATACGCGCCGCACCAGACTACTAGGCAGCCCGGGGTCACAGTAATTATATGACAATTAAATACTGTAGGCGTAAACACAGTATATGCTCATAGCTGAAGCCGCTTCCATACTAGATACATGAATTAGAGATTCTTTCTCATATTGCAGAGCTCCGAGTTTGAATATCGTAGTGGAGCAGATATCTACTTTTTCAGTATAAATACGAAAGTCAGTCTGACATAATTTCCATTGTAGCTTAAAGGAAAATAAATGTGAACATTTCTATACAACTCTCCAATTACCGGTAACTTGAAGATACAAATTAAAATATTTAATTGCCGTGGAGCAGCCAAAGAAGATCGTTAATTATCAGAAACCCCAACAATGTTCTCAATAAATAATAACTTACAGTTGACGACCGGAACTCAAACCATGTAGAGTGCACCGGGTATTAAAAATGCAAAGCTTTGAACGGATGAAATACAATTTGTTTCCACTTCATAAAATGTTATATTTTTGTTAGTAATTGCACCGCACACATATTTCTAAAATTGTGTTGGAGTACATGGAATCTCAAGCTGTGTATTTTCGGTTAAATCTCCACATGAAACTTATGGAAGGTATATAACATAGTCATGTAAACATTGCTCAATGCAAGGAGAAGGTTTCGGTAGAAGCAGAGTCTAGCTAAATTATGGGAGGAATACATAAAAACTGACACCACACTCATTAGATAGGGGCTGGTGTGGCATAGACTGGGAACACGGAGGACGATAGAAATTACTGATGAAGATGAAGGTGGTAGGAGCTAGAGGTAAAGTACAAACGGAGGTGATTCCACACTGCATATTCAGGCTATTGTATGCCAGGACCTGGGAGGACAGAGGAAGATGGGAGTACCCAGCAGGTGTGTTGGAACCTGGGTAAGGGGCCCGATTCTTCATCTTGATGCCAGGCGTCTTGATGTAGCAGCTAGCTTCACGGGTTTCTACACCGCTCCCACCCTGCGGGGGCAGGCTATCACAACGCCACCATTGCGCCAATAGCAGTAATCGCAGAGGGAAAATGCCACTACGCATCAGCACCACACTCGCCGACACTTCCGACCCGGAAAGATTGCATTGAAGTGTTGAGGTGAAACGGAGGGACGGGGAGTAGCCTAAAAGGAAGTGGCTAACTCTGCATTAGCCTTATGTACAAGGAAATCTAGAATCATACGTTTGTTCAGATTGGTCGGACTCCGGGGATTGAATCCAGGACTTCCCGGTTGCGAGTCCCAAGCGTTATTGCCCGGTAAAATGACGAGAGAATCCGCCACATTCCTGGGAAGGAAGAGTGCATATCTTGGCAATGTGTAGGGGTACGTGGAGTGGAAGAACAATATTTATCGCGGTCCTTTATCACCTCAAATGGAGATTTAAGAGCGGCGTATGTGCTACTCAAAGCCCAGAAAAACTGCAGGGGATAGGCACATTTCTACATAAGACCAGACAGCTAGGTCTGAGGAGACCGACAGTACATATGCGCTCTAAGAAGAAGTGATTTTTTGTGCTGGGATTTATATTTTTAACGGGCGTGTCGTGCTTATTTACTTATCTTATTTTTTTATATATTTACCATAATAAGACCATCCATCATACATTGTAATACCGCTTACCATTCTTTTGTAGATGTTGTGGTTTTTGCTCTTGCTTATCATTTTCGTATTATAAACGCACGTATGGTTTATAGAGCCGTGCGATTGCTAGGGAATAAAGTAGGTATACTCTTATTTAATTAAACATAAAAACATATTCGTACCCAAATAATCCAAAAAACACGCATCAAACAAAACGTCTGAGGGCAGAAGCAGAGACGGCGGCATGTTGTGGGACCCGGGCCTTGACAAACACACTTAATATTGTAAATGTGTAAATATGCAAAATACTACAAATACCAAAAAACAAAAGCAAAAATGAAACAAAACAAAAAACAAAATATAGATACAAAAAAATAATAAAAAATAAATAATTAAAAATAAATAAATGAATAAATAAATAAATAAATAAATAAATAAATAAATAAATAAATAAATAAATAAATAAATAAATAAATAAATAAATAAATGAATGAATGAATGAATGAATGAATGAATGAATGAATGAATGAATGAATGAATGAATGAATGAATGAATGAATGAATGAATGAATGAATGAATGAATGAATGAATGAATGAATGAATGAATGAATGAATGAATGAATGAATAAATAAATAAATAAATAAATAAATATATATATATATATATATATAAAATATATATATAAAATAAAATATATACATAAACATAATAAAAACAACAAGAAGCATATTTACACATCCTAATAACTACAACAATCTGCCTTACGCACACGCTGAAAGATTCTCCTCACGTAACAAGACAAAAAATTTTAAAATACTAGGCTGAAGAGGGTTAAACCCTAAACTGCCTGGGCTTTGGTTCTACCAACCCAAATTCCAGTTTTTGATTTGTTTGATTTGATTTATTTGTACCAGTGAACGTGCACGTGTTATATTGGTGAAGTTATTTGAAACATGGGCACCTTTTTTTAATTTCTCTACTACGTATAGTAAGTAGGGAAACTATTCTAATCGACCTAAAATTTCGATGTCGGGATTTCACCGGAAATATATGTTTTGGGGCCCAATGAATCAATGAGTCTTTAGAAAATGGTGTGTGTGTGTGTGTGTGTGTGTGTGTGTGTGTGTGTGTGTGTGTGTGTGTGTGTGTGTGCGCGCGCGCGCGCGCGCGTATCTGTGTATCCGCGTGTGTCTGTGAACAGCAAAACTCAAAAACGAAAAGCTGTTTAAAAACCAACGTTGGTATTTATGGAAGTTTAACGTCTTTTAAGGATGCAACACGAATATTTCGAAGAAAATTCCTTCACCCTAAACTTTTGCATTAAAAGTTTATCGAAAATTTGGATTTTCTCAAAAACGGCTCTAATGATTTTAATTAAAATGCATAAGTTTAAGACATTTTAATGCTAAATGAAATGTATATTCTGAATTTTACAGCTATAGCCCATGTAGCTCTGTTTACTCCTGATGACCTTTGTACAACTAGTAAACCGTAAGAGATAGAGCAAATGTTACTTTACAGAAATGTAGATGTCGTTACAAACGGTTTATGTCAAATGGCCTTTTTTGTGAACTGAGCCAGTGCGGAATTAATAATTTTTTAAATATTTTGTCGCTTAACGACGCTGTAAATTGCCAGGATCACATCAGCGTCGCTGGTGTGCTGAAATTTCGTCCCGCAGGAGTTCTTTTACATGCCAGTAAATCTACTGACATGGAGCTGTCGTTTTTAAGCACACTTAGATATTCCTTGTTATTTTGCTAGAATTTTCCAAATACATCGTTCTCAAATGGGAGGACATTTTTTTTTTAACTGTCTTGGACGGATGTTCAAGATCGTATAGCGAAGGGATATTTTAACCTGTTTGGTCAAAAAATCCATTTTTGGATTTTTATTGCAAAAAATGCACCATACCTTAATGAAAATATCTGAGAAGTTTTAATCCCCTAGGGAGGGGGAAGAATATTTTGGTCGCAATTTTCAAAGTGGTGCGTCTCTGCCTTATAAATGGGCATGCCTGCACCTGTCATTTCAACTTTAAACTCATTTTCCTCGGAAACGATATTTTTCTCACTTTCTAATATTCAAATATCTATCTTATCCTACAAAATTCTTACTAGAGGTCTAAAAATTGTTTCTAATATAGCTCAAAATATGGGTAGTAAAATTTTCGTTTGGAATTTTGATATTGCTCATACAATTTTTTTTTTAAAAATAAATAGTAATGCGCTGTTTTTATGACACTTTTACATTTTGCCGTATTAAAATGTTTCTTTTTAATGGAACTACTCACTATATCAAAATTTCCTTCCTTGAGTTTGTTACAAAGGTAACAAGAGATACAATTTTTAAGAACAGCTCGGTTGTTCAACATCTTTTGGAGGAGATAGATTTTGATTTTAGCCAATAAAATAGATATAAATTAATATATCAGGAATGTGATTAGATATTGGAATGAAATTTGGTACACACATTTTTTACTTACTAGTAATGCCTATGCAAAATACTAAGTATCTAACTTAAATAATTTAGAAAGCCACCATTTTTACTACAGTGTATCTTTAAGGCCTACTTTACTCCGCTTGCACCTACAAGAAAACTAGCAACGAGATAAGTTCCAAAACTGTGTATCTAGATTAAAATGAAGTAGATTAGTGTATACCTAAGTATTTGTAAGAATACTTTGTGCAAGAGTAGAGAAAGTCATATGAGTGCGACACATCAGGTTTTTATTTTCACTGGAATTGCGTAAAATATTTTTTATACTTCTAATTCACACTAATTCGAAAGTTAAAGGTACCGGAATAATTAACAAAAACAGAATATCTTAACACCGTAGTGGGGAAACTACGAGTAAAGTTGTGGATGAAGGATACATTACATTATTAGAATTTGCGAAGAAAATTAAGACTTTCTAAATAGAAGCCTTTGATTACTGATTCTTAATCCACATTAAACGTAGATTTGCATCCAGGTGAAACTCTTGTTAGTAATTAGTGCCCATTGCTACCAACTACGCTGCAAAAATCGGTGGACTCTGATCATAATGGAATGAAATAGTAGCTAGGTAAGGCCTTTTAGTAAGAACATGTTGCAGGCCCAAGTTTAGAGTACCTCGGTGGCATTAATTGCCAACAGTCCACTTAGGAGCAAATATGCTGTACACATGTAAAAGTTATTTTGGCCATATTAATAATCTCTCCCAATCTAAAAAAAAAATGCACTGAAAAAGCACTTCTCTAGAATTTATGCAATAAAGCAAAACATTAATTTTAGCCACTTATTTGCTAGATTGGAATGGTTTATGTTCTACCACTTGTATACGTTACAAACTATTCTACATGAATGTGTGTTTCTTCGTAACATATGCATTTTATAGCTTCGTGTACAGCAACGTTACGAGTGGTACCAACTTTTGTATAATATTTTAAAACGATTCTCTCTTGCAAATACACGATCAGAACAGATACACGAGTTCATGAGTTTACTTCATATTACACACAGCACTGCTGGAATATCATGTTCATTATAGAACTAAAGTAGTTAATTGCGTTAACATACTGAATAACATTTGAAGATTGTGTGTGTTTAGAAATATCCGTAACACTCTTTCCGCTCTCTGTATGGCTGCTCGAGTTACTGAGCTATCATGACAACATGTCGGTATCACATTAAGTTCTCCAAATGACTGGACTTTTTTTCCAACAGACCTACTTAATTTAGAGACAGCGTATCTCCCAAATTGGTAACACTTCTAATTCCCCGGCACATACAGTTAACCACCTACAAGGCAGAAAACTTCCTTATGTAAACCCTCTGCCTAATTTTCTCGTCCGTCAGTAGAGTGAACTATGAACTGGCTCTTCTCATTGCACGTCAGAGGTGAATAAATGCCAATATTTGAGCAAAAAAACAGGCAGTAAAATTATAGGGTCTTCTGATTACAAAATGGCTGGTCCCGAATTAATTCCAAAACGGATGCACTGATTGCCATAAGATATCAACAGCGCCATCTTCCTATTCTGCACGGACTTAGGACTGTCTAAATGCAGTAGGTATGGTTAAAAATGTTTGGCCTTTTGTTACTCTCATAATGCAAGTGCAGTATAAGCAAAGATGTAACTGTCCAGCACAAGTAATAACAACATATAGATGGGACAACTTTTGGCACATGTTCATACTGGGTACTGATTGAATTAGCAGCTTCTTCATTTGTTCCTTTATGTATATTTGCTTGTCCAGCATTTGGAGGGGTTGTAATTTTCTTCTTGTTTCTCAGTTTCAACACCGTTTAATGTACCTAACAGATGGGATGTGTTGGGATGGGCAGAGTAAACTTGAGTAAGAAAGTCATCCATATGTTCGTAGCAAGGTTTGTGCGACATTGGCTCCTCGATGAAGCAACCTTCGCCGGTAGCCGAAAGTTACTGGAATGAACACGGGTATTATTGTTTGGTGAACTTGGGAATCAATTTTTTCACTATTTGACCGCAGGGGGACACAAAATGGACATACTGTTCAAAATTTAGTCCGAGTGGGTCTATGAGGCGTAAGATACTGTCCATATGTAAACGGGACTCAACAAACTCTTATCGCGGATTATACTTGCACCTATACTTGCAGCTTCTTCTACGCATCCTCAGTTAACAGCATAGTCCTTGTTAACATTCCGCGATGAACAGAACTGTTCCACATACTCAGAACACCACATAACTGATCCATGGAAACGAATTACAACCTAACTGCTGAAGCGCAACTCACAATTGAACTGCATTCAGCACTGCCCTCTGAAGTCAACGGAGCTTTACCCCACTCAACTGTCACTTAATCGAACTGTCCTTCACTATTCGCTCCTTATATATTCCCCAAACACAAAGTCAACGTTCTAGAAAAGGAACCTACTCGAAAAGGTCAAAGGGAGCCTCTGGAGTGAGAGAAGCTGCACCCAGGTAGCCAGGCGGATATGCGTTAACCCCGGTGACCGGTAGGTAGGTTCTCACTGTGGTGACAATTACCTTTATAAAGACCAACCGCCACAAGCTCCTCACCCTATAACACTGACTGAGAAAGTTCAACTTTATAAAATGTTCGAGCAACAAAGTGTGTTATCTTTGTGTATTTTGACCTGCTGAACACATATATGGCATTGGTTATTCTAGAACACCGAGAGCTTTTGTGTAAATAGTACTAGTCACTATGCAATTCTGTTCGATTTTTGTGATGCTTAAACAGTATTATTCGGTCTCTAAATGCTAATATAGCAACACAAAGACCAGGAAACGCTAGTTTCCAGATATACGTAAATTATTTTTGAACGTTCACTGCACCTCTTATGTGTACCATTACTATCCCGCAGTAGTGTCCAATAGTAGTCAGTCGCCATACTTGTTGCACATTACCCATGATAGCGTTGCTCCAATGTAGATATGGTTTAATGAAGTTTTTCCACATCTTAATCGGAGACCTGTCCAAGAGCACCAGTGGGAAAACAATTCAAGTGTGAGTGCAGAATGTGCATTTTAACAAGATTACGGTAAGACTAGCATTTCATTGACCAACATATCACTAGGGCTCGAATCTTCATAAAGGAAACAAGCGGTTGCGGAGTTCGGACTATAGGCAGTGGGAGAGATCAGTCTGTCACATGACCACAACACAGAGGAGGTGGGGTGCAGTCGAGACTCGAACGTTGTAGAAGATGCTGCTGCATAACTTGTACTCTATGCGCTCACCTTTTGCTGCAAAATATTCACTCCCAAATTCTTGTACAAATTCAGCAGTACGTGAATATTTCGATTGTCGTGCTGGAGCTATTTTATTCTGTGTAGCATACACAGTATACTCAGTGAGCCCAGTTGTGTTTTGTGCTGTAACTGCCCCCGTGCAATGACGTCACATTCTGCCCATGTGCTGGCAACTTGCAATCGCCTCAGTTCGCGATAGCTGTATGAAGGTTCGAAGCCTAATCATCACTACTGTCTGCTCTCTTGCTTCCACACAAATCACAACAGTTTCCTGAAAGAATTGCAGCGGTCCAGTTCAAGAGGACTCAAAGCTTTGTCCATTGAAACAGCAAATGACTTCCTAAGTCCAAATTGTATGTGTAGTGGTAGTAATAAAATGTCTTTCAATTTTACCAACAGAACGTTTGCTACATTCTTGCAACAATGTTACATTTTCCTCAGTTAGACCTTAACTGTTGTAATTGCATTATCTGTTCATGGTTTTATATTATGAAATATAATTTTGTTCCTGTTACATTTAAGGGTTCATAAGTATTAATGTAAAAAAGCCGTTTATGTTTTATATTTTGCTGATTAAGTTGCTGTTCATATGGGGTATAGTAGCATATTATGCAACGAGACTATAATGGTAGTAATCGAGACATGAGTATATATAAGGGAATGAGCGAAGCGAGTTTCCTAATTTTCATACGAGCGTCTTTATTACCGTTATAGTTAAGTTTCATACGACAATTTATGTTCAGGCATATGCCTAATTTTATTGCTGAATTATTGTAAAATGTTGTACACTCACCAGGGACAATGATCTACATATTCCATCAGCTAATATTTGGAGTTCTACGCAGGCGTTAAGCGATTGATTCGTTTACAGCACGTCACAGCCGCATGATGAAAATTATAACCTTGGAATGCTACGTAACATTGAAAAATAGAGGGAAAATTGAATATATTGATTTTCAGACAAAATTTTGTTTCATGTCTAAGTTATTTATTGTACAATAAGTGAAATTAATTTGCGGGACTGTGCTTGTAATATTCTTGGAAGTTGATGCTCTATTGAAGTTAATTTGTGTGTTTTGTGTAAGTTACATCTTACTTAAGTGGAGTAGGTAGTCACTGTCAGCAGTGTCCGACATTTTAGTGTTTTTTAAACTCACGCTAGTTGCGTTTCGAGAATTAATCGATATTGCGCTTTGGCATTGCTGCATGGGAATTCTCATTGGTGGAACACCTGTCCTTTAATGAAAATTTAACTGTCCGATAGGATGAAGGTCAGTGCTTTAATGAAGGCTTAAGGAGGCCCTTTAAAGGCTCGCTATCAGACCTATAATTAATAAATTTGGGTGTGGTCGATCATAAAATAATGAAAGTCATCAAATAGATAAACAGTGAAAGTATTCTGCTGCAAGTGTAAGGCAAATAAGTGCAATAATTTGCCTGACAAATTGGAATAAATATGCCTGTTCTTACATACACTCACTTTGTAATGCTATAAACGAGGGATATTAGTTCACTTTCAGATTCATCTGACCTGCTGTATGGTTAGTTACGTCATCAATAAAGCACGCTACTAACGTAACCCGAGAGACGGCTGAGGCTCTAAGCTAGCCTGTGTTAGGACGAAGAGAAAAAGCTGACACACTGAAGTGGTTACATATTATGGGTACATATGACTGAGTTTTGACGATTTTTGGTAAAAAATTGAATTTTTTTATTTTAGCGTTAAAAATATTACAATCATTCCTCTATCATATGCATCCATTATTTTTTCAGTTCCACCATTTTTAAAGCCAACAGAAGCCATCCTTTAACTCCATGTGCGTGGTATTTAAATGTCCGTATACGCCCACTTTTAGGATATAATGTTATTGTGCACTGTTACTGTACCATTTCACTCCTATTTGGATTATGCCGCTTGAAGTAGGTGAACAGGAACTTGCTAATGATTGGCTACTGTCATTTGTAATGCAATTGAAAATATCAAACAAGAGGTCTGAGGGGGAGACATATGGTCCAGGGCAACTCGGAGGTCAGGCTATTTTCTTTTGCCTTTTTGTCAGCTTGCAATTTTTCAGCATTTTGCTCTATACAAAATGCTCCTTGCGGAGCATTTCTTATCAGAATGGCTTGAAACTTACACACTATGTAGTAATATGTACTATAAATAAAACTTGTATTGGGTTTTGATATCAGATGGATTTTAGTGTGTTTTTTATCCTTCAGAACAGGCTGTTACTCCATATTCTTTAAAAATTATGAAATATAAATATTTACTTTTTTCTGTAAGCCAAACAAACTACCAGATATAAAACCCAATACAATTCTAATTTATCCTTGTTTAAAGTGCATCCCTACAAAATTTTAGAATGATTGGATGAAAACTTTGCCACAAGGGACTTTTTAAGTGCGACTATTAATTTATTTAAATAATTTACAATATTTCTTGAACCAAGCAACATACAGAGTTGAAACTTTGCACAGAATAATATGGTTACTATATAAACATGCACACAAACTTTCATCAAAATTGATTAAACAATATAAAAGCTGGAAAATATAGTCATATGTACCCTTAAGGCAGAATTTATGAAAATATTTGCACCTAGACACCTAACCCTTTATAGACAAGATAATGCAACAGTTTGAAAACGTCGTGTTTCAAGAAATCACCTTAAATTTAAAGAAACGCTGTCCTGCATCCTACTAGTCAGGCAGCAGCAAAAGGAGCAGCATTTGATGAAAATGTATAACAAATTAGCAAAATATGTACGGTATGGAAAAAAAAATCATAAATTCAGTTTTTAGATTGGAAATCAGAAAGGGAGCGCCGAGTTCAACAGCAACCGAAGAAGGGTTAAACAATTCCTCCCACTTTTGGATACAACGCTGAACGAAAACATTATTTGCGAATTTACACATATTTTGAAACTTGTTATATCGTGCCAAGAAGAGCTGTCTCTTTAGTATACACATTTAATGCAATTTACGTCTTTGCGGGCTAAACTTGTTGTTTCGTATTTCTTTCGCATAAGTTTACGCCTTTGAAATATTAAGCCTTTGTACTGGAATGTGTTATCAAAGTTTTTCTTTCTCAATGAACGTCATTCCCTAAACATAAAAGCACAAGGAAAGGAAGGGACCTGTTAACCTCACGCGTTTCCTTACTTAGTTCCATTATTATGTTAGCTGTGGTAAACCACGTTAAAGAAGGAAAAGGTGAACATGGAATATAAGCACTTCAGTGCCTTCATACACGAACTTTATGCATGAGAGGCAAACTGGTCAAGAGCACTTTCAGATAAGGCAAGTTGTCTCAGAGCACATCTGTCAGATGCAATACTATTCTTGGTATCCCAACTTCCTCAGTGGTGCTCACGACTAATTCTGCAAAATGTTAGATATTCCGGTAAAGTGCGAATCACTATTTGACTTTTCCTACAACGTACCTAGCGTGTAAAGGAACGATTGCATTCCATCATAAATGTCCACATCAATATGTTACCGAAAGGGCAAAGAGTCCCTTTAAGACCCGAAGAAGCCTTTTAGAAAAGGGTCTCATGTGGTGTGTGTGGTGTCTGTGGGGTGTGTGCGTGTGTGTGTGTGTATGCGTGTGTGTTGTGTGTTGTGTGTGTGTCATGTATGCGTGATGTGTGGTGTGTGTGTGTGTGTGTGTGTGGTGTGTGTGTGTGTGTGTTGTGTGTGTTGTGTGTGTGTCATGTATGCGTGATGTGTGGTGTGTGTGTGTGTGTGTGTGGTGTGTGTGTGTGCGTGTGTGTGTGTTGTGTGTTGTGGGTGTGTGTTATGTATGCGTGATGTGTGGTGTGTGTGTGTGTGTGGTGTCTGTGGGGTGTGTGTGTGTGTGTGTGTGTGTGTGTGTGTGTGTGTGTGTGTGTGTGGTGTCTGTGGGGTGTGTGTGGTGTATGTGATATGGTGTGCGTGTGTGTGTGTGTTGAGCGTTGTGTGTGTGTGTGTGTGTGTGTGTGTGTGTGTGTGTGTGTGTGTGTGTGTGTGTGTGTGTGTGCGCGCGCGCTTTTGTGTGGTCTGTGATGTGCGAGTTTCAACAGCGTAAGCTATAAATAAAAAATCTGACAAATTCTAAACTTGGCCTTTAAGTTTAGATGCTATCAAAGATATCAAAGTAATATATTCAGCAAAATTCCCAATCATGAACTGCCCTTAACACTGACATTTCTCTTTATTTTAAATAGCATGTTGAAGATATCTTGACAAATAGCATGTAACACTTGAGTTTAATAGGGATCACCACCGAATTACTTCTGACTGAGAATGAAAGTTGCATAATTTTGGGTAACTGATGAGCCACAACGTACTGTACAAAGGCTATGTATGTTTTGAAAGCACAAACTTCAGTTCAAATAAAGTTAAAAGCAGAATTTGTGTTAGAATCAATAGAATAATAATGATATTATGTGCTCCTAGTATTACCTAATAATAACATCGATTTACTTCTGGTGACAAGAAGTTAGTTAAGCTATAAGACTATTATATCACACAATAATTAGAATATCTAATACATCTGTATCGCTCGTGGGACGTGAGACTTAGAACTATTTTGCTCTGCTAGTACACTCATTTTTCCATAGCTGTACCTACAACAAAGTATTTAACGAAGCAATTTCTCGAAACGTTTATTTGGACTAATATGAAGAAGACTAAAAGCTAAGTTTTTGGAAGGACATCTTGTAGACACTATAGACAAATAAAGTGGAACGGTGCATGTGTGAGGCTTTTATGGTCTTAAGGCATGCCGTTATGTTCCGAACAAATTCAGCTAAATACACGCCTGAGCCCTGTGTACGAATTAAATATATTGTCATGTTCCACGCTCACGCCATTTTCTGGCTATTTTACAATGCTGGTATGATTTTCATATTAAGGGGACTTTTCCGTTCACGTTTCGATGCTTGTGATATATTGTTAACTAGAATTTGTTTCAAATTTAGCAGTATGGATTTGGATACGTGCAGAATATGGAAAGCAAAACACAACTGCTCGCTTAACACAGGTCAGGTTTGTTATTGTTTAACTCTTGTGGGATAAAACAAAATCGCGTATGATGTTTTATCGATGCCGCGTAACAAAGGTGGGAAATTCAAAGGATTTAAAAATGAATATTTCGTTCATGGCTAATGCAACAAAAATGGTATTTGGATTACCTTTATATTTCAATGCGCTATACACTTTTTTCGGTAAGTTTTATGTATATGTTACGGTTCATCGGTTGTAAAAAAAAAAATATGTAAAATTCATTCAGGACAAGCAGGGTGGCATCAGAAAGTTTAGGATATACAGTTTACTACTCAAGGCAATATCTAAATTAAAACTGTTACAGAAATATGTGTATAAGCAAAGAAATAACGAAAACGTTTCCATTGAAAGGGTAGGTTGTGGTGGGAAAACGTTCTTTAAAAATATTTACCTAGTAAACACACGTAGCATTTAACTCGAATATAAAATGTAGTATTTATCAAAATTATTGTTTTTAGTACTGTTATTTGTCTGCATACAAACACATGTCATTTTCTGAAGTGTTATTGAATAATGTGGGTCTCAAAACGTTTAATTCCAGAATTTTGACACTGATAGTTTGAATTGAGTAGAATGCCTTTCCTACGTACAACAGATAAGCCATACAGGAAGTAAAAATACATTAAAGGTACCCATAACAAAAACTTGGTTAAAAATTACCAAAGGAATAAAAAACAATTTATGTCCAAAACTTAACTTGAAGATTTGGCATACCATGGTTTCTATTCTGAGCTCTTTAAAGGGTCAACATATGGACATTCAAAGGGCTAGGTATACGGAATAATGGAATGAATTTACTTCCAATGCCTTTTGCTTGGCTTTAGTTTTCCTTATACCTTTGGACATTAAATTTTTGCGTGCAACTTAGTTTCTAACCTTACTGTCAGTAAAAACTCAGAGAAACTGAATTTAACGAAAAAATATGGTTTTTGCTACACCTTTAAATTGCTCAACATAGCATAAGGTGAACACTGAGGATAAATTGTTAAAAATGATTTAAAAGCTTTAAAAATCTCCTCTGACGTAATCAGAGCAGTGAATAACATTCTACATTCTTGGCCGGAGCCACTTAAGACGATAGCGTTCTCCTTCAAAAATGTTAATGTCTTATGCATCAGGTTTCTCTTGAATGACGCGACTGGCACAGCTAGTTCTGACGATACTGTTCCTGCACCAGTGGTGAAGCAGCCAGCCATTTCTCCCCTGGTTAATGCAAATGATACGCTACGCTCTTGCTATGCAAAATGTTGGAAAGGATACTTCTGGGCACCTATTCAAGCATTATTCAACATACCGGAGTGCTTGTACTCAACAGTTACAAATGGCTACCAGGATACTGTATGATAATTTTACGAGATCTTGGAAAAGTTTCAAATAAATGTAAGCCTTTTAAAGGAACAGCAATCTATGGTTATATCTGGAGAGAGTAGGCTTTGATATGAAGGACATAGGGAGTGATAGGTTTTTCCACGACAGCCTTTAACTTGCCTAAAATTCTACGTGGGTTACACCTATTGGCTATCTATGTATCTATTGTGTGACATGCATATAGTAGGGTTACAACTTTCTAACCACATAATTATACATTTTGGATTTTGTTAGAAACGCCAGCTGCTCCAGGCGAACCATGAGACCTGCGAGAATGGACAACACCAGTTAAGTTAGCTAATGCATTTCATGGGGACTAATGTTGAGCAGTTTGAAGTGAGTTGTGGACCTGTATCATGTTGAAGAATTAAAACATTTCCTGAATCTTAACACTCGAAATTGAACTATATCTGCTGTCTACCAGTCCGTACGTTTCTGAAGTAGCATTTTCAATAATAATGATAATAATGATATTGATAATGATGATGATGATGGTGATGATGATGACAACGACGACGACGATGATGATGATAATAATAATAACAGTATAGGTTGCCGTGAGTTGTAGAAATGCTAAGCTGAAGGTTCCTAGGGGATGACTACTGAATCTGTATAACCCGTGCCGGCCTCGGTAGCGTGATGGTTAGCGTGTCTGCCTCACGCTCAAGAGGTTGCGAGTTCGAATGTCGCTTAGGGTAAGTTATCCGGGTAAGATTTTCTTCCGAGGTTTTCCCTTACCCTGAGAAGACGAATGTCGAGTAACTTAAAGCTTAATGGACCTCGGGCTCATTTGAGCATCATTTCACCCATTTCATTCATTCACCGTCCGATATGACACTACGCTGGAGGACGTTAATTTAAAAAAATAAATTAAAAGAAGTGTAAAAAATGTATAACCTGAGCGCGGTCCTCCGATAATTCATCATTATAAAACGGGTGGGAAAGACGGAATGTTAGAATTGTACCTCCTTTTACCAACTTTCTTATCACGACACCAACCAAAGTGCCTACATAATTTTGCAAAACCTTAAAGCTACTAATTAATAAGTTTTTACTCTAATTTGCTTAATCCTAACACTTCTTAACTTCTTGGCATTATGCAGTGCTTTTAATATACAGAAGTTATCTGTTGCAATTATTCATTTGTGCCCATATCACTTCTTTGTTAAGTTATTAATCTTAATCATCAATAATTGCAGTATCAGAGTGTAACTTGGGAAATGTCTGTAAAAATACAACATGATCGTGTACATGTATCTTCTACAAAACATCGACATCTTGACATATGTTTTCTCCACTATATATGCAGCATGGTGAAGGATAGACTAAAGTGCAAATGTCCTCAATAGGTGCATGGCGTGGGCTCTGGTACATCAAGATCGGTTTAATTCGTATTTTCTATGAGTAATACACGGCCACTGTAGTTTCCACCCGATATATATACATATATATATATATATTTTTAAATGACACAATAAAGTTGTTTTTACAGATATATAAGTAAGGAAGTCTTAAATTACTTTGCCTCGAATGTGTGCATTTGTTTGCTACTGAAGCAAATTGAGCTTTGTAAGTTACACTTCATAGAATAAACTATTACAATTAATCTGATATACTTATTACTGAGAAATAGCGTTTCATTTACCTGAGGTTTCAGCAAGAGTAAACAAATAACCCATTGCATATTATGTAATATTCAGGAAGTCTTAGGCAATGTGTGTTTTTGTTGCTAAACGTAGCTCAGTGGCAACGTAATTTCCTCCTCAGCACACAGTTGCTACTTCTTATTTATGCACTTTGCCTACCCCTAAAAACATATTTCTAGTCGGAATCCGTTTCAATTTGTCCACTGGAGATGTACAGTTCACATGGATTCCAGTGTAATCTCCTCTCCACTTCGCAGGCGTGACAGATAACAAACTGGTGCCATAAAATAGTCCACCAAGCCCGTGGTTGCAACTATCATAAATCATGCCTCGAACGGGATAAGTTTCATAACAACGTATGGCGTGAATTTTTAGTTCAAACTTCTGAACACTGCAGTTTGTGCCATTTCTCTCGTTTTATTGGTGTAGGTATCTATTCGTTTTTTTTTTTTTGGTTTTTTTTTTTTTAACTTTATGCTGAAGGATTTACATATTTTAATTGCAATAGGAAATCGAAAACAGTGGTAACCACACCAATTAGTACTCTGAACAGTTTTACTAAGCATCATTCTCAACACTTTCTGGGATTAACTGAAGCTTTTGTTTTATCATACTGTGGCAAACGTTCAAAATCAATCCGGTTACTTTTGTATCACTTTATTGTCTTCTAAAATTTGATCACGAACGCACAGTGTTATTCTCGTCGTTTACAGTCTGTAGTCTTTCGTGCCATCACAACTAAAAAAATTTACTTCCCGTAACTTTGAACAGTCCTTTCACTGTCTTCAATTTCTCTGTCTCTCATACACCAACTACGGCGTTACAATCACTCGACGCTCGTTGAGTTTTCTATACAAAGCACCGATACAAGCGAAGCTGTCTCACACTCACCAACACACTGACCGACTCATGTCCGTAACTGTAACTCTCTCCAACTCAACTTACTGCCGTTTTTGGCCCCCTCATATTTTGGGGATGACGTCACACGGATCTTTCTCGATTACACACACACGCACCGGAAATGTCACAGCTAGAAGTCTCGAAAACGTTCTCGGCACCCCTTTTGTTTCTGCCGCTTCGATTGTTACCGTTACGTACACACAGTAATCTTGCGAAGCAGCCTGGTCCCTTCTGTCCACAGCCGAGTGCCGTGCTCTAGCACACTGTTTAATTAATTTTGGTAATAAAATGTCGGAAGACACAGCTTTTAAGCTATTTAAAACTTGAGAACACATGCAGCATCTATTGTTTTAAATAATTAGAAAGCTTCAGGCTCTTAAAATGGTTAAGCGGGATGTCAGATTTCTCACCGCTGTAATACCAAAAACTCGTATAAAATGGTTACGTTATCTCACATCACGTTTTGCTAAACGACAATCCTTTTATCGTACCCTACAACTTTACGGTGGGTATATGAAACAATACTATCAGTTTGACAATTAACGGTTTTGTATATGTCTGCCTTGATATTACGTAGTCTATGTAGAGCTCAGAGGAAATAAACTAAGAACTATGTATAACTCCATTGGTATTCCTACATTTAAAAATGTACACAAATAGCACTGAATACTTTGAAAGTTCCTAGATTTCTGAAGCATATGTTTTCATGAGCTATTTATTGTCTACATCTAGCAAGTGTTTGTCCATTTCTTCTCATTTCTCAGTTTTAATGTCTCAATCATACGTCTTTCAGTATGCATTACAGCTTTATATATGCCGTGATTATCTCGCTATCCCCATAAAGAGTGATTCTGTATTCAAACTGCGCTGCATTACTCATCATATTGTTTTTGGTCAGGAACAATTTCGAAGTAAGCAGTATAAAGTTGTTTACATACACAATACGGAAAGGAAATTCACAATTGTTCCCTAGGTCAGTTTTTTGTTATTAATCAACTCATTTGGAAACGAGGATCACATCAGGTGCTTTATTAGTTCCGGAATTTGCGAGATATAACATGTATTAGAAAACATATCATGCTACTAAAACATATTTAACACAAATTGTTTGTTTTAAAATCCTAAGGTTTCTCCATCTGCTACGACAACTTCAAAATGAGAAGCACTCATAGGCTAAGCAACAACAAAGTAATAGAACTTATTATCTAGGAACGTTGAAAGCATACTATTTTAATTAGGAACTTTTAAGACGCATCTGCCGTTTTCTTTCTGCTTCTCTCTCTCTCCCTCTTTCACTCCATCCCGCTCCATCTTTCCCTCTCTCTTTCCTTCTTTCCTTCCCTTCCTTCTTTCCTTCCCTCCATTCGCTCCCTCCCATCCCTCCCCGCCCTTCCTTTTCTATCTCTCTTTCCATTCTTTGTTTCTTTCTTTGTTTCCCTCTTTCTCTCTCTCACTCTTTCTCTCTCTCGCTCTTTCTCTCTTTCCCTCTTTCTCTCTCTCCCTCTTTCTCTCTCTCCCTCTTTCTCTCTCTCCCTCTTTCTCTCTCCCGCTTTCTCTCTCCCTCTTTCTCTCCCTCTATCTCCCTCTTTCTCTCCCTCTCTCTCCCTCTTTCCCGCTCTCTTTCCTTCTTTCCTTCCCTCCGTTCGCTCCCTTCCATCCCTCCCCTCCCTTCCATCCTTCCTTTTCTATCTCTCTTTCGTTTCTTTGTTTCTTTCTTTGTTTCCTTCTTTCTCCCTCTCTCTCTCTCTCTCTCTCTCTTTCTCTCTGTCTCGCTGCGACAGAGAGTAATTCCTTAGTCGATTGAATAAGTTCCATTACCCAACATACAAAGAGTGCCACAGAAAATCTCAATACATCTCGCATCTATGTCGCATTACTTATCATTGTACAAAGCCACGGTGGAAGGAGTTCCACGCCTGGAAAATGGTTACGCCAATAACCACAACAAAGTTTACAAACTGACATAGAAAAGAAATATACATGTTTGCGCTCTGGATCGCATTGGCTAAAAGAGAAAGAGGAAGAGGGAGTGTGCTCTGTTTGTCATACAGATGTCTTATCATGATTGGTAATCATACCTTATCGGCTAGTACAGGACACAACTTAAAATCTAAAGGGAAAACTTGATTCGCGCCCAGGTTAGTGGTCAAAATACTCCAGAAAACGATATAAAATCGGCCGAAGATTTTCTTTAGTGCCCTTTGTACCTCAGCTGTAGACAAAGTGAAAAATCAGCTGACGATACCTGCTTCTTTACTATAACTTTAGAAAATTCAGAATAGTTACCGCATACCGACAAACACTTAACATTGGCATGGAATTTGGAGGTAGATTGATTTGCATCACAAATCCATAAAAGAATACCTTCATATGTGAGAGATAAACACGTAGAAACCGCATGAAAGTTTCCAGTTACTCGTACGCCCAAAGCATATTTGACATTAGCTCGTTTGTATTATGAATATTTACTATTGATGTTTCTGTTGCTATTAGCAGTCGTCATAGAACATCAAGCCTAAGGCTTACTAGTGGCTTTGAGGTTCAGATAATACGCTTTACGCCCTGGGCAATATGGTCAACACAATGAATGTACTGTGCACATTCATTGGCTTTCGCTTTTGTTGAACGGTGAATCCCCGTTTCGCACAGTACTTTTAAATAGAATAGTTTGTGAGGTTTAACGCTTCTTATTCAAAGAAGTACAACATCAAGTGTTTAATAGGTCATAGGTAAATGTATAAGCATTAGGGTTAAAGGTCATAGAAGTAACCAAAGAGAACAAAGCCTTGGACTCTGTTAAAGCAGTATGCGGCTCCATTTGAGCAGGTATGCAGGGTTAATTGAACATTCCGCACTGATTTCATTGATTGTACAAGGATTCCGAGTTTTTGGAAGCAAACTTTTATATAGGTAATTTATTAAACCTTTAACCATTTACCTACAGTATTACAGTTTCACTTTCAACTTCATTCCTATTTTTACAAACCATACTGCCCGCGTGGAATCGCACATATCAAACATCATAGCTTGCAGGTTGTTCCAACAAACTGTGATTATTTGGTACCCATCTACGTAACACCAAACATTATCGCATTCCATTACGCATTTATACCTTGTTTAGGGAAACATGAATTAAACAGAATCTTTAACTTCATATACCGTATTATAACTCGTATGTCAAAGAGCTAAGGCCATATGGGAAAATTCTACACGAGAACCCGTAGCTGAAATTTGTAAAAATTCTGAAAAAAAATCCAAAATAGGTTTATTTCCAACTTTAGTTACAATCACGCACTATAGGTTTTGCTCTCGATGTCCTTTAAGGCTTCAACTCGCGATAATTTGGATGCTAAGGTATAGATAGCGGTCTGTATTTACTCTTAATGCGATTTATTCCACTTGTATTTCTATAACAACGTTGCGCATTAAACATATTTCACACGATTTAGTTTTGAACAAATTTGTTTAAATACAGAATGATTTTCCGGGCTTGTGGGCCGTGATCTAGTGGAAAATCTCCTTCCAGACATTTCGTTTGGAGCTGCGTCAAACATTTTCAGTGGTGTGACCGTAGTACTCTGCCAGTCTCGGCGACGACGGCCATACTACTGAGGATGTTTGACGCAGCTTCAGTCGAAACATCTGGAAGGAGATTTTCCACTACACCACGGCCCATAAGCCCGGATAACCATTTTCTATTTCATTACACCAGCCGCGAAACCTGCGCAACTTGATCAAGCTTGTTTACATTTTCAGTAGAAACCCAATAGAAACCTGTTTTGAGGCCCCCTGAGTCCAAAAAAAAAAAAAAAAAAATCATTTATAGAAAAAGGTCCGCGCACGCGCGCGCGTCTGTGTGTCTGTATGTGTGCGTGCGTGCGTGATTTTGAAGAAAATTGTTTCATACTAAACTACCCTTTACATGGAAAATTTTTCGAAAACTTTTATTTTCTTTAAAATGGCTCTAAAGAGTTTGATTAAAATGACATGTGTTTGAGGTATTTTTATGACAAGTGAAGTGTATATCTTGAATTTTCTGTCTATAGCTCATGTACTCCTATTTATTCTGAGTGACCTTTGCATAACTGGTAAACCCTAAGAGATAGACCAAGTCTTACTATACAAAAAAATCTTGCTAAATTCCACAATTTATGTCTATTATTATTATTATTACTACCACTACTATTACCACCACCACCGCCGCCGCCACCGCCACCACCACCACCACCATTACCACCATTACCACCGCCACCACTACTATTGTTATTACTATTATTATTATTACTATTATTATTATTACTATTATTATTATTATTACTATTATTATTATTACTATTATTATTATTACTATTATTATTACTATTATTATTATTACTATTATTATTATTACTATTATTATTACTATTATTATTCTTACTATTATTATTATTACTATTATTATTATTACTATTATTATTACTATTATTACTATTATTACTATTATTATTATTATTATTACTATTATTACTATTATTACTATTATTACTATTATTACTATTATTACTATTATTATTATTATTATTATTATTATTATTATTATTATTATTATTATTATTATTATTATTATCACTATTATTACCATTATCATTATTATTACTATTATTATTACTATTATTATTACTATTACTATTACTATTACTATTATTACTATTACTATTATTATTATTACTATTACTATTACTATTACTATTATTACTATTACTATTATTATTATTATTATTATTATTATTATTATTATTATTATTATTATTATTATTATTATTATTATTATTATTATTATTATTATTATTATTATTATTATTATTATTATTATTATTATTATTATTATTATTATTATTATTATTATTATTATTACTACTACTATTATTCTTTCTTTTCTTTGTAGAGTGAATCATTTCGGAAATAAACGTTATTTGTGTGAGTTTTGGAGAACTTATACTTCTGTCAAATGGAACACCTTATTCATATTTTATACGTTAACCATGCAAAGAGAACGGAATTTGAAAGCTTTAAAAGATTTGACTATCTCCCTAAGTCTACTGTATTCCCATGTTCTCCTTGTACCTACTAGAAGATAAACAATAAGCTAATTTCTGCAAATGTTTATCTCAACTAACACGAATAAGATATAGGAATAAAAGTTTGTAAGAATGTCTAGTTCAAGAGTAAAGAAAGTCTTGTAAGTGCAACACATCAGATTTATTTTAAAACTTTGTTGCTCTTTAAGGGAACTAGCTTGCTCACCAGATGGCGATTTAAACCTGCATCATTGCATCATTGGATCTGCAATTTTTTCTCACTCGAATACTGTACTCTTTTCCGGTCTATGTGAAGCTTTTTTAGAATAGGATTCTCACTCTGTACCAAATCATAAGCGGCAGCAACAAAACATGAGTACTGCTGCCTTTGTTCTCCCTTAGCTTTGTCTTTGCTTTTTATGTCTATGCTATTACAGCAGGATGCTGTATTCGGCAGCTCCGCGCCGTTCGCTGGTTCACTTTGCTATTATTTTGAAAGGCATTGCCAGCTGGAAGGGGAATGCGTATGGATGTTACATGTGTAATAAAAGGGAGATCTCATTAAAATGCAGTATGGAAATTCGTAAACACTGGACGCTTTCAATTGATGGAACATTCCTTGTTTTACACATAGAGCATAATTGGAAAGTTGTTTATTCTATATACACCTATAGGAGCAAAGGGCTGGAAAGGAAAACGTGTACTGAATTTTATACTATAACAACTCAATCAAATAAAAGTTCTTTTCAAGTTACTCTTCAGTTTGAGTGTATATTGACGCGTACAAAGGGTGGCCTATAATGGAACGCAGCTGATTATAACAAATGCAGCCCCTAACTCTACAAACGTGAGTTGCTCTGTTTCTCAAGCATAATTTCTAGTCCCAGAATTGCGTTAGCGGCGTTCCCATGACGTGTGACAATTTCGATGTCTCCGATACTTGTCTCTTTGATGAATCTGCTTCCAGCTGATACAGTGCTGAACTATAGGATATTTATCCTGGAGTATGCGTAGGTGAGAGAATAGATAACATAAGTCACGTTACCTAATACATTTCATGGTGACCTATAAGCTATTTGAAGTTCGTTGCCTTCTGCTAGAGGATTTATAATAGAAATGTTTCTGAATCCTAGCACTAGAAAGGGTAACTATTAAGGGAACACGGAATGGGGTTTCGGTGAAAAATTCAATTTCTGGAGTAATCTCTGATACTAACTTATGCAGTTTTTCCTCATTATGTTGTTTAGATTACCTAGATAACTCTCATAAAAGTAAGTTAATTATTAAAATATGGGAATGGCTGCACGCAGTTTTGTACAGCCAATTACTGTAGCACTAGTGCAGGAATGAAAGTTTCAGGAATTGAATAAGTATTTCATTGGTCTGAAAAAACACCATAAAGTGCGCTAGACTAATTACTTAAGGGATGGTTATACTAAAGCACATGATGAAGTTTTAGCACTATTAGAGCAATTCCGCGTGTCACTAACTGACATTTACACTACATTTTCTTCTTAAAATGTCTGTCTAATGGTCAATATAGGTGTAAAAATGTTATTTTAACGACATATGACAGAGAATACATTGGCGGTTGTGATAGGAAATATAAAACCCTTAAAAAGTGAAACAATTATTTAATAATGAGCGCTAAACTTTTCGTGACTAACTGACATTTTTGTCTACTGTAGGTCTATATAGTAATATGGACAAATGTAAGAATTGAAAAAATTGCGGTCATGTCCAGAAGAGGATGGATTGTCGGACAAGAAAGGTGGAGGTTTGTTTGATAGGAAAATCTCTTAGTGATGGAAGGACAGTTGGTGGAGGGTATAGACTCAAAGATGATGTCA
This sequence comes from Tenodera sinensis, assembly GCA_030765045.1. Lineage (NCBI taxonomy): Eukaryota > Metazoa > Arthropoda > Insecta > Mantodea > Mantidae > Tenodera > Tenodera sinensis. The sequence continues at coordinate 28,124,832 of CM060962.1, read as the reverse complement.
CTGGGAGGGTGCAGAGGTATTATGGCCTTGCAATGAGACAAAATCTAGAAAATGGTGAAAAACTTAGAAAAATCAGTATGTGGAGTTACCTCCATACCTTATCGACAAATGGCAAGTCGAATCATTGCTTGTGTCCAGATGGTGTAACCACAATAGAGGGCTTATCACAGGAGATAAATGTAACCATCCTCAATGTGTGCCACTTGTCATAATGAAAGAAATAAAACCAATATGTAGGGACTAGATGTTCCAGCTTTGGAACTCATTTCTCGTAAACTCAAATTTTCCTCACTTAAGTAACATTTTCTCAGTTGCTAATTAATATTTTGTTCTGAAAATGTTAGTTGCTGTGTTGGTGTTTTACATACACTAAAATAATGGGTTTAAAAATAATTAACATTTGGTATAATTTTGAACAAATATGTACTCTAAAATGTGGGGAAATATCAAAAGAAGAAACTATAAAGCTTTTGAAAAACTGTTACTTTAGTTATTATAAAAATATTACATATACAAACCGTAGAAATTCAGCCTTCTAGGTTGTATAGTTAGTTGGAAAATGTTCCTTATACATGACATATTTTAACATTGTGATGATAGGACATTCCGTTTCCCTTTAAAGTATTATGGCTGCTAGCTTCTGAAACATCAATAAATTTATGGTTTAAAGTAACTGTTCCCCTAATAAAAATGAGAAACATAAGTTGTCGTGAGTCACTGAAATGCTAAGTGACAAATCCACTTATGACCGTCTCTTATGTGCTAACCCATGTCAACTGCCGATAATCAGTCACAGTAAAGCTCTTCTGCTCATCCCCTCCTACAGTATGGAACTACATCAGTTAAATAGAAATTACATAATGTAGAAATTATACGCTGACGTCACGTAAATTATGTAGCAGAAGAAGGTGTCAGTCCTAAAACCAGTTTTTACAATTTACAAACACTCAAATGTGAATGTAATTCTTAAATCTAGAGATAGTTCCTGCTAACAAAGCAATATTATTTGATTATCTTGATATGTTATGCGAATTGGCCCCTTCGGTACCTAACGAGACTGACTGCACCCCGTGCCAGACCTCGCAACGGGGAAAAGTTCCACATGCCGGTACCGGCGATCGAACAGGGTCCTCCGCACCAAATGTAGGCGTGCTACCACTGCGCTACGCAGACGGTCCTCTGTGGATATTAGTACGTTAATAAACCAATTAATGTAATTATAGTGGCAACGGCAGTGGTATTTTCAATTAGCCTAAAGTAAGTCAACTGCAGATCAAAGACACGAGGAAATTACGGTCAAGTAAATATTTGCAGAAGGGACGTGAGGACCACAGAAAAAGTTGGTTTATTTAAATTATCTGCCATATGGCCCAATCACAAGGTAGCAGACTATATAAGATAGAAGTAACACAGATAACTAGTTTATTTTAATAATGCAAGGAGTGAGCATCAATTTAATCACTCAAATTAATAATGCATAACTTAGGATAAGAGTTCCATGGTTTATTAATAAATTCAGTTCTATTTTAATCGGCTGTGTAGTTAAATAATTTACTTAATGATCATAAGAGAAGGGAACATTACAAGGCACCTCACAACAATCACAGGGCACACCGACTCAAATATCCACCGACTGTTTATTGGTAAACTAGGGAGTTTGCCCTCTAGCGGAAGAAGTTGAAAGACCATGGCATTCTGCGATACCCACGAAATTAAACGGTACTCGACGTATAAAATCGCAGCTATGGTATTTCAACTGTTGATTTTGTTACAACGGATATGAAACATGTTGCGAGTGATGAAGTTGTTAAGATTGCGCTGCCTGCTTCATGAAGCGTGTCATCCTGCCTGCTGTTCACAGTGAAACATTGCGGAAAGCGTTACAGGTCTTCTCTTTCCTCTAACACAAACAAAAATAAAGTGAAGACGTAAACAGCAACACGTTTCATGCTTCGGTTTTAAACCTTCCAAGCACGGTTTTATTTTGCATCACTTTTAAAGGTTAAGTGCATCCTGGTAAACTGTCACAACTGTGGCTAAAAAATCCGATGTGTTGCACTCATATGACTTTCTATACTCACTCTTATAAAAATGTTTTTACAAACATATTCCTCTAATTCATGTTGATCAAGATAGACACATAAAGAAATGGTTTTGTACAGTTTGTTGTAGGTACAATGGGGATACGGGGAATAAAACATGCTTAAACTATGGTCAATTATTTTAAGAACTGTTCGGTATCTGAAGGTTTTTAAGTTCTGTTATCTTTGCATGATTAGAAGAAAAGTACGCATCAGGACTTCACATTTTAAAAACACACTACTACTTCTTCTTTTGCTGCTGCTTCTTCTCCCTTTTCTTCCTCTTCTTCCTCTTCTTCTCCTTGCTCTTCCTCTTCCTCTTCTTCTCCTTCCTCTTCCTCTCCTGCCTCTTCCTCTCCTTCCTCTTCCTCTTCTTCTCCTTCCTCTTCTTCTCCTTCCTCTTCCTCTTCCTCTCCTTCCTCTTCCTCTCCTGCCTCTTCCTCTCCTTCCTCTTCCTCTTCTTCTCCTTCCTCTTCTTCTCCTTCCTCTTCCTCTTCTTCTCCTTCCTCTTCCTCTTCCTCTTCTCCTCCTTCCTCTTCTTCTCCTTCCTCTTCCTCTTCTTCTCCTTCCTCTTCTTCTCCTTCCTCTTCTTCTCCTTCCTCATCTTCTCCTTCCTCTTCCTCTTCTTCTCCTTGCTCTTCCTCTTCCTCTCCTTCCTCTTCCTCTCCTGCCTCTTCCTCTCCTTCCTCTTCCACTTCTTCTCCTTCCTCTTCCTCTTCTTCTCCTTGCTCTTCCTCTTCCTCTCCTGCCTCTTCCTCTTCCTCTCCTTCCTCTTCCTCTTCTTCTCCTTGCTCTTCCTCTTCCTCTTCTTCTCCTTGCTCTTCCTCTTCCTCTTATTCTCCTTGCTCTTCCTCTTCCTCTCCCCCTCTTCCTCTTCTTCCTCTTCCTCTCCTTCCTCTTCCCCTTCCCCCTCCCCCTCTTCCTCTTCCTCTTCCTCTTCTTCTCCTTCCTCTTCCTCTTCCTCTCCTTCCCCTTCCCCCTGCCCCTCCTCTTCCTCTTCCTCCTCTTCTTCTTCTTCTTCTTCTTCTTCTTCTTCTTTTCGCGTGGTGCTATATACCAAAGCGGACCTGGACCTTCTTCATCCAAGATCTCCAATCATCTCTGTCCAGATCTATCTGTTGCCAAGTTTTGCATTTTAGGAGCTGATAAGCGTCCTCTTTAACTGAATTCATCCACCTTTTTTCATCTGGTGTAACCTTGTCTATCTCTTAGAATTCCACAATTATGAAAAGTCGTCCAGAGTAAAGAAAGCTCCAAAGGCTATACCCAGGAAACTCAAGACAAGCATTTAATTTGTAATGAAAATTTCTAAAAGGGAGTGAAAATGGTGACTTTTGTGACTTGCTTTTCCAAATTCAAGTTTTACTTATTTATTTATTTCAGATCTTCCGATCATTTTTGCACAGGTTTGATAGAGGTACATTAATCGCAAATGCATTACAATTATTACTGAAAATAAAGCTGCACATAGCTTTTAAGCTTTCTCATCTTGACCATCTGCGATTTTTGAAGAACTAATCATATGCATATACATATCCTCCATTATCTCTGAAAATTATTAGTATAATGTGCTGAAATTTTATTACACATTTACAACCAAATAGGCTATATTTTAGTTAAAAGGGTTTTATGTATCAGGCATATTAGTTACTTTTTTAAATTTTAAACCTCTTACATTTGAATAAAAATTTGGGCACTGTATTAAAAAAAAATCATAACTTTACTTCTGATGAAGAAAATGTGACTTTGTTTCTTCAGTAAACGGCAAAAGAACCCTGAGTATGCCTCAAACATTCTAGTATTCTAGATAATGGGTTATCTGTTAACATTGGAGAGGTAAGGCACTGCAGCTCCCCTTAAACATATGGTATTTTAACCAAAATCGTGAAAATCATTTTTTAGAAACTAAAATTCTTGAAAGATTTTTGTGTAAAGAGTAGCTTTAGGGGAGAGGATTTTCTTGTACATCTTTGTGTGGTACTTTTGAAAGAGGCTGAATTTATGTGCCAATTTTGGTACTTGGTGGACCCTTTGTTCTTAAGTAATGCCGTTGATAGGTACCCACAATCGCGCGCGTATGTTTCTTTTCTAAAAATGCTTTGTGGAATTCAGGGATTCTCAAACCGTGTACTTCGGATGAAATCTCTGTGTCTAATTTATGGTGGAGTATACCACCTTATCCACGTGGTAGATGAAGTGAACATCTGTTATTTAGAATGGAGAAGTTTTATTGTCTTGGGAATACCAGCTTATTTTAATGTGGAGTAGCTTATATATTGCCTGTAAAATATTTAGCCTTTGATAGTCATGAAATGTACTTACAATCACCAATGCTGATGATAACTTGTGTGAGTGGTTTACTCACTCCAGAACGTTGCTGTAAATTAAAAGCCTAACGTAAATGTGCAAATGGTTTTACCGCTACTTCCGTACGAAAATATCCTCTTGGTGTATTTTCGTTAAGCGGATCCATTAGCGTTAGAGAAGAAGTTCATGGAGACGAAAGGGCCGTAAAAAAGAAAGGGCAATAAAATCCGGTAATTAAGTCTAGTAGAGCAATGTGCTATAATGCTGCACGGTGCTCAATGTCCCGGTGGGCTTTGTACCCATAAAAGTACTTCCAAGAGTAGATTGAAACTTAGAAGCCATATAATGGACCCTTCACTAATAACAATCTCTCTTAACGTTTTCCATTATGGAAGATCTGAGTTTCAAAGACAGTCCAGAGTGTCAATGCAGTGCATTTGTTCCCTTTTCTGGTGCTGATATTGTTGCCTAGCCACAGCAAGCATGATGCGCATCTGTCATCACTCGTCTGTTGACAGAAAGCCCAAGGGCAGCCGTGGAAAAGTTACATACAGCTCTACCGTAACTCATCCATGGAACTTTCGTTTGTTCTCGTGAACCTGTTTTTTCGAATCAGTTAACTTTATGCTGCGTAATACACTAGCGTTACCAACAAACGGGTATCACAACACATCCAGTTGATATGTTTTACCCTGCTTCGAGCGCTGCCCGGTAGGCCCGCGCTGTATTTTTCTGCTTATATTCATCTTTTAAAACTTCTTTTTGCCTCCGTTCCCATGTACAGCTTCATTAAGCTTAAATATACCTGACTTCATTACCATTATCTTCCTAGACAGATAAAAGGTAGATAAAATATAGTATGAATACCTACATCACAATTTGTTCTACACTATATGGAAAGGTAATAAATTGCGATATTCAGGTAGAGTTAGATTACTTACCTAAAAATCCTGGCGTAATCCAATACATACATTAGGAGCGACTCTCACCACTGATAGGCGTGAGGTAATTGGGCGAGTTCCTAAATGTGTCGTCTGTGAAATTTCAGCAAATTTGATTCTTCGTCTTCATTATCATCACCATATGAAGAAAAGAAAGCTAGTCATCAGTAATAATAAATACCGGTGTGAATATTATTTATTCATAATTAGAAGGTGTGGTTATATATAAATATTATTTAGCCCTTTCATAAAGTGTATGTATAAATAGTGTCGCCGCGGTGCCAGGTTGCCTGCCGGCTGACCACCACTACCGGAGCGGAGCTATCTGGGTCTGGGCACGGCTGGCTCTTCCTCCACAGTGTGCCGTCTTTCTGCTCCCGAAGATTCGCTTTCCAGTGGACGGTTGACACTTGAGAGTTCAGCAAGTGCTGCGATAGCACTTCAGTTGAACTGTAATCCAGTAGCTTATTTGTGATTCGACTCGATAGACCGTTCGTGTGTTGCTCTAAGTGAATGAAACAGTGTCACAACTGTAACGTGCGCGCTGCCTTAAACGTCTAAGGGATAAACAAAGTGAGTTTAGCAGCATCTGGTGTTCATATTTGGGACAATATTGTACACTCGGTAATTGACAATGTTATATTATATGAAGAGCATATATCAGTGACGTTTGCCCTACCTTGTTACTAATAGGCAATAGACATACCCAGCGATGCCCAACATTAAAGCTAAAGCATTATTCACAAAACTGTGGCGCATTTATATGTTCATGGCAGCCGGAAACAGATCTTTCTAATGTTTTGTGACTCTGCAGTATGCCATTGCGATCAACCGCCGTTGAGCGAATGAATTAAGGAGAAATGCTTCAAACGCTGCTTTGATAACTACAAACACAAAAAGGAGGTAGAGTAAGGAGACAACGTGATGTTATTAGCTGGTAAGAGAAGCTGAAAGGGCTTCGCTGTGCATACCAATCTATTATACACTATGTACAGTTTGTTCACCAGCTTATGGTCCCTCCCGCAGGAATGCAGCGAGCCAGAACGTCAGTAAACAATTCCAGATAAACAAATGGTATCTGGAGCTACAGTTGTGCTTCCAATCGCGTTTGCGATAATGGTGCCAACCTTGGAATCTGTATTCACGCCGGATTAAAGCAAAGAACTCGCTCAAAATAGCACAATTTAAATGTTATTTTCAGTTTATGCAGTATATTTGGCTTATTAAAGGTAAACGATGTTTTCATCTACTCTTTCTCCCGCTAATCATTTTCTGTTTCCTATATTTTTCAAAAACCCTATCAGTCTGCTTCGGTCACAAGTGAGATGTCCTCAAGCATTAGGTATATCATGCAATTCCTGCAAGAATAAATCACCTGCTATATTCCTTTAAGTGTTCGTTTTAACTTGGCCCAGAGTAGTTCTATGGGATTACGATCACACATGTATGGTGTCAAGCAAATGATAGTGTGGTCCGACAAAGCCAAAAAAATGTGTCCGCTTTAAGAGCCTCTTTAGGTTTGTTAGTTTCAATCATCCTATAAAGATCTGTTTTACATATAGAACTATCACTTTGAACCCCTTTGTTCTACAACCATAATATAGCAGATTTCAGAGCAATCCTAGGCGGCGGTTTATTAGCTTTACATTACTTTACCATTACTTCCGACATAAAACTAGTGACAAGTGCGGTTTTACAACTGAAATTAAGATAAATTAGCAGCGAGTAAACAGTGCTAATAATATTGGAGGTAAATTGGTAACGTGACCAGCAGAGAAATGTTCGCGCCGATGTTTACAAAACTCAGGTTACACTTCGTGGAACGTCTCTCCACTTAGACCATGAGCTGGTGAACATACAATTTTGATATCCTCGTTTTGTGCTTACAAACTTTGCAGTGCAATATCCAGTTGTGAACATGACTTACTAAGCTTTTGAGATAAACCACTGTATTCAGTATATTATTTATCAAGATGCAATAACAATTTTATCTGACAGGCGTTATTAAGGAGAATATAGTGTGCAAAGGGCAATGCGATACATTAGCTAAAGTTAGTAAGGTAGCATAGATTTATTTCGGTTTTTAGTGAACTCTGAGCGTCGAGCCCGTACAATGGTTTTCAGAAGTTAAAGCTTTCTTGAATGTTGTGTAGAGCACGGTTAGATTTAGCTGGTGTGCAAGAGCGACTATTAATTTATCGATAAGTAGGTGCCATGTTAGAGAGGGGAGGGGAGGATACTGCCGGAGTTCGACAGGTTCAAGATTTGAATGAGATTCCCCTTTATGGACTTGAGATTGGAGCTTGGTGTGCAGTAAGCTATAAGAGAATAACAGAACCATAAAAACTTCAGTGCTAGAGCGTAAAAATGGTTCGCAGTTTCCGACCACTTTGCTGGCTATATAAAAGAAAAAGGGGCTAGGTGTATGCCAGTTCAGTCCACAGCTAACTGCTAAGCTTTTTATTTAGTGCTTTTACTCTTTCATCAGCATTCGATGCTTCTACTTTTCCTATAATTCAAGGTATTATTACAGTTGGAAAATGTGGTCGTAATAAGTGGGAATGAAATGCAAAACAAAGGAGGAACGTTATCGGAAGAAAGTTTGGAGACTCTTAGAACTTACTGCAGGAACTTGGCGCTAATATCGGAATTAAAGATGGTTTTACGGCAGTCGCAAGATAGATATGCTAGAAGCTAAATGTTTATTACTTCCACGTATACCTTTACGACTCACCCGAGGAATTCGCGGTTTCCAAGTTCTCCGACTCAAAATGGAATTTCAAGATATTAGAGTCATTACTTATGGCTAGAGACAAGCAAAATATGAAACTTAATATTCTAAACCATACTTGTTATCATTATGATAACAAGTGCAGTTACGTTTACAGTGTTTCAAATTCAATGTGCCTGACAAGTAATTACATATTTGATTATTTCTGTCAAATACCAATCCCTTTTCATAGTGTAACACATTTAGTATTGTTCACTTTATCAACGAAGCAGGCTCTCCAAATATTCTACTCTGGGAGTTTTCTGTGGAACACATATACGGAACCCAAACCTCTCAAAACGTCAGGCACGTGACGTCACGGACGAATTTTTTTTTTTTTTCTAAATTTCCCTTTATTATCGATCAGCGCTGCAGCGCTATACAGATAAGTGAGAATTACAGGGAAATAAAACTGAATACAAAACATAAAAAACTTACTAAATAAGAACGTGAGTCTGAACAAGAATGGGGTCGACCTCTATAGGCCCCTCAGGGACAAGCACATGGTGAGGAGAATGGTGTAGATCTCAATCCTCTTCTGCGGTGTCTGACAGGTTGTCAGGTGGCAGCAGCAGATCTTGTGGCAGACGACTGCGGATGCGGTTTGGAGGCTGCGACCTATGGCCCAAGGAGAACAAAACCGCACCTGGGACCTGGTGAAGACGACCATAGAAGCGATGAGCCTGATGGCGGATGAAGTCCGCTATGGAGGAAATTCCAAGTTCACGGTGTAGCTGAGCGTTGCGAACAAACCAGGGAGCATGAAGAGCGAGGCGTAAAACTTTATTCTGAAAGGACTGCATGGCTGCAATTTTACTAGAAGCTGCGCCACCCCACACAGAACAAGCATACGTGAGAAGAGGACGAAGTAAAGAGGTGTAAAGTAAAAGCACTGTAGCACTTTTCAGAGAAGATTTACAGTTAATCAGAGGATAAAGCTTGGAGAGTCGGGAATAAGCCAAGTTGAGTTTACTGTTGATATGAGCATTCGAAGTAAGTCGGCGGTCAAACAGTACTCCCAGATATCTTACTGTTTCGTCCTTGCGCTTCCAAGGTATGTGGATGTTATCTATCAAAACAGGTGCAGGAGACGCGGGCCGGCGGAGAGTGAAAAGCATTATTTCGCATTTGCTGTGGTTGAGTGCGATGCGCCATGAGTTTAGCCATAGGAATAAAGAATCCAGGGCAGTTTGAAGATGATTGCATGGACGAAATTAGAAGGACTATATTCTTGAAGTCTTTATTTTCGTAAACCTGTGCTTCTAGTGATAACCGACTTGTCAGACAGCGAAACTTGGACACCAATGGGCGACAGACGGATGACTTCAAGTTAACTATGTTCTAGAGTACCTCCCCGTTGCAGTTCTGCATTGAAATTGAGGATATTGCAAATTATGTGCAATCAAGGATTTGTTGAAGATAAATAGTCCATATGAGAATAACAAAGTATAGAATTGCACATGAAGTATTTATGCATCGATCACATTATGAGACATTGACTGCACCTTCTCTTAATACAAACAGCGATTCACTTTTGAGACTTTCAGAAAATATATTGTAAAGCACTATAGTGTTAATTCTGAAACTCTAAAAGCATTTGATGAAGCGGACCTATAAGAAATGTAGGTGAATGAACATAGGGTGTTTCTGTTTTGAACGCTATAAACATAAGTGAGCTATAGATCAGCGATATAAGTATTATTATTTGGATTTGAAAATATACATGATGTATATTTGTTATTCAGCAATTAACCATATAGTCGTAACCAAATAGTCGTAAATTACTTCTTTGGATGAACGAAGTATTCAAACAGAGCTAGTGCGCCATGAAAATAACGAATTTACGTTTGAAACGTTTCAAATTCTGAAGAGTGGGGTCGAGCGTTGCTACACATTCATATCGGTTTGTTTTGATCTACCACTAGCTCGTTCTCTCTTCCCAACCTGTCATATATACCGCTCTCAAAAGTTAAAGGCATGTAAACGCTGGCCAATGCTCAAGCAGAGCGCTGTTGCCAAGCGTAGTGCGTGTACCGGCAGAGGCACTGTACATAAGAGCGCGTGAGATGCGTGTACCAAATTCGGCAGCGCTGGTAGGCTGGAGTCTGCAGTACGGTCCGCCTCCATATGCCTTTAACTTTTGTGAAGATTATAGCTAGATGTATCCTGTTTCATCCGAGTTCAAATGTTGCTAGGTAATTAGTAAAAAGCATCCGGCGATTTCTTCTTTTCCTGAAGAAAAGATATATAAGGGTTTCACAAGATCACCCCCGTAGCGGAGTGGTAGCACGCCTGCCTCTGGCGTGGGGGACAGGAGTTCTATCTCTCAAAAGTTAAAGGCATGTAAACGCTGGCCAATGCTCAAGCAGAGCGCTGTTGCCAAGCGTAGTGCGTGTACCGGCAGAGGCACTGTACATAAGAGCGCGTGAGATGCGTGTACCAAATTCGGCAGCGCTGGTAGGCTGGAGTCTGCAGTACGGTCCGCCTCCATATGCCTTTAACTTTTGTGAAGATTATAGCTAGATGTATCCTGTTTCATCCGAGTTCAAATGTTGCTAGGTAATTAGTACAAAGCATCCGGCGATTTCTTCTTTTCCTGAAGAAAAGATATATAAGGGTTTCACAAGATCACCCCCGTAGCGGAGTGGTAGCACGCCTGCCTCTGGCGTGGGGGACAGGAGTTCTATCTCCGGTACCAGCGTGGAATTTTTCACTCCTAGGAGGTCTGGAAAGAGCATTTTCGGGACCCCGGAACTTGAATTCAGAAAATATATCTAGATTCCAACAAATCCTTAATGGAACTGATAAGGATATCAGGGATCACTGATGGAATCTAGAAATCTACATGGGGGTGTACTATGCCAGCTCTTGGGTGACAATTGGTGCACCCACCCCTCAGGGAAAAAAAAAAAAAAAAAATTCCCAGTGGATGACACAAACTTTTAGCTTTAAAATATGTGCTTCATAATATCTTGAGTTTCGCGCTTCAGTGATTCATACTTTTACTTTCTCTACTATGTATAGTAAGTAGAGGACGTATTGTATTCTACCCAAAAATTAGGTGTGGACATTTCACTGGAAATATCTATTTTGAGGCCCCTGAATCAAAAAAATGTTATTTTTAGAAAAAGCTCTGTGAGTGTGTGTGTGTGTGGAGCCCCCCCTCCACACACACAGTCACAGAGCTTTTTCTAAAAATAAGAGATGGATGTCAGCTAAAAACCAAAGTTGCTATTTAAGCTTAATACCTTTAAGGACGGGATACGAAGACTTTCAAGAAAATTCCTTCACCCTAAACTACCCTCTACGTGGAAAATGTTTCGAAAACTTTTATTTTCTCGTAAATGGCTCCAACGATTTTGATTAAAATGCTATATGTTTGAAGTATTTTTATGGCAAATGAAGTGTATATTTTTAACTTTTTGGACATAGACTATGTGGTCCTATTTACTCTGGATGACCGTTGTATAACTTTTGCATGACCTTTGTAAACCGTAAGAGCTACACCAAATCTTACCATACATAAAATGTAGATCTTGCTAAAACACACAATTTATGTCCAAATACCTAAACTTTCGTCAAATGGATGATCGTTATTCATTTTTATATTTTAGCCGTGTATAGGAAACGAAATGTCAAAGTGCATATTCCCATATTCCTTGCAGCTACAAAGAAATAAGCAGTAAGATAGTTTCCTAAAATGTCCATCTTTATTAACAAGAATATATAGTAATAAGAGTTTGTAAGAATGGTTAGTACAAGAGTATAAAAGGTCACATGAGTGCAACACATCAGATATTTGAAAATAAGTAGCACTTTCGAAACATTTGTCTGTATCTGTTGATGAGATTTTTTAGCACAGCAAGCCTGAGGTGTAACTGAAGCTGATATATTTGTGTCATAAACTATTCTTAGTTCGACATTCATAATCTTATGATTAAGAAAAACTTGAATAAATAGCACAACCAACTTCACTAGCTAGCTTATCAAGCGGAATTTGCATTCTGTGCTATTAAAGGAAAAAGTTCCATGTGGCATTGCCACCTTGCCGCAATGCAATGGCAAAATGTTTCAATTATTGATACCTCAATGATGTTTCTCAACCTAGGACGCCTATTACAGGACTCGCTCTGCCTGTGGAAGGGACAAGGAAACTCAGGGAATGAAAAGTAAGAAGCCGATAAGGTAAACAAACGGAAAACTAATTTAAGCCGAACGGACAGTCATATTATCAAATTTCCACGAAAATATGCTTTGTTTGACCTCTAGTGTTGCTTCGTGTACAAACTGTATGCTGCTTTCCTCGATAAGTATAATAGTTTCGGTGATTGTTTTAATCAATGTGTAGATTAGCCATTAAAATGTTATGCAAACATTACAATAAAAGTAACGTAGCTGATATGTGATAAAATTACTTATTATATTGTATTTACAACACTGTTTGCAGTGCTTCATGCAAAAATTATTCGACAATGGAGTAACTCATGCCCAAGTGATAATCAATATACAATAATACAGGGATTTTCTGATGAACAATGGTGCAAGCAATATTCTACGGACATTTTACTTTTGTCTGTAAAGAATGCATAAATTTTACTCTTTAATTTAATACCGAGTAGGGGCGTTTTAGGACAAATTTATATTTTATTCAATACAGGTGCTATATATTTATGAACATTATAGAAAATGAGAAGTAACACTTTTGCTTCGTGAGCTGTCAAACCTAGTGCCAAATTCCAATAGACAAATTAACAAATGACAGTTGATTTTAAATAACGTATATTGACACAAATGACTATATAAATAACATGATATGCCATTCTGAGATTATACCGGGTGGAAGAGAAGTCATTACATTAATTTAAACCAGTGGTATTTGGAACACATTTTGTATCTTCCGATTTATCTCTGACTATTTCCGAAGGTGATATTCTAGTTTTATCGAAAACAAGCAGGCAACACTGCAGATTGTGTGGGTGTCACTTTCACTAGGTCAGTACATATAAACAAACAACATCTTGAGAACTAACTCTTACTCTGCCTAGTCCTTCCGTGTTTACTGTACGAGTGTAGGCCAACCACAAACGTTATCTTCCAAAACATTACTCGAAAGCGCGAGTGTCCGACGTATTTACATCCAGAAACCAGGTTATTTCCCTGACCAACCTCAACGCAACGTTGTCGTGTTACTTCACGTGTGCAAAAGCTGCGCGGAGTAGTTCTTTAATTCTTTTAAGTGATTAAAAGACTATCCCTGTGTGATGTCCCATAATTACTGCCGAAGATATGTCAGAACTCCACGCATCTTACAAGTAACATACTGTTATCTTCGTACATTCTTGTGGAATTAAGTATTCAATTCGGAACAAAAACCATTTATTTTTTCGAAATCGGATGATCAAAGAACAAATGCCATTCGAATTTTTGGCTTGTAATGCTTCTATGAAGCTCATATTAGAAGGAATGTAATGACTTCCCTTCCACCCTGTATGTTACATTAAATGGGATCCAAATACCCTCAGCAGACTGGAGTGTTAACTTGGGGGACGTGGTGTTTGTGCTATACAATCGATAGGAAGTAGAATGCAAATATTTTGGCCACCTGTGGCCGGGCTTATTCTATTGAATATCGCACTTTAGAACATAATCTCTTTGCCCGTCCCCCGGTCTCCAGAAAGCCCCGGCAAATGTTTTGGAATCCTCTTCCAATAACTTTACATCCTCGGCTTTTATCGTCCTTAGATTCGACGTTCTAACGATACGTAATGGGACTGCAGGGAATCTCAAGCGCTGCATTTACCAGCATCTCCAGCTCTTTAAGGATTCGAAACGCTTCGACTGTAAACATCACGTTAGGTGATGTGAATCATCATAACTCCTTTCTCGTTTGTTCTTTCTTTATTTTATATACTTACAAACCTATGCAAAATCATAAAAGCATGGTTAATTTGTTCGTTGAATGGAATGTATAAAAGTATTTATTTTCATCCAAAATTTGTGCCCAATGCACTACTACACATAGATTTGAAAACGCAATAATAAAATATATAAGACAAGCTATGTATTATTTGTATTTGTAAGAAAATTCTGAGCATCCGCAATCAAGAAGCAACACCGGAAATTAAAATCAGAAATACATGTTAGTGCTTTGACGCACTCAAAATACCTCAACGTGACACAGGAGTCACATAGTAATTTTATGTAGGGCATGCATGTATTTTGTAAAACTGGAGCAAAACAATTTTTCCAGTTTGGTCTTATGAAAATAAGATCCTATTATTTCCGATATATAACTTTAGAAAACAAATACCTAGAACACTCACAAAAGTTAAATAATTTGGGTGCAGCATTTATTTTAATTTAGAGGCATATAAGAAGCTAGAAATATATAAGTTGGTGTGCAGAAAGGTTAGCAATTAATACGCGCCGAAAAAATGTCAAATTGCTGGTTTTGGTATTGATTGCCCGGTTAATCTTTGGTCATAAAGGAAATAGTTCAAAGACGTTTCCAAGTCTTATATCCCTATTATGGCAGACGCAAAATTTAATGGTGGCTGATAGCTGACCACTAGTGCTCCCTTTTCTGTTGTGCAAAGAAATCTTATCGGCGCAGATGATATTTAAACCACTAGCTTTATAATAGGATTTCAGAGCGCGGTTAACCACAAACCACCGCAAGTCGTGGCAAGCCTCTAATAGGATGTTGTGTTGATCCATCCGCCATTAAATTTTGTGTCAGCTATACTAAGGAAAGGACTGGATAGAATAAGAAGCTGAACTTATATACATTTAGGTTGAGCTATCGGCAAATTTTCTGATACCCAAAGTATTTTATTGAGTGTTTTCAGTGTTTTACCATTTTTGCATGCATATACAAGCTTTGGTTGCAAAGTTGGTGAATATTTGTTACGTCATCCCAGAATTGTTTTTAAAACACAAATTTAAGCCA
Organism: Tenodera sinensis; assembly: GCA_030765045.1. Classification (NCBI taxonomy): domain Eukaryota; kingdom Metazoa; phylum Arthropoda; class Insecta; order Mantodea; family Mantidae; genus Tenodera; species Tenodera sinensis. Next base: position 28,109,784 of record CM060962.1, on the reverse strand, counting down.
TTTTTTAAAACAAAACTAGCTCCTTATGTTGCAAGATTCAGAATACTTATAGGGTATTTATGCTTTATATTTACTATTGGAATATAAAATACGTTTTCTAAGAAATATAAATAAATTGGTTTAAAAACAATGCTGTTCAATTACGAGTTTTAGATTTTTTAAAATATATGTGTAGATATCCGGGTTGGATGAACTAGTTGGCGTAGAACATTTGCCTTTAGAATTTGCATGGAAAGTTTTGGTTAGTACATATTGGGGATACGCGCAAGTGCTGAAAATGTCTGAAACATTACTGTAGGGGAAAAGCGCACCAAGAAACCCACTGATAAAATCCGGTCTGAAACTGTTTATTATCGTTATTAAGCAGTATTGTGGCAAAGGACAAATTGAGTTACTTTTTTCTGTACTTTCTCTTTTAAACCTCAGTCTCAAAACACACTTCTGTTTTATTGGTAACACAATTTACAATGCGTCGTGACCTTGCAACTCACAGCTGTTCTGTTCTGTTGTAACCTTGGCACGAATACTGCTCACAGCTCCACTACTCTGTGTTACAAACAGTTGGCTGCGTCGATACACACACTGATTAAAAACAGGCTTTTCTCAACATTCATTCAACACTGACTTCCCTGACCATGCTTACCCGCTTATATAGTTCAGGCGAATTACCGGCGAACTCTCTGGAAATGGAAGTTTCTCGAAGCTTCCCGCAAACAAGTACATCAGTAGCTTCTATAACTGCGTGCTGGGACTTTATCCTGGTCGCTCCAATGTCGTCGGGCTGCGTTTTACAAACAGTGGTGTGAGGTAGCTACCACTGAGATTCCCTTTGAGTATACCGGTTGTAGCAGTTTTTTGTATAGCGCTTATGATATACAAAAGATATCAAAGTTACAAAATCCGTTAATAGCAAAGGGTTAAGAATATTGTACCACAGGTGAAGTTGAGGCCAGTCGGGAAAGGCATTACCGAGGGTCATTAGCGAACGTACCCAAACATTAAGGTAAACGAGATACAATTAGTTTTGGCAAGGTCTTCAACATAAAGAAAAGGAGCCTGCTATTGTATTTTAGAAAGTATCGGAAACCCGAGGGGTTTCGCCACAGGGCAAAGTCTTCACTTAATGAAGTGAGGGCCATTATAGATGTTTGGGAAGCTAAAAGGATATAATGACTGAGGGACAGTAGGAGAGAGACATCGTTACGAGGGAGATATACATGTAAGCAACACGGTGAAAGTTCGTTCCAACGGTTACGTTAGACTGCATGTTTTATTTTATTTAAAATTGTTCAGCAAAGCTTAAACGTGTAAAAATAAAACAAATAAAGTGTTCTAACAAAACTACAATGTCGCTCTCTGTAATCAGCACGGATCCCAGAGATTAAGACTCATGTGTGAGCCGCCGTAGGCACCCATAATAAGAAGCAGTCAATCGAGTGACATAGAATGCTTCACGGTATACTTGCGGCAAATTTTGCAAAATACTTATGGAAACATTGAAGAAATGAGCCAAATTTCACAGGAGCCTCCAATGCAAAACCAAAGCCGTACAGGCTTATTTAAATAATAATGTAACTCAAGTTTTCAGTCCGATATGGAAAATGTTTACACCAAAAGGTTCCTAGAGAATTATGATTATAAAGTCTAATTTGTAATATTTTATTATTTTTGCCCATTTTAACCGATCGGCCTCCATAAAGGTACAATAACAATAGACATACAAATCAATAATTTGGAAAGAATCCAAGAAAGTTTCAGGAACTCCATACTATGTAAATGAGGTCAAAGTTAGCCTCGTGGAAACAAAGACAGCGTGTAGGCCGGAACAGGCCACTAAGGCCTATTGCATAAAATAGGGGAGGAAAAAAAAGAGGAAAACAGTGTTAGAAAATTAACACAACAAAAACCAGATAATTGCTTAATCACTGTACTTGCTACTTATGCATAGAGCTACTAGAATTTATCCCTGGGAGTCATTAACTAACTGTGATATTATCATGTTCCCCAAATGAAATTGAACCACCCCTTTAATATACGATTTACTGACAAACTGTAAAATATCTGTCCTGCATCATACAAACATCATGAGATTATGCTGAATATTTTACGATATTGGACACGCCATATATTATTTACTTGTTTATTTCCATGAGGGGTTTATTCCCTAGCAGCATTCATTTTTAAATTTTATAATGTCATGACATAATTTATTTAACACTTGTTTGTGTCGCTTCCTGTTAATAATGGTGCTTTCTGTATTTATCTTGGTAAACCACGTATTAGTTATAGCATATTTAGAATTCCTTGAAACTGACCTTCCGTGTTCCCTCTAATCCAACCTCTTAGTTTGGTTATAAACCCTAAAATGGGTGAACGCAAGGAAGCTAGTTCCATAAGGTGATATTTCAAATAATATGTGGAGTGTAGGCCAGAGATCTTCTAAGTAGCAAGGAATTGTCTAGGACCTATATGGAAATGTGCATCCCGGGAGTTTTCATTTTAAACTTTAATATCAGATATAGTATACACTAAGAGGAAAGAAAATTCTAGGTAAATTGTTATGTTTGGTTAAACTGTATGTCACATAAGTAGTATGAATTGTTAAATTCAGAAATACTAAACATAGTTAAGTGTTTATGCCTAACTAAACACCTATACCTAAACTTAACTAACCACTGTACCTATAGCCATTTCTTGGATGAATTGGCAATGTTACGTATATCAGTTGTAATACAGAAAGTAATGTGACAAAAGACAAAAAGCGGTCCCGTTACTTTTCTATCACTTTATCTTCTAACATTTTCATCCCATTAGAAGGAAAGTATATTGAAAATTAGGAAAGCTGAACAAAGCTGCACAGAAATTAAACATTTTCGAGTGTTTAAAATTTATAAGAAAATTGCGAGGAAATCAAGTTTTAGAATTTCATGGTCTATTTTACCTCACATGTCCATATAAACGTCGTGATTGCGCATTTCAACGCCGAAAGTTTAAAACTAAAATAGATACTTGATTTCACATTATTTGAGCATTTTTGTATGAAATTTAAAACTTATTTATTATTTACTATTGGTTTTCTACATGTAAAATCTCTTTCGTTTTAAAACAACTCTTAAACCGCTTCCGAGTTGATACATAGACGCCTGCTTTTCTCAGGAAGAGTCATACAGGAGAACTTTCTCTCGCCTAAAAATGCTTCATTAATTTTTTTTCTGGGTAGGATCCTAGAACATGTTGCGTGTATAATTTTGCACAGTTTCAGCTATAATTACACATTGTTGGAATTTTGCTGCTAGCACGCAACCATCTTGTCACGCATTCCTACAGTTGTGCTGTTTTACACATCCCGTCATTATAACCCTGCGCTATATGGTACGCAATATCTTCATGAAATAACAAATGAATTGTTAGACTCGTACATTTTGCAGCCGGAACAGTGAACACTGAGGCCTTATCCTTAATATCCCCAGTAATAGCTCGTGGAATTAGTTGGATTGGGCTTTATTGCCGTTTATCAGGCATCAGAGCGTCCTTTTTCCTGAGGCATAAGTTAGAAACGGCAATGGAAATTCCCACGCCCTTGTGTCCATAATTAGTACAAGGTGAGATAAATGCAATTGTTTCTTGAAAGACTTCTCTGGAGCTATTTGCTTTGGGAGCAGAAGTATAACTTGAGGCGTGCAAGAGACATGAAGAGGTTGAATATTCAAACAGATATGGAAATTCTTGGAAGGAAATCTTCTTTTCACTCAGTATAAGAAGGTATGGTAATATAAATAAAAACGCGTTAATATGCCGCGTGAAATGTATACAAATATTATCGCCTTTGGAGGTAATTCTATATTCAAATATCAGTGAAACATTTTAATATAATGTTAATCTCAGTGGTGATTTATATGAAAATAAACCATTTTGCACACTTCCGTGGCCTTATTTTAAAAATATTGTAACAGAAGGGCAAAAAATTCAAAGTCCGGTTGCTTTTTAGCACTTTACTGTTCCTCTAAAATTTTACCACAGATACGCAGTTCTCTTCTCGCAGTTGACATACTTTATAGTCTTTTCTGCCATAACAGCTTACAACTGTCCTTCTGATAGCCTTTCTCTGTCCTTTTCAGAGTCATTCTTTACTTTCACTGCCCCTTATACCTTAACTATGACGATACAATAGCTCGACCACTCACACGCACTCACTGCCAGGCTAACTGACTCACTCCCGTAGCAACTAAAAGACTAATTGTACACTAACTGAAGACTTTGACTTATACACTAACTAACCGAAGACTGACTAAAGACTGAGCAACTGCTAACCAAGAGCCAACAGCAAAATGGGGTCCCCCGGCTGGCCCAGGTGGAGGGTAAATCACCACGGTGCTACATAAACGTTCACAATTAGCATTACAAACTCTCAAAAGTTACTCTGCCTCCTTTGCAACGTGATGCTAGCCAGGAGCATAAACTATATGGGATGCTTCCCACACGGAAGCTCCACGCATGTACAATATTGTGGGCATTGTAGCACCTTTTATTTGTCTGGGTTTAAGTTTCAAGAAGCTACGCTTGAATTATTCCGGGCATTTTCGAACCAGTAACCACTTGAATATAAAATTCCAGGAGCTGCCAATTTGGGCGCTAGTGGCAGTGGAGCTAGGAAGTGAATTACAAAATGTTGTCTGCTTGAGGATGTGCGAGTATATAGTTGAAAAATTTCCGCTCGTGGCATAGTTTATATTTTGCTTATTTTTGTTCCAATTTTCAACCGAACTCACTTCAATTCAATCAAATGTTTATTTCGCTATCCTGAGCAGCTACCGTGTTGCTTGGGAACCGCCACAATAGATGCTAGGTGTAACATTAATTGTATGTATGGACAGGGGATTTGAACTCATTTCATAACAAAATTTAAACATACTGTTAACTGGATTTGTTATTATTTATGAAATATAGCTGTGTAAACACCATCTCAGTAATATATGTTAATGATTACAAAAATTAGTAATTAATCTCCCAGAAAAAATTGAACGTTTTACTAAAATACCCACCATATTAAAAGTGCCACGAGGCGTACATACAAAACAGCATGTTGTTACGTTAGAGACGCTGATTGGCTGCTTTCAAGTTGTTGGATGACAAAATTAGATGCAACTAAATCGCATCGTATACAAACGGGTTGGGTACAAAGAATAGCATAGAAATTGTATTCATATCTCGATGTCTCACGATGCACTTTTGTTGTACACAATGCTTTGGACCAAAAAGTTGAACCATGGGTCATCGTTATTATTTTTTAGCTTGCCGCTTAAAGCAGTTAGTAAGTAAGGTTGTGCAAAATAAAACATGGTAACAATGGAGGTTTGAATTTATTTGAGGGTCTGGTAGGAAAGCTGTGGTATCTAACTTAAATATAATTCGTAGGACATATAACGTGCAATATTCTGCATTTAAATCAGGTTCAACGAAGAAAGGAGCGAAAACCACCACCGTTGAGTTAGGCTACGCTTTGAGGTGCATGGATAGAGAATTCAGTACAGCATTGTTTTGTGTGCTGTCATGAATTCACCTCCACCCTCAAAGTTTCACATCCATAACAATATTATACTTGAAACCCTGGGAGAAGTAAGTAATTCTAGTATTGAGGTTCCTATCAAAGAAAGTGGTGATTAATGATGGCAGCAAAAGTCTTACTCCAGCCCTCGATGCCTCTTGGCAAAGAGAAGGTCACAGTTCATTAAATGGTGTGGTGACAGCTACCACATTAGTCATTAGGTAAAGGTAAAGCAATTGATGTGGAGTGTTTAACTAAAGACTATCATGGGTACAACAAAAAAGTGCCGCTCACAAATCTGTGATTAATTTTATTGGGTACATTGGAGGAATGAAGTGCTGAAAATGTTCAAGAGATGATAGGAGGAATATGAAGTCAAATGTACTGATTACTTGCTGGATGTAAACTGAAAAGTGTACTATGTGAAGCAAGATAACATATAAAACAAAGGTATGTGTAGGCAAGAAGGACTTGAAGGGCAGACAGCTAACAGGTGGTATATGTCTTGGTGGAACTGGACGTCTTATGGATGAAGAAATAGGAGTGTATAGGCTGCTGTTGTATCATGGACAAGCAATGAGACAGAACAAAAACTATATGCAAGTAATTCTGAAGGCCGTTAGGGCTAGCTATTTCCATAAGTCATCCATATATGAAAACCCACGTCATCAACTCTGTTCACCTGGAAGCAACAGATAGTTTCACTATCAAAGGGCTGTAATTGGAGGGAAAGCGTACAATAATGAACATTCGCGGGCTTTTGATGTCATGAGAGCTACGAAGCTCATATATAGGGATTTGCCTGGCCCGAGATTGTTAGGAAAGTGCCTACAAGGAAGAACTCAAAATTGTAATGAAGGTTTTAGTAACTGTATGTGGGAGCAATTTGCAAACACACTACTGGTGGGATTAAATGCATTGAAAATAAGAATTTGGGAGACAATAATATGTTCTTATGTCGGAATTGTTAGAAGACGTAAAGTTATGAGGTTACTGGGAATATCCGGTAGGATGAATATGGAAAGAGCACCATTGAACATCAACGAAAAGTTATTGAAGCAGATACAGGAGAATTGGGGCCACTAAAGGAGCAAGAATAAGATGAACATCTCAGATGGGAAGGAGGAAGGACGAGCAGCAACCGAATCAGGATGAGTATGGTCCAGGGATGCATTAGCTATAGAATAAGTCATACAAAATCTAAATTTTAAATTTCACATCAACTTTTTGAAAGTCGCCTTTTTACGCATTTATGTAAACATAATCCAAAAGCTGTTTGGGTTAGAAGCTGATTCCTCTGCACTGTTTGAGCACACAATTACTTAAAAAGTAGACAACCATTATGATTGTGCTGCAAAACTGTTATATATTTTATGGAAATATCGGTGTAGTTATACTCCATATGTATAATCCCAATATTTTCTACTTTATGAAGACACCATGCGTTATTATAAAATAATTGTAATCAAGCTACATGGAATTAATTTTCACCATGATCGAGTGGTCAGCCCGATGGGAATAAAATCCGTGTTCTCCCGAATGAATGCACCACAATAACCACAGAACCATCTCGCTCAGTGAAAGTTTATTGACACTAAACGTCGCTGCATTTCCAAGCGCTGTTCCATAAATCTATGAAAGATAAATACAAATGTTAAAAACATTTTTAAACGAATTGACACCTGAAGCGGCGCACAATAAAGGACGCTCTGGGCTATGTTACTTCGCACCACATGCCAGGGGAGGCGAACAAACAAAGGTGCTCAAGTTCACGCTGCCGCGCATAATGTTTATGTATACATGACTAACAACAATGAGCGCGCACTTAAAGGATTACTGGAGCCTTCGAGAGGCATCCAGCGGCTGGAGTGTTGTAGAAGCTCTAGAAAGCACCGTGTGACGTCATCGCCGCTATATAAGGAGGAGAGGCGAGGTGGAGTAGGTTACAGTTACAGACAAGAGTCGGTCAATGTGTCAGTGAGTGCGCGACAGCTGTGTGTGTTTATGTGTATGTGTGAGAGTGCGTGTGCGTGCGTGCCTGTGGTACTGTCGTCCTGAAAGGTACGTCGTGTTGAAGTAAAAAAGTTTTAGTGAGCTTTGAGTGATTGTATCGTTGGAGTTAGTATATAAGAGACAGAGAAGGTGAAGAAAGACGGCGAAAGGACTGAGTCAATGCTACGAGAAGAAAACAGCTGTGAGTTTTAGTACGAAAGGCTGTAGAATGTATTAACGCCAGTAGAAGAGCACTACGTATTTGTGCAAAAGTCTGAAAGAAAATAAAGTGACTGGTTTGGATTTTGTCGATTTTTGTCACAGAACTGTTTGAGACATTCCTCCTACTTAAAGGGTGGCACCTATACCTATTCCATTCGGTATGGCAAAAGAGCTTCAAGTTAGTATTGTGAACACGCAATTATGTGTATAGAGTTTTGTGTCTCACTTTGAAGCAGAAACGTAAGCATTAATATTTCGTATAACAATACGATTTGAAAACCGTTTTCCCTCAGGCCAACGTACTCACCAAATATTAGTTCCCCACTTCGGCCCACTACAAGTGTTATGATTGGGGTGCAGAAGTGAAGAGTGGCATGTGGTCGCGCCCCGAACCCTCCCAACCGGTTATACGGTCTTCGCGATCTGGGATCGCTACTTCTTTATCACGTAGCTACTCAATTGTTCCCTCAGGGACCTAAAGAGGCTAAGTGTACCCCGTGCCAGGCCTGCCAGCGGGGAAAAGCTCCACGCCAGTACCGGGGATCGAATCCGGGTCCTCCGCGCCAGAGGCATGCGCGGCACCATTGTGCTACGGAAGCGGTCATTCCAATGAATTAGCTAAATGAAATCCACAGCATGGACTGGGGATATCTCTTCAGGAAATGCTAAATATGGAACTAGCATCAAATGAATTTCCGCTAAAAGTTTGCATACATATGTATGCATGCAAGGACCTGACTTTCATACACACGAGCCTTAGACATTACATCTAATAAAAATGAAAAGGAAATGTAAGGAAGTTTGCTGGAGCAGCTTCCTTCCTTTGCTCGCCCGTCTTGAGAAAAGGCGGGAACCAGGCTTATTTGTCACTCTGTAGAAACAATGGCTTGTTTGAGAAATGGCTGGCAAAGCTCCCTGGAGCTGTCGCCTTGCAACACAGCGCAAAAGGGAAAGGAAATATCTCCCTCTCGCTGGACCAAAATCCTTGTTCGCGATATAAAACGTCCCTTGTTACTGTGACTGAACAGAAATCGGAAATGTTCTTCCCTTAAGATAGCACAGGGCTTTAGTTAAATTCGCTAGCAGATATTTAACAAATGCTGATAAACCTTGAGGATTTGTAAGCTCCCTCCAGCACTACACAGTAGCAGTTAGTGTTAGGCAAACGTCGGTACTGCTAAACTACTTGCATTTAGTCAAGGAAAGAGTCGAGATCCCAGGAGACTAACTCTACAGCTACTACGGGATATTTTGTCACCAAGCTGTATTAATATACAAGCCGACAAAACGTTTTGTGTAGCTCCTCTCTAGCTTCACCTTAGCTTTCGTTGTTTTCCTCAACTTTTAGTAGTGGCAATTACAAGAAGTGTGGCCTAAACATTCTTACAGAAGTAGCATATTAGTGAAGCAATGGTGACTGAAGACCAGTGGCAACAAGGTAATACAAATCGACCCAGAGAGATGGCGCCTCGGTAACGTGAGAGGCTCATATTAGCGAGGTCATGGGTTCAATTCATGTGGCCGAACTACCTGACCTCGGAGGCTTCCCCGTGTCGCTAGCCCAATGCTGGGAAGAATAGTTATATCCTCCAAGTTCCCTATCTCTCCATTTCACTTCATTAATCACTTCATTCATCACAGTCATTTCAGGGTCACAAGTCGCAAGGCATTAGGGTGAGCTTAGCAGAGATGATATGCTCACAAAAAAAAAATTCTTTCCGTCCCTCATTCATCGTGGGATCCAGTAGGGGTGCAGCATATTGGGGCGTTTGAAGCCGCCGGTGAGCCTCTGGAAGGTGCCGGAATACCTAAAGACCTCGGCATGTCAAACTTGCAGAACCCTAGGGACCTCTGTCAATATCTGTACCGATAGTTGCCCACCCGGCGTCTCCTCTTACCTCATCCTTCGTCCCTGGGGGTGCCCCTTGGGAGCATAGGTTAAATAAGACTAGCTTCAGCCGTTGCCGAGTGGTTAGACGAAGCGGCGTCTGGACAGGTTTTCTCCACGTTCTGCGATTTGCCCCACCATTCATTCCACCAATTCCTTCATCATCAAATTTCCATTCACCGATTTCGCCTGCATTTAATATCATCCTCTTCCTCACTCTCATACCTGGTGCTTGGTTGACTACCCGGTTCCAGGTCTTCACTCTGTCCGGTCCATAGGTCCCTGTACTCCCCGACAGGCGTCTGACCCTAGGCACTGGCTTGTAAGTCTTAGGGGATGTAAGTCCTACATAAGGGGAGGGTAATCAAGTAAAGAGGAAGAAGCGTCATTGCTGAACCCCCTTCGTAGCTCTCCAGTTCCTCCTAATATAAATCCAGTGGAAAAGATGATTGGAAGTTACGCGTATTTTCGCCCATGTATTCCTTGCCCAGCTATGGCACATTCATAGAATTCAAACAAACCTCCCTAATACTTGATACCTGAACTAGAGAAGAGGAAACCGATAAGGTGGCGTCATAAGAGACAAAGTTGGGCATCGCTGCTACTATACGCGTCGTCCAGTTCATTCTGACTCTCCTAGACCTTCTAGTGATATACGCAGTACATTTATCGTATAACTGCGTTTGTGCACTTCTTAAGAATGCTTTTGTGAAGGCTTGCACGGTTTACCCGGATCATACACTTAAACCTGTTGTTTTACCCGCACTTCCACCTTTGGAAAACGTAGTAGTCAACATTATTACAATTATTTTATTGTTTCGTTTCAAATGTGATTAAGCATCGACGGCACGTGTCAATGCCAAAAAGGTGCATTTACCACGTGGTGGCACCAATAAAGAGTAATGCGCTCCTTTTGCTGTCATGTGCGCGTTGCCAAGAGTTGTAAATATGCCCGATTGTATTTATTTATAGTGCTTATCGCTCGGCTAGCTAGTTAAAGGGGAACACTTTTGCTGTTGCAAGATGTGGAACAACAGATACAAGGACGTTATACAAAGAATACATGAAACAATTGCTGCTGAATTATATTCACTCATACAGTCCTACTTTACAGTTTATACTAGATACCGTGATAAATAATTCATTTATTTTATTTTTTGTCTTGTACGCCTGAGTATACATTCGCTTGGGCATCTAATGTGGCGAGTATCAAGAATATGCATGAATATATAATATTGGGTAAAACGACAAAATCTGTTCCAGTTACTTTTTCTTACTTTACTTTCTTCTGATTGCACAAAAACATAGTTCTTCTCTCGTCGTTAACACAGTTTACAGTCCTTTGTGATACTAAAATTCTCATTGTTTTATCTTCTCGTAACCACGACTCACTTCTTTCTGCCATTGTTCAGTGTTTCTGTCTCTCAAACAGCTGACTTTCACGATACAATCACTCAACACTCATCAACTGTTTCGTTATCTTCTTCCACGACGAGCCAGTTCTCTCGCGTACACTAAACTAAAACCAGAACTGACTTCCCAATGAGTCCGGTCTGTAACTCACTCGCTCAGCTCGTTGCCTCGCCTCCTTATGTAGCGAGGATGACGTAGTACATACCTTTCTCGAACTTCTACAAATACACTTCTCGAATAATCTGGAACACACTTTGAGCATCTTTGATACATGCATCACCCATGAAGTAGGGCAACCCGGACCGTCCGTTGTGCGCAACGGCCAGCGTCACAATATTAACGCATTTATGTGCCATATAATGGGGTTATTAATCTTGGACACATTCTACATATCAAATCTGAGTGTAAACTGAAATGATTATCAACAAGTCTTTGTAGCATCGCTTCTACTTTTAGTGTAAACAAAAATGCTTGAATCTTATTGCAACTCTGTGAGTTTCTTACATACGAGGACATATTATATCGTTATAACGTTAAAAGTGTGTGCTTAGTTCCTTTAAAACTGTCGTGGGAAGTCCCGGAAGTTTACGTCTGTCATACTTACAATTGTCTTTCAGCTATAAAATGCTGCTTTTTGTTAACATATCACTCGCTGTTCCTGGGAACAAACAAAAAAGTAACGCATTTTCTGCCTGTGTATGGCGAATATGGTGGACTATGATACAGTCAGCATGGAGTATTATTCAACTCAAATTATATTAATGAATATACATGTTGATTGACCACAATTAATTAATCAGTCAATAATTAGATAATTATTAGGTGGCATATCGTCTCAGCCTTGGTTAGCACATATCATACACAACCATGACAGGTAGCAACTGGCATGGGTATTTACTGTTATCTTGCACCTCGATGGCCACATACGTCCAGAAGAGGAGGTCCTGAATTTTTCTGCGCATGCCTGAGACGTCACACGAATTCTTGAAATAATAAGTGTCGTGGTGCAACTTCGTCCAATCTAGTTAAAACATATTGAATTAGAATAACATGCATTTCCCAATTGTATAACTTAATTAACATGACTCAGGAGTAGTCTTGCAATAGAGACTGCAGTGCAACAGAATGCAATACCACGCCGTTTTTCCATCGAATCTAATCGTACTTTCCTATTCTAAATTAGTCGTAATTATATTCCTACCGTTATTTTCAACATGTAAACTTTAAAGTATAGCTATTTCATAACTATCTGGGGTGTGAATCTGGATCCCCATACTTTTCAGTCAACCAGGCACTTAGAGGGAAGGCTACTCGCCTATCTGCTCTATACACGTTGTGGTTAAAACTAAACTAGGGTCGATGTCTGGCTCCAGAAAATTTTCAAAATAATAATTCATCCAGAGGAAAACAGTATATACTCCTACCACACCATATTTTAAACATATATATAAAATCAGCACCTTCATTGTTGTGGGCCTAAGGATTGGAAGTTGTGGAACAATTGCAAAAGAGCTTCTGAACTTCTTCCAGAAATTTTTCACCCACAAGCAGCTTTGTATAGAAGTTGTCATCGTGGTATTAAAAGCCTCTACACAAGACTTGAAGAATCATTTGTACACCACCTCTTTTATTTGAATTAGTATTTTTATTCCTATAATTGTTTATTTTTAATAACTTTTGTTTTACCTCGTGGTTTAACCATTTTATGTGATTAAAAATGTAATTCTTTAAGGGACACTGGGAGTGAAATTTGAAAGTTCCACATTTTTTGATAGATTTTGTGTTTGTATTTATATGAGAATAGGAGGTACACCAAATTTCATTAAAATTAGATAATTCATTTAGTATATATAAATTATTTTATGAATTTAATAGGCACATTTTCAAAATAGAGCTCGCGTCTATTGACCTTTCAAAATTCATTTATACTAGCAGAACTGATACTCTAAAACATGGGTAATAAGTTTATGAAGAGATATTTCAAATACGTTTGCTGATTATGCTGTACATATTTTTTTAATGACAAAGAAAATTTAATCTTAAAAAATTATTGATTTTTTTCATACAAAAAAAAATGTTTTTGGAATTCATGTTAATGATAACATCAATATTGAAACATAGTTTTGTTTAGCTACTATTTATGAATACTTTTGGAAATTTTCATTGAATTTGAAGCAAAACTCAGGCGCGACCTTCTTTTGGAATGTGCAGAAATGTAGTTTTGAGAAAAACAGGCTTTTATATAGGAGCATCCTGTGTACGTTAAGGAAGAGCGCTATTTGAAAGGGCCGTAATGACCACATGGAGTGGGGGATATGAAAAATGTTAGCTGATCCAGATGCACCGATATTCCAGGAACATTTTAAGGCAAAATTTGACAATTTTGACCAAAATTTCACTCCCAGTGTCCCTTAAGTTAGCATTATCAGTCATTAGGCAATCTACACTTATAAAGAGGTTTATAAAATAAAATACAAAAAAAGTATACCTCACGGTTTTATCATTTAAAGCACAAGCCACTGAAATATATGTGCTGTCAATCTGAACAGTATACGTTGAAAGGTTGACCTCATGAATAAATAAATACACTGTCTAATATATCGTTACTGCATTTCTCTTGATCGACGGTATCATCATGTGGTAAAGTCTACAAAGCTCTGACTTCTTTTCATCATAGTTTGTGAAACGCCTTATTTGAACAGCTGTATCAGTAAGCACCCAGCCTATGGTATTGAGAACATGGAAAGCGTATTTTCCAGAAGCAGAAATTGGTTTTCAATTGGATGTATATATCTAACAAGACATTGCTGGAAATATACAAAGATAATGTCTCATTAATATAGATGGTGTTTATCTTTCCAACATTCCTCTCGCAAAAGGAGAACTTCCGTTGTGCCAACAAAGGAACTGCGTTTACCCTCTTCTGTTATCACTACAATTTTCGATATTCCACAATCTTTGGAGTTAATGTCTCGCGTAGATTGCATTGTCTTTGTTTTAGTTTCGTTCTTAGTTTCATTTGCATTCTTGGAGGGAAAAGAAAATGTATGAACTGCGGAAAGATTCGGTTCAATTATATGTAATGGATTTCGCTGCGCCTTGAGGAACCGAAACTATTGTTTTAACCCTTTGTAATTCTAATGCCTTGGGGTAAAGAGACAGCACAGAGTAAGAATTCCACCAACGAGGTCATCGTGTATGTGTAAAACTGTTTAGAAATTCAATCGCATAGTGTGCTAGTTCACAAGGAAGATAAAGACATGGCACATTTAGATGGTATATCCCACCAGTGTTATGTTTCTTCTGTCGGCAATATAGATTTCAATATCAAATTTTATGCTGCACTCCATCTTGTATTTATTTCACATTATTAGTAGCTTTTGTATACATGTTACGCTTTGGAAGATGAAATAACGTTCATTATTTTGATTGTAAGCTTTGCTTCAAAAATAGTGATAAGATTCTTGTGCAAGGAAGCGCGATTGACAATACGCGAAAGGCGGGAACACACCGTTGTTGTAAGGCGAGTGAGTGATTAGGGTTTAAGGGCCCGTCGACAGCTAGGTCATTAGAGCCCCGTTGTAAGGTGTATTAAAGGAAGATTCCTCTACACGTATAGTGAATTGGCTGCTACTGGAAGTTCAAGGGTAAGGATGCGGTGGTGCCGACTTCTGAACTCTTGCTTTTAAATGTTTGTTTGCAAGGTTATAACTGGACATTTTAACAAAGCATTGTCAACACTGTCAGCACTCTCACTATTACCTACTATTATTAATATTATTGCTATTGTCACTTTTATAATTCTATTATTATTATTATTATTATTATTATTATTATTATTATTATTATTATTATTATTATTATTATTATTATTATTATTATTATTATTATTATTATTATTATTATTATTATTATTATTATTATTATTATTATTATTATTATTATTATTATTATTATTATTATTATTATTATTATTATTATTATTATTATTATTATTATTATTATTATTATTATTATTATTATTATATTAATTATTATTTTTGTTGCTGCTGCTGTTGTTTGTGTCGTCATCATCATCGTCATCGTCATCATCATCATAACTATTATATATCTTAAAACGGAAGCAAAGTGCAAAGTATCTAAACCTTAGTTGTAATATTGTTACGTTCCACATCGTGCATGCGCCAAGCTCTGTATCAAGAATTTAGAATTTTCCGGCGACACATTATTTCTGACGAGAAGCGCATGTCATATTTGGATTTTAGTTAAAGTGACGATTAATACCCCTAAAAATCTGCTTTTTTATTAAATTGGTGTTGGTAAATTATATTTTGTTGCTTAACGACGCTGTCAATTGTCAGTATCATATCAGCGTCACCGGTGTGCGGGAATTTCGTCCCGGAGGAGTTCTTTTACATGCCGATAAATCTAGTGACATGGAGCTGTCGTTTTAAGCACACTTAAAAACCATCGGTCTGAGCTGGATTTGAACCTTCGACCATGGGATCAGTAGGCCAGCGTCTTACTGAGCCACCCAGACTGATTGAATTGATGTTGGAATTTAATGTAACATTATATCGATGTTTTAAAATACATTTCATAACGCCAATTGTTTTGTAGTTGCAGTGATAGTTGACTTATTATTCAACTTAATAATTTTAAAATATTCAAATATTCGTAAATCCTTCTATCTCCTACATAATGCCTATCCACATTAACAAAGTTTCGTAAGCATACAACAGCATTGCGTTCTTGTATGGAATTGTCTTGAGAAACTTATTTATTGCTAAACAAAGGGCTTTTGAAAAAACTGATGTTAAAAAAAAAGAAGGAAAGACAAGGAACCTTGTAGGTATACACATAACTAAAAGGAAACTGTTAGAAGAAAGGAGCTGAAGGCATAGGAGGACAAACTGATTAAAATAGGTATGATAAATACAGATTTACACACGTTTACTTTAATTTCCCTACAAGTACCGAGTCCTAACATTCTTTTTCTTCCTTTTTTAGAGTTTTGATATTTTGTCCCTTATTTTCCAGACCTAAATGGTAATGGTTTGATACACGAAGAACTCTGTGCTACAAAGGTGAAAGGGGAGAACAAACAATAAGATACTCCAAAAGTAACAGGAATGAAAAATAATATGTACTTAACGTAAGCACTATATCACAGACAGAGATATTCCAGCTGCAACTACACCTGAATAGAGCCCATGTTGTAACACACTTATAGCGATTATAAATTACTATCGCGTGGAAAGAGATCGTTGTGGTGAACCAAGGAAAGATGTGGGAGAAATAAAAACACGTTTTTGCAGAAAATAACAGAATCCTTTAGTATTGCAACACGCGAATGTGGCCTGTTTTCCTGTCGCTTATACGGACGGCATTTCAAACTTATTGTAACGAATATTAAATTCAAGTATAACCATTTAATACTTCACATGTAGTAGATGCACCTCAAGGTCTCGTTCAAAAGTAACCCCCTCCCCCCCCCATTGTTGTCAATAATACGAGGGGGGTCAAATAAAACCCCTAAAAATGTGGCAAAACTTGAATTATCGCGCCTTTGCTCTGTAACTGGACAATCATATTAAAAGTTTGATGTGTCGCTTAATATTTCGAAAATCTCTGCAAATAGGCTGCCACTGCAGTTCGTTCCAGAACTTTCACATTCGCCATAACTAGCCAGACGTTTGGAAAACTCTGTGGTCATAGAAGGAAACAAATTTCGTCTCGACGAAGTGGTATCACCAGGTGGTGCAAGAGTGACTGAGCACAAGATTACAAGACTTCTTGCTCAGAAGAATCCGCATATTTCCTACGCTCTGGGGAACATGTGTTGAGCGTCAATTATACTCTTGTGTTCCTCACGTTTATACACGAAATGAAATAAAAGAATTATTTAATGTTTTAATTTGAAGCCCTCTCGTATACGTGTGTGTGTTTGTGTGTGTGTGTGTGTGTGTGTGTGTGTGTGTGTGTGTGTGTGAGTGTGAGTGTGTGTGTGTGTGTTGATGTGGAATTACCCGCTCCTCCGTTCCCCTATCCTATGCGGAATGCTGCTTTCTGGTGATTCCTGCACCGGCTGCTCTGGCATGTGATTTTAACCTCAGGGTATGCGTGGGTGTTTGCGAATAAAACCAGAACTCTCGTTGAAACACTTTTATTCTCACCAAAATAGGAATGCGTGAGATTTGCCGATCGTTATTAACAACGTTAAGTCGTTACTGTGTCTTTACTAAAGACCGAAGACTGTTACTATTAAATATAATGTATCCTCACACTCGAGGATCCGGAATGCAAGTCCCGTGACTGAAGTGCTCGCTCGGAGATATGGGCGACGAGTGTAGTGACCCGTTCCGTCCGGTTCTGGAGGGCAAGTCTAAACGACCCTTTCTCTCTGGGTTCTCGCAGGCAAGTCTCTGTGCGTCATGACCTTTCACTTCCTAATTAGCAACAAGGTTTCGAAGAAACGACCATCCCTTGTTTTCCTGCTCAACACCGGCACTGAGCGATCAGGAAAACTGATCTTACCAGGCCTCGCTTTGACTACCTCAAGCTCGCCCCAAATGACTTGTCTGTACCTTTTCGTGCCTTTTGAGAATTTTAGTCACAACTAATACTCCATATTCTGTAGCTTTATACGTGTAACGATTTTAACATTTTCTGATTATTTAATTCCGCCATGTGATGCAGTATTATATCCATAATATAATTTGGGCTTTAGTGTGCTGTAATTACAACCAGTGACATCACTAAAACTATAGGATGTGCGTAATTGAGCAGTAACCCTGGCGGGCCCAATGTGCAAGTCCGAGATTAAAATAGTTTTAAAAAAATACTTTCCACGTATGTAGTATGTGCATTAGCTGTCATATTATAGGCGCAACAAAATAACCTCTTGGAAGGCGCATATAATAGTCACAATGCGCAGAATTCCTTTACGACGACCATATATCCCCATCGCGGTCTTTAAGCGGTACGAACTGCCAATAACTAATTAAGGTAAACACTTTCGTAAGACTAAGTTTATAAGACGCGAAAGACACTTATTTTAGAGTTGCGCGCCCTTTTGACAGCTTAATTTCTGTATTAACTGCACAATAAAGTTCCTATATCACACGTTGCCAAATCTAAACTTTCTCCGAGTCGGACTGGATTCTGAGAATTTCATCCCCGGTGTAATGTTGAAAATGTTGTATACCTGTGTGTTTGCAAGCAACATATACCAAGTTCCTGGTACCGGAACATTGAGCTGTTGGACTTCTTTTTGAATGCTTTTGCTGGTATATCAAATATATAATACCTATTCTGACGTTTAACTAACTCCTTATCCTTAAAACGGAAATTTTGTGTGACCTTTTATTCACCGACAAAACTAATTTGTGCTCCTTATATCATGCGTTCATTTCAACATATGGGTACTATTTATTGCAATTGCTTATCTATCACTCGATAAAATTCCGGTATCAAGTTAATAAGCTTCATGTACATATGTCCAGTCAAAGACATAAACCATGACGTTAGGTTAGGTTACTAGCCTTGAATGCAGGAAACTAGAAGCTTTTCTAAGAAAGCATGAACAGGAACACTGTCGTCTAGAAAGAAATTTGAAACATAGCTAAATGAATTAATGACGCATATATCAGGGAAGGAGGAAGAGACTAACATCGAGATAAGTGATGTATATACAGAGACAAAAAGAATACTAAAAAGTCTGACATGTAGCACTCACATGACTTTCTCTACTCTTGTACTAACCATTCTTAAAAAGCCTTATTCCTGTCTTATTCTACGCGTTGGTCGAGACAAAACATTTGCAGAAATAATGCTATTGTTTATGTTCTTGAGAACAAGCAGAATATGGGAATACAGTAGAGTGAGCGAGTCAAATCTCATACAAAAAGTTAATAATGATGTTCCATTTTACAGAAGCATAAGTTCTCCAAAACTCACACAAATAGCAAGGCATATCTCCGAAATGGTTCACTCTAAAAAAAGTTATTGAGATATAAATTGTGTACTTTAGCAAGATCTACATTATTTGTAAAGTATAATTTTGTCTATCTCTAGCGGTTTACCAGTTATGCAAAAGTCGTCCAGAGTAAATACGACTACAGGGGCTATAGCCAGAAAATTCAAGATATGCATTTCATTTGTCATAAAAATATCTTAAACGTATGGCATTTTAATCAAAATCGTTTGAGCCGTTTTTAAGAAAATCAAAAGTTTTGAAAATTTTTGCATGTAAAGGGTAGTTTAGGGTGAAACAATTTTCTTAAAAAGTTTCGTGTCGCATTCTTGAAAGACTTAAATACCAGCTATGGTTCTTAATCGACTTTTCGTTTTTGAGTTATGCTGTTCACAGACTGAAAGACAGACACACAGACAGATACACTGACCTTTTTCTAAAAATGCTTTATTTTTTTTTTTGGAATCAGGGGGCCTAAAAACATATTTCTGGTAAAATCTCGACATCGAATTTTTGGGTGGAGTTGAATACTTCCTCCATTTTACTATACGTAGTACAGAAAGTAAAAAGTGAACAAAAGTACAGGTTGTGCAGTAAAAGGACTTGTTCTTGATTGGGAAAATATGCTTGATTCATTGATTCAAAATTTCAGAGTTAAAATATAGGACAAACTGCAGTGGTTTAATGCGTTTATTATACAAACACATGAATAATCTAAACTAAGCTGTTGATTCTGTGAATTGCGTATAGGTTTCAGAGATGCCTCATGGCAATAATTTTGCTAACGACATAGTATTGTCTTTTGAGTTGCTATCTTGAATGTAAAATATCGAATATCAGTCCACCCATGGTCTGCGAGACTCATTTTCTCCACTAAGCAGAAGTATCGTTCCGAATAATAATGTTAATAAACGGATCTCCCAAACGACCTCAATGGGATAAAGCTAGAGAGCTTAATTAGATAAGGGTCGAAGAGAAATGCTAAGCAGCTAGCCTAGGGTTCCACAGATGAGACGGAAGTGGCGTGCAATGATTGGGGTGCACTGCCTGCAGCTATACATTGAGCCAGTCATTAGCTTCTTCCACCAATTTAATAAGCCGGAAATAGCGCTTACATCATAAACGCCGGATATGGCGGTTTTGTTCCAGCCCATCTTCGCTTGCGCACTTACGACTATTTGGTGTAGTTGAAACTTTGGAGCTGTTTCGTGGATGCAGTTATTGGAATGCTCTATCTGGTGGGTAAAATGCACTCTTAACCCAAGAAAGCCATTACAATATGAGACTTAATACCGAAATTCAGTGGTAAGTTTAGTACTTTTATAATCTCCATATGCTAAAATCAAAACACAATGCAAGACAGATGAGGTAGAGGTAGAGCCAATTGTTCTAACTACTGTTTGTCAATAGGAGGGAGGGATGAAACAAGAACGCTCGAGGGGCGTATTAAAACCGGGGTGAGTAGCACGAGTCAGAGTTATGGTTCCTAACGTGTGCTGGAGATTCTTCATCTCGACACCAGGGTTCCCAAGGCATTATGAGTTTTCAGAGTGGTCCACACCATCTATCAGGCCATTACAGCGCCACCTGTCCGTCGAGAACAGCGTTGCCAAATGCATCGATCGCCAACACTGCCTAGCCTGAAAGATCAGATTGAAATTAATGTAAAATGAAATCGAGAGACGGGAAGTTTGTGGGACGTAGTTATCCTTCCCAGAATTTGCCTGGTGACCCGGAAAAGCACCCGGAAAAGTCCATTGATGAAAATACGGGAAGAAAAGGGCTACCCGTGCCTCGACCTTCTCTCCCATAGGCTCCCCATTAGCCGAAAAAAAACAAAAAACTTAATTTGTAACGGTTGACTTAGGTCTGTTTTCCGCTCAATGACCAGCTGCCTGGGACAAGATAGTAAACTTCGGTCCACACCGTGACTTCTCACTTAAGAATAAGTGTGCAGGCAAGATCGCACTCCGGATAACTTAAAAACAAGATTGCGTATAACGAAGAGAAAACGTTTCATACAAACAAGAATTGCAACGATAAAATTTACGCATTTTTGTAGACTGTCTCGTTTAAGCCATTGCACCTGTGAAGTTGAATGAAAATCTGGTAGGAATGGGAAAATTGTATATTTTTTGTTTGTGCTGCGCTTATGCTCCATACTTTAATTAGACGCATTTGATTTACAAATTTCGGCAATATGCATTACTCTGTGCGGCCGTTGAAACACTCCGGAACAAAAAACTGCAATACACATTCCAATTATGAATGTACACGGTTTTTCCCAATCTTTTTTTTTTTTTTTTTTTTTTTTTTTTTTTCAGCAGTTTTCATTACGGGAAACGCAGTATATGCCAAAAATGTTAACCGATTAGCTTTTTAATTTTTCGCAAAAACTTCATGGAAGGTTACTTAAAAGAGATTCACACAACCAGTTATTGTTATTTTGTATTACATGTTTTCAGATTTCTGATTGAAATTTTGTATATGATCGTCATATCATACTGCCGTATTGTGAAAAAAAAATTCCAATCGCTAAAATGTGTATTGTGGATTTTTAAATTATTCAACAGTTGCAGTGGTTTAGGAACGTATTACTTTGAGTGGCTCTCTTGCTTTGTGTGTTATAAAAATCTACGATATTTTATGAATTCAATTATGTAATACAATATGAGTATTGCTAATAGTTAATTCTTTAAATTGGGACACAAATATGGCATCGGCTGGGTCACGTCCCTTTTAAATATCAGTATCACCAGTGATACTAAATTTGCTATAACTTTCGAACTGCAAAAACATTTTCTCAAGAATTGGCCAGAGAGGCTAGACTGAATAAATGGAGCTTGAAGAGGAAGGGTGCCGATCAAGAACCATTGGAACAGGAATGTTTTATATTTTGGCGCGTTAGCCAAGAACAAATTAATTTAGTTTTTTTGATTTTTTCGCAAGTTTAAACTTTACAGCTTTGGATACACTTTTCTCAGGAGCAACCTAAGTCAGAGGGCTGAAATCTTCTGTGATGTTACAAACCATCTAGTTTAACAAAGTGAATGGAAGGAGAATTTTTATCTGCAATATATTACATTTTACAATTAAAACTTATGCATTTTCAGTGGAATAGTGTTTTTCTCCATACACAATTTTTAGAGCTTATATTTCACTGGATAAAGAAACTAATTCGCTCATACTAATCATCAGTAAGGACCTTGTCTCCTGAAAGATTGGAAGATCTGTAAACAAAATTGTGGCACGTATGTGGCACGGGTTATTAAAATTTCATTTACAGATCCCGCTTAAAAGGCATATTGACAAAAATTATTTAACTATACTGCAAATTGTCTATTATCAAAAGTAAGTCACAAAAATTATTCAATAAATGATGTAATTGTCATTACCTGATAGCACCCACTGAATTCGAATTTTGAAATGTATACAATTTTACGGCCGCGCCGTGGCCGGGCGGTTAGATTGCTTGACTCTCACCATAGTGACCGGGTTCGACCCCAAACATCCACACGTGGGATGTGTGGTGGACACACAGGCGCAGGGGCAGATTTTCTCCGGGTCTCCAATTTCCATCATTCCACAAATTGCTCCGTCATCACTTTACCTGTCATCTTTCGCCATCAGCTCCTATCATCCACTTCCTCACTCTCACACCAGGCTTCGGGCTAATCACCTATTCTGTTTCCTCTGTATGATCAACTCTGGTTACGAAGACAGCATATACTGACCGGGAGGGCTCGTGCCGCTGCCCACGTCCCACTCTACACCACTGAACCCCAATCATGACGCCTGTATTGGGCATAGGTGGGGCATCCAGCGGCCGTGCGGTAGGTCAAAGGGCCGTAGTCTCACAGGACAGACAGACATATAGTTTAACACCATATTGACCTTGGCACTCGTACCACTTACCTTAACACTTAAATCTCTGATAGACAAAAGGAATTTTAAATTATTAGTGAATTATTATAATTTGCTAATACGAAAATTTTTATCCTGTCAATCTTTATATTTTAGATCTGCTTTCACTAAAAGAAACCCCAGCTCTATCTGGAACATCAATGATATTGGTCCTTTTTTACTTTCTCTACTACGTTTAGTAAAGTAGAGGAAGTATTGTATTCCACCCCAAAACTGGACGTCGAGATTTCACCGGAAATATGTTTTGAGGCACTCTGAACACAAAACAGCATTTTTAAAAAAAGGTCCGTGTGTGTTTATGTACCGTCAGGCTGTGGACAGCATAACTCAAAAACGAAAAGCCGGTTAAAAACCAAAGTTCGTATTTAAGTTTAATGTCTTTCAAGGATGCGACACGAATATTTTGGAAGAAAATTGCTTCACCCTAAAGTACGCTTCACATGGAAAAGTCTTCGAAAATTTTTATTTTCTTGAAAATGACTAACGATTTTGATTAAAATGTCATGTGTTTGAGATATTTGTATGACAAATGAAATGTATATCTTGAATTTTCTGGCTATAGCCCCTGTAGTCGTATTTAGTGTGAATGACTAAAGACGTAAGAGGTAGGCAAAATGTTACTATGCAAAACATATATATATATATATCTCGTTAAAACATACAATTTATGTTTAAATATATTTTTTTTCTACAGTGAACCATTTCGGTGATATTGCTAGTTATTTGTGTGCGTTTTGGAGAACTTCCACTTCTGTCAAATGGAACTTCGTTATTTATGTTTTTATATGCCAACCGTGCTCAGAGAACGGAATCTCAAAGCTTTAAAAGATTTGACTATTACTCAAAGCCTACTGTATTCTCATATTCCCCTTGTACCTACAAGGAAATAAGCAATAAGACAATTTCTGCAAATGCTTATCTCAAGTATACGAAGAAGATATAGGAATTACAGTTTGTAAGAATGGTTAGTACAAGAGTAGAGAATGTCATATTAGTGCAACACATCTGATGTTTTAAAGAAGTGTAAACACAATAAAGAATGGAAGAAAGACAACATGTCATACATACTACAGTTGTACAGTGGTGTAATATCATCTAGTTTATATTCTGTGCAAACTCACTGCTACAAAGGCAAAGCCAATACTCGGTTCACGTATCAGAAAGTACACAATTCAATACACCGCAGGCGTTTAGATGTTTTTGCATGGCTTTATGACATACACTGTCTGGCGAGATAACTTGGCTTGGGATAGACCTGACAGCATATGAATGGCTGTTCTGCAAGTGACGTGTAACCTGTTGCGGTATCCACATCTACGAAGATCACGCTTACGGCATCTTTGACAAAATAACCTACACATAGCAGAATGATTTAATGGAAAAGTCCTTTATTAAACCACTAAGCAATAAATCTATCTGAATTTCTCAGTAAAAACACTGTCCAGACACTTAAAAATACATTCCACTATATTTGTTTATGAATTGTATGGAACCGTATCGGTATTTCTCGATACTTGACACTGATATGCATACTCAGATACTCAGTAGCCAATACTCACTTTATAAAAATGTGTAACGATAGAGCGATAGGTCTCTAGTAAAAACCATAATGTGAGATAGTTATTATTCTATAAAGCATTAACGGCTGTCTGCGAAATTGAGATCCTGCTGTGATATTAGGCAAATTCATTGCCCACTAGTGTGTAAATTAATGGTCATTCATATTGAATTAGCAAATGTAATAGTCATAATTTGATTTCCCATAAAACTGTAGTGGTGCATAAACCTATGAAGTCGATTACTGTGGCGATTTCATTTAAAGTAGGAACTGATAACAACATTACGATACTTAAAGGAAGCACACCCTAGCAGATGTGATACCCATGACGATATACAAAGTCCGACTATGATTTAAAAATATTAGTTCCTTTGTTTCTCAAAGAAACATTATTTACCATTCACAACACTCCATGCGTCGCAATTTAACTCAGATATTCTTAAAACGTTGTGTGTATGTTAACAACTGTATTGTGATAACGCTTCTATGGGCATAACATGTGTCCATTACTTAAGCAATAAAAATGGTGTGAAAGTCTAAGAAAGTAAAACATATTGAGTGCTTTAAAATAGTTATACATATATGCCAGCCTTAAAATTATAATGATATTAAACATAGCAACTCCTATCTATAAACCTATGAATATGAATATTCAAATGTTATGATGCAAGGTACTTTTTAATTCGTATAAATATATTTTACTAAATTATGAAAATAATTAAAACAATGTATTAGAATCACTTCAAATTGGGTACACATCTTAAGTTTTACCACTCTAAAAATTCTCAAGATATAGTGCAATTTGGATGAAGAATAAATAATTTCCAAAGCTGGGTAGGGTGCTCTCCTTAGGCAGCAAACAACAGGAGAAGAACCCTTCCGAGCATTGAAGGAAGAAATTCGAGACTTGAAGTGATAATTGGTACCGTGCCGCGGTAACGTGTGCCACTCGCACTCGGGAAGTCGTGGGTTCAATCCCAGCAGACCGCGCACTCTGAATTGAGGTTTTCCGTAGTTCGCCCTTGTCATTTCCTGTCCATTGACTGTTCCCATCGTTCCCTTCTCGTCCATTTCAGTGATGTTGGACCAGGCAACGGTGTTCGGTGGGTTGCGGCTGGAGAGTGGCTTGACCTCAGTAAAGGTTTCATCCCCAACGTCGTTCCGGATCGGCCCATAAGGGCGTCGGCCTGTAAGGTCGGGAACGGGCGGCGTTGGAGGACTTCTCTGGCGTCATCTGAAACTGTGACC
Source organism: Tenodera sinensis (assembly GCA_030765045.1). NCBI lineage: Eukaryota > Metazoa > Arthropoda > Insecta > Mantodea > Mantidae > Tenodera > Tenodera sinensis. The sequence goes on along the minus strand of CM060962.1, from coordinate 28,084,019 downwards.
TTCATCGTGCTGCCCTGCCAGGCTCCCGGAAGTGGAGGTTTCTGTCGAGTGTGGAGACTGGCAGCGTCGGACGCATTCTAATAGGAAACGTTAGAGACTCCGTCCCAGGTTGTATCTGTCATTCATTCGGATCTGGTGACCCTTCAGGTGTGTCCTCTCATCCCTTCCTCCCAGGATTCACGGTAAAATCATTAAGGGCCCTAGAGGCCTGCGTGAGGTTATTGTTCCGGTTAAGGGGGCCTTGTACCTTTCTCTACCTATACGTAACAATATCGCAGCTGTACAATTTTGGATTTAAGCTTTCGAATAGTAGGCATTACACACACACACACACACACGCACACACACTCACACGTGCGCGTGTTAGATTGCCATATCAAGGCCAATGCCCGCTTTCAGAAATCTACAACGAATATGGTTTTCAATGCCTTTCTAGGAATATGTACTGAAATGTTGCACTTTTCCCAAGTATTTTGGAAAGCAATCACGAAATAGGCATTTTGGCTGACAACCAAGTAAATTCGTGTGAGGAACTTCTTCAGCAACAATTTTTGTTAAGGTAATATGAAATATTTCTTTCATCCTCTTGAATATAACATATATCCCATAAATATTGTGCTTCAAGTATATTTGTTCTAAAACGTCATTTTGATGTATTGTAAACATTCCAGTGGATTTTTCCCCAAGTGAATAATATACAAAAAAAAGTTATATTGCAACTTGGAACGTAAGTGACAAAAATGGCGGATGGGGCTTGCAACTATTTTTCTAAATAAATTAAGACATTACAGTAATTGAAACATGTGTACCATTATGCAAACTTTTAACTGTATCGTGGAAAAAACTTCCGATTTGCTTCTCCGTGTGTGTGAGATAAGATACGATTTTTAAAATGACAAAATTGATGATTTTGACATTACAAAATTAGGCAGGTTTCTGATGCATTGGTCTGTCGCCGAGGCCTAAAGTTTTCATCCAAAGTACAAGTTGCACGCCTTAAATGAGAAAAAGATTAAAGACACGTGCATATCAGCACGGTGAACTTTCAAAATAAGATTCAAAAAGCCAAAAATGGCTAAAGCAACACTCTGGTCCTTCCTTGAATCTGGTAAAACCATCCACTAAAATTTCCCATGCATTCAATGTGCTGTGTTCTTTATTTTTCCTTCTGATGTGGTTCTCCTTGAAACGCGTAACAAATTACATCGAGGACTGAAATAAGAAGAAACACAGGGCTATATGGGAGGATTTTAATTTCACAGATCATAAAGCTAGAAAAGTGAATACAGGGCAATGTTGTCAGAAGACAGAGCACCATGTTGCTCTTTGATTAAATTATACGTGAAACACAGATATTTCAAGAACATATTTATTTCCTTTATTGGGATACATTAGTGTACGTATGTGTTTGAAGGATATTGTAATGAGAGAAGCCAACTGTAACAACAAAAGTTACCTCGATTTGTAGACACAGTCTCAGAGTTGGCGATTTTACGCTCCTGTGACCGTCTGACCTATCTAAAGTATAGCCACGTATCTGAAAACTCCCGGCGAGGTATGCAGTTCGAGATTCATTTGTTTCGGTGACTACCCACACATTCGAACTTCAAGAGTTAGACTCCCTATAAATGTCTGGAATTTCCCAACTTGTCCTAAAGCTGCTGGTCTCTACCAGCACACTACATAAGAAGTTTCTTCTGCAATAGCGGGCTACCTAACCCTTGGGCAAGTTGCACCTAATGAGTATAGATAGGCAAAATACCAAAGTTTGTATACTAAACGAAAACTGCTAGTGTTCTGAGAACGAGGACCATCATATTCTAGCTTACCAAGAATTCAGTTTGCGTATTAGCTCTTCATATCTAATACCTAACAATCTGGCAAGGTCTTCATGCTTCAAGAATTCTTTGTAGGGTTATATTTTATTAAATTTACAATTTCAGTTTTAATAATTAATAGACTAATTGTGACTGTAGACTAAGTTAGCTAGATCAACCTGCTTACTGTATTCGGATAGCCCTGGAGGAGGACTTTAAAACGCTACTTTTTTGTTGAAATTAGTTCATTTGAAGAGAAGAAAAAACCAAAATAAGGTTCAATTGCTCTGCAGAAGCTGGAATAAAAAATGTTATTTTTTATGTAAAATCGCATTTTTTTTCAGGAATGACACCTATATAGACAAACTTAAAAATTAAAACCTTATCTGTATCAAAAATTTGATAGAAATCGTTAGAGCCGTTTCCAAGTTGCGCGTATATACCAGAATTGATCGTTTAAATATATAAGATACATAAATACATTTTAAAAAGTAGGAATTTGCTGAAGTGACCGAGACAATTGGAAAACCATTTCTATCAATTCTTATTTAAAACTGGAAACAATTATTACACCGCACTCTGCTGTCTAAGAAATGAGGATGTACCTCAAACTATAAGCAGTTAATGCTAAGGAATAGTAAATATATCATAAAGAAAATATGTTGTCACTGGGCACAATATTTTGTGGGAAAATATTAAATACTTACTTATAGGGCATTGTGACACTGCTAGGTTCAAGAAACTTAATCAGTGGCGAGCTTTATTCCTCAGTGTGAGGATTATAGAAGTTACTATATTTCCAGATAGTTCCTTATTTTATTTCTTTCGATGTAATATTGTATGCAGACGGTCAAAGCATTAACAGTAACCCTTTAGCACATCTACTGAAAATTATTACACAAAGACACAAATTTTTTACATTTAAATTGCACATATTTCGTGTTTTGCATATTTTTCTTACTTTAGGAAAATAGATTTCATATTTCGTCAAATTGATCTTCATATTTTGCCTATGTATACCGATGGGACCCTTGAGAATACACAACAAACAAGCGTTTTGTGTCAAAGGGAAACAGATTTAAAACGTATATATGTTAAGATTACATGAGAAGCTTATGATGGGTTATTTTTGGAGATTTCTCTGAAAAGCTGCTCTTCCATGGAAAATAATTAACTTCCTCTCCTAGCATTGCGCAAATAATTTTAAGTGTAGTAGCATTATTTGTGCTAATGTAAATTGACGAAATAATTCGCAGTGACATTAATTTGAAAGGAAAGACGATTTTCAAACGGATTTATGTAGTGAAAAATACGAATTTGTGCATCTCCTGTTAATGAAAGCATCAAGTTCTGAATTAAATGACACAGTTACCAAACAATTTGATACCAAGAAAAACCAGCAAGGTGGTCCTCTAAAGTGCCATTTTCTCAACTCTGAGTTCATCCTTTGTCATTACTTATGAAGTGCCAGTATCCTGAAAAAGGTGCCGCACACACACCTCAATTTTTTGGATGAATTTAAGCCTGAGGAAAGCAAAGTAAAGGTGTGACCAATAGTTAGTCAGGTACCCCTCAGGGATCGTAATAATGTTTGCGACACACCCAACGGGTGCTCTCATCCCTTCCTCCCGCACGGGGTTTATCGCACAATAACTTGCTGAAGTCGCACTGTTGTCTCTCCTTTATTGTAACATACAAACGCCATTAGGTGCCTATGAATAAAAGCCCAACTGGCAACAACCTAACAAGAGAAGGAACTTACATATAGACTACTATATAAAATAAAACGGGAACGATTGAAAATGTGGAGATAATAGCTACATGGGCGGTTTTACCTCTGTGCCAATGAGTGCAACTTACAAAACAATCAGAATTGCGGATACGGAATGAAATTTTGGCTTGCTTTTATGTTTACTATCAATATTTCACAGGTTTCCTGTATTTGCAAATACCACTGAGTATGTTTTCCTAAGTTTTGAAGGGAGGCCAGTGCAACAAAACGAAATAGACTAGGTACCTTGTTTCACTGACAAATTCATATGCATCTTTGGCGTTTGAACAGGGATGTTGTGCCATGCTGATGTAGTTTCTGCTTTATGTGATGAAACAAAATATGATCTGTATGTCGCCTATCAGCAAATTGCAGCCTATAAAGTGCAGGTGCTCTCCCATTATGTGGACCCTCTTCAAACACTAGCAGCATGTACACCCTCCCATCGCTGCCGCAACAGGACTGCTTCATTATCACGCATTTCTGTTAACTCAAAGCTCTTCAATAGCGCCATCTGCCATGAAATAGCATTACCTAGGTGCGGCATGTGGATCGAAATCAAACCCTACGTTCCAGTAACTAGTGTAATATCTTTCAGAAGATTCTGCAATTCAAACGCTTTGCGACAAGGATGCTCCAGATCACTTTACTTATTTAAAAGCTATTTATGAAAGCTTAAGGAACTGATACATATACTTCCATAGCTGAGGAAATCTACAGTAAAATCCCAGTCTTTTCGTTGGTAATAACCTGTAGGTGATATACCAAAATTTATTTAATAGAAAAATTACTTGAATAATACGATCTAATGAAGTCTAGATTAACACAGAAAGATTTCAAACTTCATTTCATGAAAAAACTCGAGAATGAAGGTTAAACAAGGAAATAATTTAATTAAACGAATATATTAAGGATACCCATCTGTGAAATTTTGAAAATCTACATTTTTCATTGGATTGATTTGAAATTTTAGCACAACAATCACTGTATAATGAGGAGTAACTGTGCTAAATTTCATACATTTAGGCAGGTTAGTTGCAAACATATTAATATTTTATTATATTTTCTTTAATATTTGTATAAATGGTTCCCCATGATGCAATTTTGACGTGAAAAACTTGATAATTTTCAGTTATGTTATGTAATACAATGTTAGGAAATTGATGAGATAATTTCTTAATCTTATTATTAGTTTGGATAAAAATAAATTTTAAAGTTTAAATTCATTATTTTTTTCGTTTAAATTTTGAAATTTAAACTTTAACATTTAATTACTCAGCAGTTATTCAGGTTATGAGAAAATTATCTCATCATTTCTTTTTAATGTTATTTCTAAGCAGGTACCCAAATTTCATATATTGAGATAATTGAGATAATTCCAGGAAGTAATTATTAGAGTCTGTGGCTCAAATCTCAGCTGTGGCATTGAAGTTTTAAGTTACAGTTCTACCTCTCAATAATTCCAGTAAGTTTCAGCAATCGTGTGATGACGAGAAGTGAAAGAAATACCAATTTAGATTTTCAGTTTTCTTTATTTAAAAAAATATATTCGCCTGAAGTGATCACTGCCATGCTTATATTTGTAAGGATCAGGAAACTTTATGAGTGCATCATTTGTTATCAGTCCTAGGGGAGAAACGCAAGATCATATGTAGATTCTGCCTTGTCCGAAACGGAATACAAGAGAAACTGGAACCGAAGGCTTTTTCAAATTGCTTTATCCTGAGATAACTAATTCTGTTTTTGCAAACACAAACAGATACATAAATAACAAGAGATCGTCTTTTGCACAAGGGTTAGAGATTAATAAAACACTTCTGCTTCTCTTATCATGGCTCTATTAGAAGCACTGTTTCTCATTGTTTACAAAAAGGACACATAGCTATTAGAACTGTGGGCACCAAATGGAACAGCAATGACTATTCCAAGGACAGCATTTACCTCCAAGCACTTTCTGTTCTTGCTCCAGTCACTGAGGTTTTGACGATACTAGCAAATGATAAACTTGTCGCTATCCGCGATCTCCACTACGCACTTGTTAACTACTGCAAACACTAATATAGTTCTGGGGAGTTCACAACCATACACGAAATGCTTGCTGCATTTCACTGACGTAGTGATTTTTTTCAGCACATGCCCGATAAGCCGGTCAGGCTTAAATAAATATAATGCATTTTCATTTATTCCAGTTTATGTACTTATATACACATTATATTAAAAACTGGCATTAATAATGATATCGTTTACTGTTTATTACCTAAATATTAATTCTACCAGAAAACAAGAAAATTTGCCTTTGAAATAGTGTTTAAAACTAGGCGGCACTAAATGCTGCAAGCGCCCGTTGATGTAACTATCTTAAGCCGCCTGCCGCAGGGTTACACAGCATATAGAGAAAACTAACAGCTATGATTCACGAAACCAAATATGGTATTATGGAAAATACTTTATAAGAAGACACGACTTGCTATCGCGGCTTCGAATTAGGAAGCTGTTACTGGTTAAATTAAATTTTTTATAACGTGACATTTAAAATTCCTATATTCTTTGATAAGTGACCTTTGGAATCCAAGTGTTTAGGGTAGTAAAGCAGTAGACTTCATTCGTATCCTTTTAAGTTCGGACAATGCCATCTATGCTAATTTTCAATGTTATATATGTTACTGCAATGATTGTATCTTCACAATAACACAGATTATGGAGAAACGACGAGAATATAATCTACCAACTCTAACAGCCTTTATAGACTACGTAAAAGCTTTTCATAAAGTAAAAAGAAATCTGCTATGGGAAATAATGATTAAAAATGGATTTCCTCAACATTTAGTAAGAACAGCACAAAGTATGTATATACATACAAAATTTAAACTGGAGAAATCCATAGAAAAAGATATCCTAGTAGAGATTAATTTAGGACTAAGACAGGGGTGTCCATTGTCACCTACCATATTTAATATATATATATATATATATATGCCCAGAACACATTTTAAAATAAAGGGGAGAAATGTTGACACATTGCTGTTTGCTGATGACCAGATTTTAATTGCGGAGACGAAAGATAACTTACAAAGAGCCATACATGAATTAAATAATATTACAAGAGAATATAATCTTCAAGTTTCATATGAAAAAACAAAAATAATGGCTTTTGTAGGAACAAACCATTTAAGAGCAAAACTTTGCATAAATGATAAACCCATCCAACAACAAAGTGATTTTAATTATCTTGGCTATATTGTGTCATATACCAGCAATAGAGATATACAAAACAAAATAAACAAATTCCAAACAATATGTGGCACAATAAAAAGAACTTAAAACTGTATAAAATAATGGCGATCCCAACCCTGCTTTATGGGTGTGAAAACTGGGTCTTGACTATCTCACAACAGAAGAAAGTGGAGGCTGCTGAGATGAAATTTCTGAGACAGGTGGCAGGTTATAGACTCATAGACAAGAAAAGAAACGAGGGTATTAGAAGAGAATTGGAAATTCAGAGTCTAAATGAAACAATCATTGCATACAGGCAAAAATGGCAAGATCATGTGCAGAGAATGACCGAAGACCGTACACCACAAATAGTGCACAAGTATAAACCTGTAGGTAGAAGAAATGTTGGCAGGCCACGAATGAGATGGTCCGATCAATTTCCTTTAAGTCGCAACGAGCCACAAGGCTTATACCGTGATGATGATGATGATGATGATGATTGTGATGATGATGATGACGACGACGACGACGACGATGATGATGATGATGATGATGATATGTTCAGTGTGGGAATGAAGCATGTTAGACCTGTTAGTAGCGGGGTGAGCTCATACAACATTCGGGGGCGATTTTATACTAAAGAAAGTAAATATTAGGAGCTAACTCATGTGATCATTAGGGATAGCGATGGTAAACAAAACGTAAACTACCTGAACTTGTGTGAGTTGGTCCGCCCGTGAAATGTCAGCAACCATCAGTGCCAGTGTTTGAACAATACAGGATTACACAGCTCTCCAAAGTAGAGGGATTTCTGGATGTTTCACATCCCAACCCGAATAACTTTTAATCAGAGGTGGAAAATGCAGTATTAGCTTAAACGGACAGAGGGGAGCTATTAGGAAACGTTACTTCCGGAGGTATTGTGGTCCCATTCGGTGGAGACAAGAATGTTGGGACCTCATTTAGAAGAACCGACTAAGCCAGGACACGCATTTCATAAAACTACTTCCATTGGAGATATTATACTATTATACTATATTGTAAAAAATGGTTTAGTAAACTTATATATAGTCTAAAATTACAGCCATTCTTGTATGTGTGCGTGATGGAGTGGGCGAGAGAGAAAAGGAGAGCTGTTTTTCAGAGAATCGTTCATAACATGGGGAAATTTATTAGCTATTGATTAGCTTATTCCACTTATCCAACAGAGAAAATGGGTAATCCCCTTATGTTAAAGTTATTTCTCATAAAAGTGGTTTGTACCTGAAAATGTGTATTGGCAAAGGAAATTTCCTTTACAAGAGTTACAACAAATAGGAAAATTAGCAATAGGAAATAGGAGAATAGTACAGATATGGAGGGAGTTGGCCACTGGAGTGAGGTTTATTTTACCTATGCTCCCAAGGAGGTACCCGCGGGAAGAAGGATGAGGTGAGGGGAAACACCGGGCGACTAGATCCAGGCTAATAGTACAGACATTGGCAGAGGTCCCTAAGGTTTCCCAGGTTTGACGACACCTTAAAGTCCTTAGGTCTTCCGGGACCTTCTTAGTGATGAGTGAAATGATTAATGAAGTGAAATGTAAGGACTCGAAATTTAGAGTGCAATTATCCGTCTCAACATTCACCTACCGATCAGGGGAAATCCCGAAAAAAAACCATGAATCAGGAAGTTTTGCCACGGGAATCGAACCCACGACCTCCAGAGTCACACGCTACCATGGAGCCGTCTCGATAATGGAATGGAATAATGGAAAGTAAAAGTCAGAAATTCGCCGTCGTTCGTGATATATTCTTAACATCTAGGGGTCAATTGCTTATTTCAATACAAGGTTGTCCTCAGGTGGTGAAAGGGAAGAAGAGACCCTGGTAGATTCCCTTATGTCAATCTTACGTTTACATGATCCACTAATATCGAAATGCTCTTCTTGTCCCGGAGAGAATATACGTAGCTCCTATCCTAAACACAAGCACGACTCCAGTTGTGTGTGCTGAAATTCATATTTGTATTAACATTGCGAATCCGTTCTCCTACTCATACACTTGATACAGAAAAACCGCAAAAATACGACCCCCCTCCCCCCTTCTTCAGCATCGATCTTTCACAGAGCATAGCTTATTATCCTGTACACGTTCCACTCATCTTGCCGACGAAACAAACCGGAAAATCCCATTCAGCAGTGCAGTTTGGCAGGGGTAGCAGCAGAGATAAACACAACGGCGTAAGATTGCCTCTAGTGTCTACATCTGCAGTCTCGTTACCGCTTACATCAACGTGACTAGGAATTAAAGACAAATATATCGGCTCTAACCGAGATTCATAGCCAGCGTCCACTTACCTTAAGGCCCTTGAGCCTGCAGGACACTGCTGAAATGTTCAAGATACAAACTGATTTATTTCTTCTTATGACGCTAACTTATTGGGCTCCTGAAAGCAAGGCACTGCTTTCCAAAACCTTACACATCATCTAACACTAAACCTACCAGTTGCAAACTCAATACAATTTAAAATGTTTATTGCAGTAAGAGCTTTAGCTAAAACAAGATATGAGCTCATTAGATCTCTTAAGGCAGGTATGGGCGAGCGACGGGTCACATCCAGGAGGGCCGTGAAGGGATGCTGTGACGTAAAGTGCAAAAGTGGAGACGTATATTTATGTATTAAGATATGGGGTGTACGCTAAATAGGAAAACAATATTAAGTGCTTTATTCATAATTGCTCACATAATATAGCTTTAAAAGTCAAAATATTTCATACTTTATATGAAACTGAGGAAATAAATATGTCACCTATAAACTTACAAGAAAACAAATCTGATGTATTGCACTCACATTACTTTCTCTACTCTTGTACTAACCATTCTTACGGACTCCTATTCGTTTATCCTCTTCGTGTTAGTTGAGCTAAAAGTTTTCAGATATTATTTCAATGTTAAAATAAGATTTGTAGCTTTCCTGGCGACGAACACTCCCGAAACGTTGATGTCTTTTCATCACTACACCTGGCTCGAAGCCCGAGAGCATCTTGAATATTTCAATGTTCATTTCCTTGTAGGCACAAGGGGAATATGAGAATACAGTAAGCTTTAAGTGACAGTAAAATCTTTTAAAGCTTTCAAATTACGTTTTCCTTACACGGTTAAGATATAAAAAGTGAATCATGGTCTTCCATTTGACGAAAGTTGAATTCCCAAAGCTCACAAAAGTAACAAGGAATATCTCCGAGATGGTTCATTCTACAAAAAGAAAAAAAAATTGTACATAAATTGTATGTATTAGCAAGATCTTTATTTATGTACAATAAGATTTGGTCGGTCTCTTACAGTGTATCGGCTATTCAACACTCATTCCGAGCAAACAATAAACATAAACTAACTCATTCTTCCATAAATGTCTTTCCTACTCCTATGAGTTACGTATAGTTGCATAGAAAAGCTGCACCACTGGGTTATAACACTGTATGTGTTGCAAACAGCAAATGTGAAATTGAGGGGTGGAGGACAAGTGATACGCGGTGACACGCTGGGTCAGGAATGCCCATGTCGTTCTTAAAGGACCTTGGGAATGAAATTTGAGGGAGTAGTGCATTCCACCCAAAAATTCGATACCGAGATTTCACCGACCCCCTGTGGCCCACTGAATCCAAAAGAAGCATTCTTGGAAACAGACCATTGTGTTTGTGTTTGTGTATGTGTGTGTGTGTGTGTGTGTGTGTGTGTGTGTGTGTGTGTGTGTGTGTGTGTGTGTGTGTCTGTATCTGTCAGCCTATAGACCACATAACTGAAAAACGAAAAGTTGGTTAGAAACCAAAATTGCTATTTAAGCTTAATGTCCTTCAAGGATGTGACACGAAGATTTTGAAGCAAATCCCTCCACCCTAAATAGCATTTGCAAATAAATTTTTTGAAAATTTTGATTTTATAAAAAAATAGCTCTAACGATTTTTATTAAAATGCCATATGTTTGAGATAAGTATTCACAACATTCCCCTAGCAACCAGGGAAAGGCTCGGAAACCCAAGGATAGAGAGACGGTGACCGGAATCGAAAAAGGGACCTACCGAATGTGAGCCATTCAGGCTACAGTGGAGTTGCCTCACTTGGTGAGGAAGATATGAGAAAGCAGAATCTTTCCTTGAGTAGCTAATAATCTGTAAATAAGCCCAAATGCAAAGCTAATGGAACGTTCAGGATATAAATTCCTAATAGAGCCAACACGTGACTGCAATGGCCTTATAGCAAAACGTCCAAACCGAAAATAACTGCACTGTTTTTTCTGCACAAGCGGAAAACCAACAGAATTTGCTTATTTGCCATAGGGCTGTTGGGATAAACGTTTTGAGCGATACCACGAACTACAATGCAAATAAATAAACAATGGAGTAAAATTAGCCTATTCGTTTCAGTAGGCGCATGTGTGTCTTCAGTAAATCCCAAAGTCCTACCTACAGGGCAGTGCACTTTTTGTCATTTATACAGTAAAAGCAAAAGGGAATCTGTGATACAACGAAGCAATTTATTGAAATACCTCTAGGCTTTGTAATGGAAATTATAGTTTCGATTGAAAGGGCTTAAGCTCCATTATACATATCAAGCATAAACGTCAAACTGCTCTCACTGAATGTCACATATGAACGGATTTTCACCTCTCAAATAACCGCATTCCATATTCAACGTTTTATAATAACAACAATAATGACAAAAACAATAACAACATTAATAATAACAGTAATAATATATAATAGTAATAATAAACAGCAACAACAGCAACAGCAACAAGAACAGTAACACTAACATTAATAATAATAATAATAATAATAATAATAATAATAATAATAATAATAATAATAATAATAATAATAATAATAATAATAATAATAATAATAATAATAATAATAATAATAATAATAATAATAATAATAATAATAATAATAATAATAATAATAATAATAATAATAATAATAATAATAATAATAATAATAATAATAATAATAATAATAATAATAATAATAATTAATAATAATTAATAATAATTAATAATAATTAATAATAATTAATAATAATTAATAATAATTAATAATAATTAATAATAATTAATAATAATTAATAATAATAATTAATAATTAATAATAATAATAATAATTAATAATTAATAATAATAATAATAATAATAATAATAATTAATAATTAATAATTAATAATAATAATAATAATTAATAATTAATAATTAATAATAATAATAATAATTAATAATTAATAATTAATAATAATAATAATAATAATAATAATAATAATAATAATAATAATAATAATAATAATAATAATAATAATAATAATAATAATAATAATAATAATAATAATAATAATAATAATAATAATAATAATAATAATAATAATAATAATAATAATAATAATAATAATAATAATAATAAATAATTAATAATAATAATAATAAATAATTAATAATAATAATAATAATAATAATAATAAATAATTAATAATAATAAATAATTAATAATAATAAATAATTAATAATAATAATAATAATAATAATAAATAATTAATAATAATAAATAATTAATAATAATAAATAATTAATAATAATAAATAATTAATAATAATAAATAATTAATAATAATAAATAATTAATAATAATAAATAATTAATAATAATAAATAATTAATAATAATAAATAATTAATAATAATAATAATAATAATAATAATAATAATAATAATAATAATAATAATAATAATAATAATAATAATAATAATAATAATAATAATAATAATAATAATAATAATAATAATAATAATAATAATAATAATAATAATAATAATAATAATAATAATAATAATAATAATAATAATAATAATAATAATAATAATAATAATAATAATAATAATAATAATAATAATAATAATAATAATAATAATAATAATAATAATAATAATAATAATAATAATAATAATAATAATAATAATAATAATAATAATAATAATAATAATAATAATAATAATAATACGAAGAAGAACAACAACAACAATCATCATCTGCTATTGTAAGTGCAAGGTCTCCGATATGGCACGAACTATCTGAAAATCTTCAGTTCATATCCAACTTGCCCAAGGTTATTAAACAATTAGAAAAATCGGGTTTGCAAATGTCCAAGGGCATGAGCATAATAGAGGACTTAGCTAGTTCAATTAATGGGATACCTCTTGTGCCAGGTATCGAAAAGCAAAAGGCTAAATTCCAGAAAGTTCTAAACAGAAATATTGCTTAAGCTCACAAAAATATCGGTTATTAAGCTATGTGTTAGATTTCGAAAATGAGTAAGAAAGGAATCACGTCAGACGACAGAGTGGAACTCTCTACATTTGCACCTCTGACATCGTGTGGACATAGAAAGAAGTTTTTTGCCGTTATAAATTCCTTCGATGATAGGCATGGACATTTCACATTTAATAACTTACGAATGAACATTGTAACCCTGCGTAATGCAATCTGTGACGATATTATAGTTAATAAATAGCAGTATGTATAAGCGTTAAGTGCAATTCCAGAATGCACAGTTTATGATGCTTGTAGGTTGTGCTGCAGTGAGGCGTTTTCATGGTCAGGCTGAACCTACTTGCAGTTGTTTACATGCGCGAGTGATAACAGTAAAGTGCATGTGCAGTATACCTATCGAAAAACGCACGCCTGTTCGGCCATTAGTGTGTACATTTAAATAGCCGTCAATAGAGAAAGGGCATGTTCTGCCATTTCTCCAGTGAAATCTATCCCGGTACGTGTTGTCCCATACAGGTGTCCTCAAACATCGGTAACGTAAATCTACATAGAGGTAACGGTTATAGATCCATATGTGGCTTCCCAATTCAGGAATCAGAGGTTACTTTCATCGATTCTATCACGCAACCAAAACAGCTTACGAGGTACGGAATTGCATACAAGAGGTAAGGATGTTAATTTTCAGAACTTAATGAGGGAAGAGAGATGGATATAGAACCTCATTCCAAGCTGATGTCTACGCATAAAGGCGGAAATAACGGAATGCCTAATGAGATGCAAATAATTATTCATTCATGAGCATAATCAAAATGATAGAGGCTACTGATACATTAATGGGTATGTTAATCTAAAAGTAAATAAAATACATTGCTGCATTTACCTAAACGGGTCTATGTAGTGCTTCAGTCCTCAAATCCTTTGAGTTAGTCATATACCAAATGCCAATCACATGACCAGATCAAAATCCGTTCTCGTACGTTAGATAAAGTACCATTATTAGAGAACAGATTTGTAACTGCGACTGTTGACAGAAAGATTAGCAATAACGTTGAAAATGTTATTTTTTCATGGGGATGATTGAGTGGGAAACCATTCACGCCAGACGAAGTTGTATCCTGACGTGCATAAAATATGACTCATAATGGAACGCGGTTATTTATGTTGGTATTGGAAAATCTAGCCACGTCCCCACCACCTTGACCACCTCTGTTCCTCGCGTTTAATACTGTGACGTCGGGCTCGGTGGACAGTTGGGGACGGATGGGGCTAAAGCTGCCTTTTCTGTACGTGACTGTTAAGAACTGCGGCGGTAGAAACAAACGGGGTGTCGAGTACTTTCGCGAGACTTCTAGTTGAGTCATTTCCTGTGCGCGTGAGTATGTAGAAATCGAGAGAGGTCCGTGTAGCGTCATCTCAAGTATATAAGGCCAGAGGAGTGAGCTTTTTCAGTTACAGTTACAGACACAAGTCGGTTAGTGTGTCAGTGAGTTCAAGACAGCTGTGATTCGTAAGAAGGTTCAATGAGCGTCGCGAGTGATTACATCGTCGTAATTAGCACATGAGGGATAGAGGAAGGGCACTAAAAGGCCTGAGTAAAGTTAGGTGTATTTGGGCAATTTTTTACAAGATAATAAAGCGATAGAAAAGTAACCGGACTGATTTTGTCACAATACTAACCACTGGATTGGTAGGATACCTTGCCTCCCTCAAAATATGGCCTAACTGCCGAAGGGTAAAACTACAAGATAGTTGCACATGTTCCCACTAGCAGAGTACATTTAAGAAACTGCTTCATCCAGTTTTGAGGCAAAAATAAAATATCATATAAGCTCATAACTCAATTTACATTCATCCCACCCTCCCCCGTACAGGTCAAATCATATAATCCGTTCCTCTAGTCTGCCTGTGATTGTTTACACCAATAGAAGCAATATTTATTACCAGAGGCAGCCTATACTGCGTTCATTACATGCACAGTGACTCTTGAATTGTACATTTTTATTTCTTGACAGACTTTTGTTGCAGTCAATGCATTCTTCAAAGACATGTGATGGCCTCGAGAAAAATGCCGTCTGCAGTTATGACGGATCGCAACCCTAAAGTAGGCTATACAAAGTAAAGTGTGAGATATGGGAAGCCACCATCAGTCCTTCCTCCAGCACGTATAGTACAGTGGCAATTCCAAGGAAAACTCTTGACAGGTTTTATGAAACTGTGGGTAAAGGTGTCGGCATTTTTGATGGACCATAGCGCTCGATTGGCTACGAATTTGAATGATGAGGAACTGGATGTGCAAATTGGCGTATCCGACCAATGATTTCATATGTCACAGCTAATTAATAACCGCGTTTAACGGCACAAGTGTTTTGGGGGCATTTAGCAGATGAATATAAAATATTAACCGAGAAAGCAAACCAAGTGTGGCTAACTTTCTCATAAACAACTACTCTTCACCTATACAGCTACCAAAACAAGTAACTGGAATACAGAACTAGATATTCACATGTAATTATGTATAACAAAGTCTTCAGAATACAGTGTGTATTGGTGATAGTTTGGAAATTGAGTTATTGTTATCCTTCAAAGATTTTAAGATGCACCATTCCATCTATTTTTGCGGATGTTTCTCTAGGTTATTATATATAACCTTATATTACGTTTCCTTACAAACTATCACATGTAGTTCCACACCAATAACACTAAACTTTAAGTAAGTCATACGGCAGGCTTTACTCTATACCTTACGAACGTATGCTTTCCTGTAGGACCATAAGGGACTTCGCCACAGGACTTGATTACGAGTCTAAATGTTTGGAAATCCCTGTTCTAACGTATGAAGTGTCCCGAGATTATGGGTTGTATTGTATTCCTTTAGAAGGATCCAGCGTTAATGTAATTACACCCTTCAACAACCAGCTCGACTCATTTTCGCTGATGCAAGCTTTACAGTAAACCACATTAAAGCTACTCCGTAGTTTTCAATCATCATAGTGCGTGGCGTAACTTACAATGTGGTTAGTCCACAACCATGCTTTCCACTAACATCGCCTCACAGGTTTAAAAGCATTGATGGTCAGTATTGTTATATAATTTACTCAAACATGTAATTGCAAACGTGTATACATGGCATACGATGAACGAAAAGTTATCATTTACCACTTTCTTACGGCTGGAAGCCTTGTGATTGCACCGCGGCTAGTTCTTTCAGTGGTCACGTGTACTACTGAGCAACACAAAGCCAAACCTTCAATTTTTAGGTCATTAATGGCAAACTCTTACCAATTATGTACAAGTTAATTCTCTCCAAGCGTTTTGGATATCTAAATTCGTCATTATTATGCTCTTTATTTAATGTGCAAATGATTGAATCTGTGTTTGTATGTACACCGGGAAATGTGAATAGGAATGTATACCTCAATGTCGCTAGAGACAACTACAACTTCCACTTCCAGGAGGGGCTGGAATCCGCTGTTTTCTGGAGAAAGTTGTGTGGGATATTGGTAATGGGGTTCCCACACTGTGCTTTCAGCTCCCTAAGGATTCTTACAGTACACCTTCTTAAAATACTCCGCAGGAGAAAGTCACCCGTAGTGAGATCCGGAGTTCTCGCCGACAATTATTGGAGAGGCCTACACAGTGGCCACCTTCTACCCAGACGGGGACGTGGATGGAAGTCCACTTTCTCCTGCACATCTACCAAATTGGTGGCCATTAGCTTCGAATGAGAATTCCTACTCTCAGGACATATTGAGATATTCTTTTTGATACTACCTAATGCTTAGAGCACAGTTCTTACATAACTAAGTACATGTATCAATATCAGTTTTGTAACGTTTGCCATATCCTGTGACAATTTTGATTGATTAAGTTTGTTTCCTAAACTTACCAACTTGTTTCTCTTTTCGTTGATTGTTTGATTATTGGTAGGGTCCCTGTGTTAATGCGCAGTACTTGATTTGCATCATTCTATTTTGCATCTTTCACTTAGTACAGCAAATTAACGAACATAGTATTTAGCTTAAAGTACATTCTCTTTGGTTAAGCGAACTTTGTCATTGGGAAAACCTGCTAGGATCACACAATGTACTAATACATAAATGTGCAGAAACCTTAGAACATAACGTAGTACCAAAACAAGCATTTTGAGGATAGAAACAAGATATCGCAGATGCAATACAGCAACCGGAGCGCTGCATGAACATAATTGAATCTAATTTCATGAAGCATCTTCATTTGCCAGTCAAGATGAAGTGTAGTTCACACTGCAAGTGTACACATACTGTCTCATTAATGAGTACCGGGACACAATGAGAAATTAACCATTACATGTGTGTACGGTTAATACTCTATGAATTGTACAAGACGAGCATCCTTACCGTAACACACGACTCCAGTAAGCTTCATAACACGAATGCAGCAATGAGCATCAGACAAAGCTGGTTCTGTAATTAGTACTCCATAATTATTGTGAGTTTAGTTTACATATTATACTCTATATTTATACTACTCTAGGAACGCTCCTGTCTTACAAGAACTGAGCCCCCCTTTTTAAAATATCCAAGAGCTTTGCAAGTAAAGTCCTAAATAAATCTTATGTAAACAGGATGGAAGGTATCGCTTCGGCCAGAATACCCTGGCTAATAGATGCGGGTGTAAGAAATATAAAATGCCAACTGTTGTTTCGACAGGTTTAACCACTATGCAAAAAAATCACTTT
The DNA here is from genome assembly GCA_030765045.1 of Tenodera sinensis. Lineage (NCBI taxonomy): Eukaryota > Metazoa > Arthropoda > Insecta > Mantodea > Mantidae > Tenodera > Tenodera sinensis. Next base: position 28,066,209 of record CM060962.1, on the reverse strand, counting down.
TCGGCAATGTAAATGGCAATGTTGAGCTGCGTCACAAATACCAGCGGCCTGCGTTGGACACGACCGGTATGTGCATCGTGGCGAACATTGCTCTCAGGTGTAAACAAAACACCCGACCGGTGTGTGCTTCAGGACCAGCCTGTCATCAGATGTAAACAAAACACGCTTACCACACGTGACCCGGCGTTGCTACTTTTCGCTTATAAGTTAAAGTTTGCATGACATTTGAACTTTAAGTTGTGGCTAAATATATTTATACAACCTTTGCGCGACCGTTAGTAACATAACAATAAATTGAATGAATATATTTGTCACACTCATCATGTAGAATCCCTGGTTAACCTATGGCCGCAGCAGTGCTCTCACCTGCTCTAAGAGTCAAAGCGAGTTTCATAATTGATTTTGTTTTCTTGTTGACAGCAATAAACTTAACGGTTCCAATTTCAATTTTTTCGCCTACCCTAATAATGCGTGTTGCCATCTTTTTACCCCTTCAAACTTGTTTTCAGCTTTCTTCAGCTACCTTCGGTATACACCGTCAGCAAGAGACACTCACAGAATAGGGTATACGGCAAGAGTGAACGAACTTGCTGAGCGCAAATTGTATGCTTGCTTCATCATTCATCAGAAACACTCACATCCGATCTTCATTGCTGTCGACAAGAGTGTCCAACATTTTTCCATCCGCCCACTTTCACTCGTATATTACACGAAGGAACCTAGTTTACTGAATATTTAATAAAGCTTTCAATACACTTGGGTAATTATTGAACGTCCAATACAAAAAGGACAAGCATTGCGGTGTAAGCTTGGAAGCCATACAAGTTTACTACTGTGCCATTGTTTGAAATTTATATCACGCTGCTGTAGTAATTCAGTAAACGAGTTTTCTTCTCTGTACCTTATTTAACCCTAGCATTACCAAGCCTAATTCCATAACTAAGATTACAAACGGGTAGGTTTTGGCCACCACCAGCAACAAAATGTTTGAGCAATTTTTAAAACAAATTTATTTAAAAAAAAAGCTATTATGTCTTGTCATGTTTATACAGATAATATTTAACATTGTTTAACCATTACTTTTTACATGAATTATATTGAATATTATGCCAATCCTTGTTACCGAGTTCTATTAATCATTTCTGATGCCTGTGTGAAACCTACTCAAATGTACATGTATAGAACCATCTAACAAAAGATGCCATTCATTGCTAATTATATTATAACTGAATTATTATTATTAATTATTATTATTATTATTATTATTATTATTAATTATTATTATTATTAATTATTATTATTATTAATTATTATTATTATTAATTATTATTATTATTAATTATTATTATTAATTATTATTATTATTAATTATTATTATTATTAATTATTATTATTATTATTATTATTATTATTATTATTATTATTATTATTATTATTATTATTATTATTATTATTATTATTATTATTATTATTATTATTATTATTATTATTATTATTATTATTATTATTATTATTATTATTATTATTATTATTATTATTATTATTATTATTATTATTATTATTATTATTATTATTATTATTATTATTATTATTATTATTATGTTACAACTAAACAGTAGATGTGGCTGGAAATGCCTAGTGTAAATTTAACACAAAATTCAATTCTTATCTGAAAAATTTCAGGGAAGTTTTCATTGTGTTTCCGTTATCCCCTTTGCTGTTGTTTGTTTGATTATTTCTGTTTGTTCCTGTATATAATGAGTTTTATGTGCTCATTCTGTATATTTATTGACAATGTTTTTTACACTGCAATTTACATGTTCAATGTTCAGCAGCCTCCATGAGTACTTGTGAACTCACTGAACGCAATCTAATCTAATCTGTACTACCAAAGGAAGTGACCAGCACTGCTAAGAAGATGTCTCAGCAACTTTTAACAAATTTACTTTAAAATTGGGTATTGTATCTTGTCATGTTTATAAATGTAATATTTAAGATTATTTAACTATTTTTAATTCAGTAGAAGAAACAGTGATTGACAATAACTATCAACTGCATTTCTTTAATCGAAAACTTAGACGAGAAAATTTTAAAAATTTATATAAAATGGGCATAAAGTACTCTCCCCCCTGGTAATGCGAGGGTTAAGGGAATACACAACTACGAATGTGATTTTCTGATGTTTTCGGCCAATTTCAATATTGTCTTACATAAGCTTTAGGGCGTTAAAAATTACAGTGTGATATCTCCTTTAGTTTCAGAATTATGAAGTGTTAAATCTGGATTTGATTATCCTATGCCAAATGCTTCACATGATGCAATTCTAAAATATTATCTTATTAGAACGCACAAATCCGTCATATAATTTTGGAATATCCTCTTAACAACTGAAAGAAGTATAAAATACTTTGTTCTTCCTATATCGTTTGGAATAAATTTAAGGGTATTTCCTTATGAGCTGCATTTCCCTTAGGATGACGTTTAATGTTGCGCCTAATGATACGTACCTTGCCTGGAGTTTACCTGCAGACTACAGTGAAGTACTCGTACATACCTGGAACAAAAAGAAAACACAGTTTGGTCAGTTCCAATGCAAGGGAGAATTAAAAATTTGCACCTGAGCTTATGCTAAGAATATATTTTAATTTAACTCCAAATACATACGCTAAAGCACAAACACCATCGACTCCTTGTATACGTGGAATGAGAGAAGCCTTTAATTGGAAAGCGAAGTAAGGAATTACAGCAATGGCGTATTTAAGGGACACTGGGACCAAGGTATTAGGTTAAAACCATATTTTCGAATTTTTAATTATATGACAAATATGTAGTAGACTCTTGTGAATCACTTCGGCCCAACACTACTCACACTCCGCCATTTAGCAACCCAGAAATATGATTAAATGAAACATGTTTTCCCTTTTAACCCTACTGTTACCCAAATTTCCCTCTTTGTCTATGTGTCTTTTTTCCTTCAATTTTACATTTCTGCGCATTATATTAATTAATGTTATTTCACTTTTACTCTTATTTGTATGCAAGTTTACATACATAATCAAAACTACGCTATTTCAAGATTCAAGCATGCATTTTACGAGCGGTTTATTCATTATCTCACAAAAACCTTAATAGTACCAGGGTCTTTCAAAGCTTAAAATCGCGCCGGGTGAAATCCCAAAGTGCAGAGCTTCCTTGCACCGTGCATCGTAGCGACTCGGTTCAACTCGCGCGCTGCAGACCGAAGAATCGAGAGAGCCTGTGTTGATACACAGCTATTATGGCCTATCAGTGAAATAGATATGTGCAATACAACTGCCTAATAATGGAGCGACCTGCTCCAAAGAAAGCAAAGAATGCCGAAAGACAATTAAATCAGAGTGGGAAATTTCATAGTTTTTTGAAAGTCGCGATCATAGAGCCAAATACTTCATGTATAATACAATAATCACATGAATGAGAAGATAATCTGTAGAAAGACATTATAACAGAGTCCTAGATATGTGTCAAAATCTAGAGGAATTGTACGTGTACAGGTTCACCAAATTAGACTTATGTCCAAAGTTGAAGTGACCTATAGTTGACATTCTTTTGGTTCTACGGGTAAGATTTCTGCCACATGGCCCAAGAAATTCTATAGATAAATAAAGGTGGTGACTTGGAGGGTACGCTAAAGGTACGCTAAACTAATATGTTTGCAAATAAAAGGTACCTAATTTATTTACTGTTTCATGACACATTCTTTACGACGTGCAGGATTCCGAAAGCTCGCAAATCCGGTAAACAATTGTCTATAGCTTTAACTATAGAACGTTTTCACTCCTTCACTTACCCTCCTTCGCTTCATTCCATTTGGGTGTATTATATGGTAAAAGGGAATTTGAATCAAGTGTAAAAGAAAGAAAGGACTATAAGACTTATCTTTTGGAGTCACTAGTATCGAGCACATTTAATGTATAATGGCATTTCAAGCTGAATGTTAATATAAAGTCATTAAGCAATGGAAGAATGCTGCTCCAAAAGATTTTAAGTTAAGCAATCATATAAAGGAACTAATTTTATTTGCAATTGAGATTAGGCACCTTGTACGACATAATTCCATAAAATAACAACTCCATCAGTACTATAGCACAGCTGTGAAAAGTGGATCCTGAATAGACTAGACAAAACAACACTTGCATATGCTAAAATGGGATTCCTCCGATCCCTGGCTGTCTACACTCATCACAGAAACGAATGCAGAACAGAGTTCTAAATATACAACTTAGAAGAAGAAATTTATGGATGCCAGAGGGAATAGTGCTAGCTTATACAAAGAATGGAACACCACCGATTCCCAAAAGTCGTGCCGAACCACCAACCTCAAGGACAAAGAAATATTGGCAGACCTCTGCGGAGATGGATGGATAACTTCTCTTGAGTCAGAAAGGCCAAAGGGGCCGAATCCCGAAAGTAGAGAGAGAGCGAATGAGAGAGAGAGAGAGAGAGAGAGAGAGAGAGAAAGAGAGAGAGTGAGTGGGGTAGATGGGTCCGTCCGTCATCTGGACCCCAATAGTAAATGTTGGATAAAATGGGGTTGATAGAAAGTGCACTTCAACATAGTCGTACCCTAAGATCTTATTTTATTTCTGCCAATTATATTAGGCTGAGACCACCCTTATAGTGCAGTGCTAGCACGCCTGCCTCTGGTGCGGGGTACCCTGGTTCGATCCCCTGTACCGGTGTGGGGATTCTTCCCCGCTGGGAAGTCTTAACTGGGGTGCACTCAGCCTCCTGATGCCAACTGTGTAGCGATTCTGAAAGAACGGTAGTGTCCCTGAATGGTAAAGTAGCTACTTTACGGTCAGGGGAGTCGGCACGCTGAGAGCTCCCAGCCCATCCTCTATTCCTCCGTGGCCTCGGCTGCGACTGGAGGACGCAGCGCCAGGGCGACAGCGGTACCCTCTGTATAGGGCAGACACAAGCAAAATCGGCTCAACTGGGTCACTCTACTGAAACGGGTTGTTGCCTCACTCCCCGGCCCCACACCCCTCCCCTTAACTGCTGTTCAGGTTCCGACACGCCTCATTCGGCTATGAGTAAGGCTGTTTCATGAAGACTGGCAGAGAGAGTTAGTTGTAAGTTACAAAACGAGTAAACTTTGCTGTTTAATATGCGCTTTTCAATTTGCAAATATAAAGAGTTAGAATAACAAACGCCACTTTGGTCAGAAGCAGAAATCAAATGTATAGGTATTTATTTTACAATTTCAAAAGGTACGTTCGGAATTCTCGGATTTGTAAACATATAAAAGGGACAATATGGTTCCACTTTTTAGGTATTTAGCTTTTTATTAGTTTATTTAATATAAAATATTGTATTTTGAATTTCAAAGTTTGAATATAATATTACGCTTGAAACCAAGGAACTTACTATGGTCGTCAAATAGTTTTAAAATATTTTTATGGTCAAATAGCAATGGAACTTTACTGCTTTATTTATTGTAAAAGACAAACAATTTAGTATGTTAATCATAAGGCAGCGTAAGGATATTACGTGCATAAGATAAATGAAGGTTATAAACTTCAGGAATATGTCATTTGTCTAATCACAGTCACATCTATTGTATGCAAAATATGTTTAATATAAATGAAATAGTTAACAACAGCGTAGAATTTAGTACTACCTCGCAGGTGGAACGAACTCACCACTGCACGCGTTGTATGCAAACAATCTTCGTCGCTTGGCAAGAGAATGTGGTGTGGGTAAGGCAAGTTCAATCGCTACCTCTCCTCTCGTGCCCATGCCTAATATAGGGGAAACGCCTTAGGGATTATTGTATTAGACTGAACCAAAGTACACATTTCTTTTCGCTGCTACGTATTTGCAGTAAGTAGAGGAAATATTGTATTCTCGATTTTAAGATTTAACTCAAAATTCACATTTAAGTCTCCACGAATAAAAAAGGATAGAAAAGTGAGTGTATCTGTGCCCATGCACATGTGCACCGCATAATCCGAAGACAAAGAGTCCGTTAAACAACATAGCTGGTGTCAAAGGTCAGTGTCTTCCAGGAACACGGCATGAAGATCTTCAGTTAAATCTCCATATTCCTAACTACTCTTTGGATGCAATGTTTCTTCAAAGTTTTGAGTTTCTCAAAGATGCTTAATGAATTTGAATGATATAAATGAAATTGCATATTGTGAGAAAATGAGAAGGGCCGGTCCTGTAATTTTTTATTTACTTTATTTTCTTCTAACTGAATGCACAAATAGACAGTTCTCTTTTATTGACGTCAACACAATCTACGGCATTTCTGATTCTAGGACACAGCCTGTTTTCTTCTCGTAACCTTGACTCACACCTTTCTGTCCCTTTTCACTTTTTCTGCCTCTCAAACAGCTGACTTTGATGATACAATCATTCAGCACTCTGCTTCGCCATCTTACTTTCGACGCGACGACATACACGCACACACACATTAAGACAAAACTATACGGTCTGTAAGTAACTACTAACTCACTCCTCTCGTTGCCTCGCCTCCTTACATAGCGAGGATGGCGTAACATAGACCGTAACACAGACACTACAGCTTCACTTATGTGAAAATTAGGTTTAAACACTCCGACATGTTTCAACAGCAACCTTTCCCTGTCATTCTCAAGGACAAACTGAACATGGCTGACCTTGCTACGAAACCGTTATGTAACAGGGATGTCGTCACTCTTGATGACGTCACCATCAACATTTGAACACACAACGACTTTATTAAAACAATCAATAGACGGTAAATAGAAGTTCATGACACGGTTCCTGTTTTTAAAAATGAATATTTTTTCTCAAACCATTAAATTAATAGGCCCATTTGGTTGCTCTAATAATTTAACCTCTGGATTTATTAAATGACCAAAAAGGATCTGCCACAGCTGATTTTTCTATCTGTTTATGCTTGATGTTTCTAAACTGTTCCTTTATTCTGGTTTCTAAATGACTTTTGTTTTTCCAATGTAAACCTTGTCACAATCCAGGCAGCCAACTTGATAAATGCCAGACTTTTTACAATTTGGAGCTTTGTGCCTTTTACCAAAATTAAGCGAACTGCCTTTTGATATTTAAATTTCTGTATACTTTTGTGTATAACATCCGCACTAAAGCTATTAATTACTGCCATGTTTATAATAAGCTCATATTTTCTGTTAAATGTTTCCTTATTAAGGGGTATGCTTATCAACCTAATAAAAGAGCCTAAACAAGGTGCTGTAAGTGCCTAATTTAGGCGCCTAAAATTTAAGGGGCACTGGAAGTGAAATTTTGGTCAAAATTGTCAAAAAGTCGAAAATTGTTTTTTTAGCTTAAAATGTTCCTGGAACACCGGTGCATTTGGATCAGCTAACATTTTTCATATCCCCCACTCCATGTGGTCATTACGGCCCTTTCAAATAGTGCTCTTCCCTTAACGTACACAGGATGCTCCTATATAAAAGCCTGTTTTTCTCAAAACTACATTTCTGCACATTCCAAAAGAAGGTCGCGCCTGAGTTTTGCTTCAAATTCAATGAAAATTTCCAAAAGTATTCATAAATAGCAGCTAAACAAAACTATGATTCAATATTGATGTTATCATTAACATGAATTCCAAAAACCTTTTTTCTTTTTTGTATGAAAAAGATCAATAATTTTTAAGATTAAATTTTCTTTGTTATTAAAAAAATATGTACAGCGTAGTCAGCAAACGTATTTGAAATATCTATTCATACAATTGTTACCCATGTTTTAGAGTATCAGTTCTGCCAATATAAATGAATTTTGAAAAGTCAATAGATGCGAGCTCTATTTTGAATATGTGCCTATTAAATTCATAAAATAATTTATGTATCCTAAACGAATCATCCAATTTTAATGAAATTTGGTCTACCTCCTATTCTCATACAAATACAAACACAGTAAAATTTTCAGAAAAATCTATAACAAAATGTGGAACTTTCAAATTTCACTCCCAGTGTTCCTTAATATTTTAGGACCTAACAATCGGCGGTTCAGTTATGAGAAACAGGTTTCAGTCGAAAAAGGTTATGAGTGACCGAAGCGGTTACGTGGTAGGTATGTACGCAAGGAACTGCTGCGGTTTCTACCTTTCCAGATGAACGTTTTCCTCCCTTTACTCATGAACATGCAATCATCACCGTATAATTCTACACCTTTGAAAGCAGTGGGGCTCTCGCCATCCATCCATCCGTCTATTTGCAAGTTGTAGAGGTTAGCATGTCTACTGCTAATTTGATGAAACCAGGTTCAAACCCTGGTCTGAGTAAGTTGTCTGGGTCACGATTATTTTCGGAGTTTGGGTTTAACATGCAAGTAAATTACAGGCGCCAAAGGACTGACTCATTTGCACATTTACATGGTCTGGAGAGGATATCTTTGAAAGTCTTATAGCTATGTTCTCTCTCTGCCGGAACATGAAAGGAGAACGGAAGGATTGTCGTTCTGTTCGTTTTTGTGCACCTTTCTTTATCCATGCTGGATTTCCTTTACTACATTTCGTGAGTGAGGCTAATATCAGAGCATTGTGATGAGAAAAATGAAGTTTTCCATCTCTCTTCATAGTTACTTATAGCAGTCAAAGCGGTTTCACGCTCTTTGCTTCTGCTACAGGAATACAAACTGTTCCGAACAATGCAGATATACAGCAAAACGCTCAGCATGAAATAAATATGTATCTTCAGTGCGAACAGAAAGGTTATGCAGTTATTTTACTAGCATCGGAATTGGGCATACCTTGATATCCCTCATGATAAATTCCTGCACACCTGGGGAAGTGGGCGCAACATATAAGGCTCGTATATTTCCAATAACTTTAATGTACAGATTCATCTTTTTTAGAAAATATATTTACAGTCCTTCAATATAATTACCCTGCTCCTCGGTTACATTATGGACATGGCTGTCCTCCCATTAAATGTTTAATTGAATAAACTAATTGAGCTAAACGAGCGACGGAAACGATGAGAAGACCCTGTTTTCTTCAAATTTAGTTAATGTTTGCACTACACATAAAACATGCGGGGTCTGCAAACAGAATAACGAAAGGCATGTCATTGATTAACGGTAATTCAGAGTTACAAAAAGGTATTATTGGCAATTTGTGGCACAGAGAAAGGGAATGTGTGAATATTTTGCGAGTGTTTGCGAGAAAGAGAGATAGGTGGGAGGAGAGAGAATGAGGGAGATGAGTTTTCATGATATTGCAGGGAAAAAACTGGTCGTGTAGAACACAAACTGCGCGATTGAATATCGCGGGGCTTTGTATTGCTGTTTGTTGTTTTTTATTGTTCCTCTCTGTAAAAAGGACGAGTTAAAACAGCGCAGTTGTCAGTATTGTGAACGATAATACGCAGAAAATCTGGAAACAAGTAATGAACTAAACTGAACGCGCTCTAGATCGGATTTCGGAAGATGAGCTGACCGGAAAGGCCAGAGTTAAACAGCCAAAATAATAAGACTACATACATTGTAATAGCACTCAATGTCACTGCACATTCATTGCATAAGTACTGCAATGTAATGCGGAATATTTCTCTATCGATGCTTTTATGTACACTTTGTAACAAAAACTGCAGCCAGCACCCTGCAGCCCTGGATTTCATTGTTATAAAATCTTATCTAAGGTTTCTACATCTATCTAACACTGGAGTCCACTCGAAGGCTATCACCAGGGCCAGGCATTTGAGTGCCTGCCTCTTCAAGTAGCTATCAAGTAGCTCCTCAATTGGTGCCCCTGGGACCTAACGAGGCTGAGTGCACCCCGTGTCACACCTCCCAGAGGGGATAAAATCCCCATGCTGGTACCGGGGATCGAACCTACCGCCTCATGCCTACCATCTGCGCTACGGAGGCGGTCAACATTCAAATAGTTGTATTAAGCTACAATACCATCATGCACTAACACGTTATGTCAGGAAAACTTTGCTACAGACTGATTAGAATACTGTGACAACTGTTTTGAAAGAATTTTATTAGACGAGTTTAGTGTCATATCATAGTCAAAGAATTGCAGGTTTTCAAAATTGTAAGTCACTATTTTTTCTGAATAAATATCAAAATATTTAAATTATATACATTAATGATTATATGATTACAACTTAGTTCTTAGTCAAACGGGAACAATTTCTATCAAAGACAAAAGTTAATGGAGGATTTTTCTTAAAATTAGGTTTTGGTCTTACAGTATTTGATTTCAAGAGATTTCACTGCAGTTAAAATGCATATGTAAGCTCGCTGCAACATGCACATTTTTTTTTTTTTTTTTTTTTTTTTTAATTTCATACAATGCTATAAGTATCTGTTTCAGAGTATCAAAGCCCAAATGTTCCACCTTCCTTATAAATTAAGTATATCTCTGTTTGTAAGGGAATTGTTACAATAAACAACGACTAAACGGTAATTAAAGATAGTGACTATATTGTTTCAGAACAATATGAAGGGGACAAGTCACTATGTTTGGCTGTTTATTTAAAATACCTGAACACTAATGTTCAAAATCTGAGGGAGGGAAGCACCATTTTACGTTTGTTCTTCCTGGGGGTTAAATTCTCATCTCTATTTTTGTGTTCAGGTTTCGCTTTCTACTTTATCAGATGTTGACATTACTCTCATGGCGTGTGACTAAAGCAGGTGGAGGACATGTTAGTTTGAACTATAAGTTAAAGATGAAGTAGAACGATACAGCAGAAAGAAATGATATGCAATGCGCCTAGCTCGCATTCGTATCTCACATTTTTGTATTCTTCTGTTTTGAGAATCTACAAAACTATCATACATCAAGCCTATATCTCACTGTCAGCTTGCAAAAAGGAAAACAAATCATACTCCGCACGTAGGCGGAGCGTCGATATGTGATGCCATATTCAGCGTCGAGTCCAGAAGGGAGCTAGCGAGCGAGCGGCCATGGAGGTTTTGGAACAACCATTGTTCTACTGAACACCACTCACTATTAGAAATTACGAATATAGCTAAGTAGTGCGGTAATAGTGACTCGCAAACAAAAGCTTGGCCGAGAGCTGTGAAAATGTCTCTAATATCGTAAACAGGGTAATTAACCCTCCAGTGTCTATTTCTTTAGCTCCAAGAATGACTTAATCGGCAGTTTTGTGTCACAGAGGTCAACCAAACTGTGCACGTCTACTCCCATTACATATTACCGACATATGTTTTCTCCTCGTCAGTTGTGCAATATATCTATGTGATTGCAAGGAGATGTTACTACTTATCAAAACAGGAATGAAAGGTTTTATTTACAAAATTCCAAGGATTTGGAAGAAGTGATGATGTTTTACCCGTGTATGGCAATTTGTATGCATTATGTAATTCCAATTCTGAAGATAAACTGAAAATGATATATTTAGATTAATTAACTGATCATAAAGAAGAGCATGAGAGCAACCGATGTCCTACTATCGTGTATCTTTTAGGAAACGTCATATGCTTGTCAAAGATATTATCATTATCATCACAGTCGTCGTCGTTGTTGGTGTTGACACTATACTTCAAATTACAAGTTGCGTACCTGGACATCGCAATTTATCATCTTTCCATGTATTGCAGTACAAATTATAACGTATACTATGTTTTTATTTATCTTTGACCTATCTAGTAAGCTAATGCTAATAAACACCATATACATTTAAGCTACATGAACCCATACATGGAAATAAAGGAAAAATACATTTTAAAAGAGTAAATGTGAGCATATAAGCACAAAAATATAGCGAGGGCCTACTAGGCCCCGCGCGCCTGACGGAAGGTTAACAAAATAAGGCATTATAAGGAATATCTTCCTTAAGTGCAAAATGTTGGACACTTTTTGGGCTCGTTACACAATACCTTAGTGCGTTTTTGTCATGTAAGTGAAAGTATTTTTTGACTTTTTTTCATGCCTAGCTCATGTCTTTGCTACTGAGATCCAGTATCGCTCCCAGCAGATGGTATTACATAGTTACATGGGCCTAAAGAATAATAATCATGGTTTCCGTAATATTAAATAGAACTAAAATTTCGAGATTAAACCATTGAAGTAGACAGATCCGATGCATCTAGTTTTGATTGATTTTTTTTTTTTTTTTTTTTTTTTTTTTTTCTTTTTAGATCCCCCTGAGATGTTAGATATCCTGGGAACACCAAAGGTGCTGTAACTTAAATATGGATATCACAGGATATCATAGGTGGAGGTAAAATGTAATACTTCTGTACAGTTATTAAAATTGCTAGGTCTTAAGACCGTCATGGCACCTAACTTGCTAATACAGTTGGTATTCTAAAGCAAAAAGTCCTTTCACACTAGCATCCAACACTTGTTTGTGTGGAGTTCCTTCTAGTAGCTCCAGCAAAACATGTTTATGAAAACAGGAAGGGCACTTACTCACATAGGTTAGTAATAGCATTTAAACAGCACAAGGATCACAGCTTGCAAGTGTGTGCTGGCCAATAAGACTACATATACAGGGCTTTTTAAAGGTGTCCGATAGCGCAATAGGAGTTTGGATTGGTCAAAACAAGAATAAATGTTCCTACAAACATATGTTCAAAAGCAAATATGTGTTGAGGTATGAGGAATTTTACAAAAATAAGTAACAAATCCTCATTTTTTATGGCCTTTGCACACACCAATGGATTGAGTTCCAGCAAGCGCGGAAACAGTGCTACTGGACCTCCTCGACCAATCCATCCTCAACTAAATGTTTGGTTTAAGCATCAGGATTGCTTTAGACCCAATGTGTGGGCAGGGATTGTGGGTGACAGACTCCTAGAACTATACATGTTACCGTACTGTGCTGTGTATCATCAATCCCTGCGCGATCAGTCACCTGTGCTTTTGGGGGAGTTGTGCATGTGGAAAGATAACACATGTGGTTTATGCGTGTGGGTCACCACACCATTTTGTACGTATCGCGGGACAATACTTAAACCAAATATTTAATGGACGATGGACTGGTCGAGGAGATTCAGTATCATGACCTCCCCGTTCACCGGACCTCAATCCATTAAATTTCTGGCTATAGGACAACTATCGAAACTATCGAAAATGTGCATACTTTGCACATTTTTCTAAAATGCCTGATATCTTAACAAGTATTTGTTCCCGGACATATGTTTTTAGGAGCAGTTTCTCTAGTTTTGACCAATCCCAACTTCTTTTGCAATATCGGACGCCTTTGTGAACAGTCTGTATTTGAAAGTTAACGAGCAGATGGCATTCGAGGGATCCTCATATCTCCTTAAAAGCTTAATAAACAGAACAACTAATGCTGTTGGTAGAGCGAAAACAAATAATAACGATAATATTGCCTGATACGTCTTATTACAGCCTATAATGGATGTATTGTGTGTGAAAATATAACAGGACAACGAAGAAGTCTGTTACCTATCCATGACACTCAACTGCTGACATTACAGCAACTGGTAAATTGAGAAGGAAGGTCAGACAGGGAGTGGAGCTAAAGAAACCAAAATGTACCACAAAGTAGCAAAAGCGAATGGCAGGTGCCAATTTGTACCATTAGGTTTGTTCCTGTGTGATGCACAGCGAAAAGTTACAGAAATATATTTCTCTCGCTGGAACCCATGGTTTCACTGTGTTTCACAAAATGGCTACCAAAACGACACGCAGCAATGTTTCTCATTGGCTGCTTCAAAGCGCAACACCACCAGAGTTGAGTGTTACAGGTCAACTTTCACCCCACTTTCCATCCACAGAAAAGCATGAAAATTTGGAAACACGACGAGTAATATTCTACAATAAGGGGAAGATAGCAAAAGATCTTGGCATGCAATTAGTATTCTATAGACTTTTATTTGAAGAAATGTTGTGATCAAAACATACCCATTATTTGCACAGCATAAAAATTGGTAAGTCAAGGCCTCCAGCATCACACATGCATAATGTGAGGAAAGCAATTTCATTGGTTGATTTTCCATGATTTGTTTTTTAAACTATAGAAAACATTCGCCCACCTGTACAGGAACATAAATAATTTTTTGAGATAGACAACCAGGTATTTAAATAATTCGCCAACGGCGTTTTTTCGCTTCCCAAATCCTTCCTCCTATGCAGTGAGTGAATGAGTGAATGAGTGAGTGAGTGAGTGAGTAGGTGTGTGAGTGGGTGAGTGGGTGGGTGAGTGGGTGAGTGGGTAGGGGAGTGGGTGAGTGAGTGGGTGAGCTGTTGAGTGCACGAGTGGACAAGTGGACTAATGGTCAAGTGGGCGAGTGGTCAAGTAGGGGAGTGGTCAAGTAGGGGAGTGGGCGAGTAAGCGAGTGAGTGAGGTTTAAGGACCCTTAGACTAGATCATTTGGGCCCGCCGGCGATGCGTCTACACGGAGACAGAAGGAAGGACTTTGGTAATTTGGAAACATATTTACCCTCCTTCCAATTCACTGTTGTGATTTATGCTTACAATTAGTCTTGGTCTGAGTGGCTCAGTTGGTTAGACGCTGGCCTACTGATCAAGATTACGGGTTCAAATCCGGTCCAAACCAATGGTTTTCTACGAATAAGTGTGCTTAGAAAGGACAGCTCCATGTCACTAGATCTACTGGCATGTAAAAGAACTCCTGCGTGACAAAACTGCGGCACACCGGCGACGCTGATATGATCCTGTCAATTGACAGCGTCATTAAACAACAAAATAAATAACCTGCAATTAATGTAAATCAATCCCCTGTGAGTCATCAGTGCTTCTGAGAATTCACCATCAAAGCGTATTTGCTTTCCCTTGATTTAACAGGATTAGATGAGGAAATGAATTTAGGAGAGACATTCAAAACATATTTGCCTATATAATATCATCGAAAAACAAGAAGCTCAATTATTGTGAGCGTAGAGGATAGGATTAACGCTTTTACATTTTAGTGGTAATGTTCACAACAAAAATATGTTGATGCAAATGGATGCGACACTTTTGGCTATACTACTTTTAATCATTCCCGACTATGTCAATTGCAGTTGGCCTTTGGGAATATAGATATTAATATGACTGTCGATACACTCGCACTACCTACCCACGTATGTATGTACATGAGAATTTTGTAACGAATAAAAGAATCCAAAGGTCCTGTTTTAATTATTCGCGAGCGACAAAGCCCTTTTTGACAGTATTGGTAACAAATGGAATATGAGGTACTGAACACACAGTAACATTAAGATCAGTTTAAAAATATATCCATATTCCATAAAAATAACGGAATGGTGAGGTGTCGGCTAGTTTGGAATGTTAGGACCATTTTTTGTTCAAACATAACCTCAAGTTTTTGAGATGTATGGCGTCCGAGCTTGTCCGATTTTTCCAGTTCTGGGTTCCTACTGAAGGGATATTTGAACAATAAGAAGTATACGGGACGCCATAGAACTGTGTATTGCAATTGTACTATTAGGCATGATAAAATCATAGATTACATTGCAAGATCCAAAAGCTACCACACCCCATTTTCTATTATATGCTACCTCAAGTGTCTGAAACATACTTTTAGCCGTTTTTCTGCTTCTTTTAGACAAATCCCTGTTATATGACAAACCATGACGCTTTTAAAAGCTTAAAAATGTAGAGAATGCCTATTGATTCAATTTTGAACTCTGCAAATTTGAAGAAATTTGAACCTTTCGATCAATCTCGACAACATTTGCAGCTTGTGCTTTTTAATTATAAGCGAGCCCTCTAAATGACCATCAGCTCTCAAAAACAACCCAGAAAGATATATTCAATCCCATATTGCCTGAATACATCCGTAAAAACAGCCGATAGCTATATAATTAAGGTGAATTTGTGACAAATTTTAACTGGTTTGCACATTAGAAATGCCACAAAATTTATTGTTATTACTGTTGCTATTGTTGTATCCTTACTACAGCTTTTATCGAATGAGGTGGCGTAGCGTTATCGTGTGCGGCTCGCATTCGAGAGACCGCGGGTTCGATCTCTGTCCACTCCGCATTTAGGAGAATACTGGAGTGGTTTATTTCATATCACCACTTTCTTTCCATCATTTCCATTTGTTCTGTTTCCCTATATTTCAGGTGTACTTGCAGGTTTGTGATGTATGGCAGTGTCGGAGAAATGGCGCAGATACTTCGGCACTGGGTGGCGTTGCACGGTCGCTGATATTTCGAGGGAGGTCTCTTGTGGGCACTGGAACCAGAGTGATGGTGGCTGCTCAGTGGATCCTGTCGCAGGGGCAAAGATCTGTTAGCCCTTATTTGGGACCAGCGCGCGTCTCTATGGCCTGTCTACCTGCGACCCTGTTCCCCTCTGCGGTTCCTTCGTTTCATCCCTTCCTCTGCCACAATATAATATAATATTTGTTTATGTGTGCGTAGTCTATGCCGTTGGAAATATTTCAGGCCACATGTTTGGGAAACATCACCCTAAAAGGAGTATAAACGACAAAAATGCTGTGGAATGGAATTTAGTCACCATCCGTCATATGAAGATAGTGGACCTACATTTTAATCTCAGAGCCCACATTGTATCCTCACAAGTAAATGACTTATAACACTTTGCCCTGGAGTACATTGGGTCTTATTCAATTCGCTCTAAATTGTAAAAAGGACTAGAAAACTACTTAAAGCCAATCATTAGGACCTTCTAGGCAGAGTGGCGATTCTTTTGGAACGGTTCCAGAGGAATCATTGGCCAAGTGAGAAATACCATAGTCCTGTTTTAATACACTCAAAATGTAACTTCAGGGGTTTAGGATTTTTCATACAGGTGGGTGATATACAAGATTGCAATAGCAAGGCTAGAAGCTCCCGTTGTTTTGGCAACACACAGAATGCAGTTCTTTTTGAAATACCCTATACACCATACCTATGAAGCAAGCGTATTTGATGCTTTAAAATTTTATGACTATTGAAGAGTTTGAAGTGGTTCATACGCCCTAGAAAGTGAGGTCACGCACGAGCTAATAATAATTTCTCATTATTTCAAAAGTGCAGGGTGATGTTTTTCTTGCAGTACTCGCACGTAGTCGTTTTGCATTTGGTCCCCTAAAGCTGAAACACCAGCAGTCATTTTTGTCACATGTTATTCCTAGAGAAGCATTTCATATTGAAACTGGTAGACAGCAAATGAAGCTTTCCATCAGAGCTGCGTTTGAATTCATGGGCATCGCATCCATTTAGCTAATACAAACAGAAATCAATGAAAAAGCATAGTTTGTTAGCCTGATCTGTTTGCAAGTACACCGGAAAGCGATCGGCTCTGGTAGCCGTAACCTCTAGAGTGTATGTCTTTGGAGCTGCCCCCACAAAGGGTCGCGGGTTTCAATCCCTCTTCGAACATGGGTGTATCTGTATATGCGTGGAAAAAAAAATCTGATGTGTTGCACTCACTTGACTTTCTCAACTCTTGTACTAACCATTCTTACAAACTCTTATTCCTATATCTTCTTCGTGTTAGTTAAGATAAACGTTTTCAGAAATTATCTGGTTATTTTCTTGTAAGCACAGTAATACACTAATAAAGCAGGCTTTGACCGATAGTCAAATCTTTTAAAGCCTTCAAATCCCGTTTCCTTTACACGGTAAAGCATATAAAAATGAATATCGATGTTCCATATGACAGAAGTATAAGTTCTCCAAAACTCACACAAATAACAAGACCTTTCCCCGAAATGGTTCACCCTACAAAAAATTTATTCCCACATAAATTGTATATTTTAGCAAGATCTACATTTTTGCATAGCAAAATTTGTTCTATGTCTTACGGTTTAGCAGCTATGCAAAAGTCATCCAGAGTAAATACGACTACAGGGGCTCTAGCCGGAAAATTCAAGATATACATATCATTTTTCATAAAAATATCTCAAACATATTGCATTTTAATCAAAATCATTAGAGCCATTTTCAAGAAAATCAAAATTTTCGAAACATTTGCCATGTAAAGGGTTGTTTAGAGTGGAGCAATTTTCTTCAAAATCTTCGTATCGCATCCTTGACAGACATTAAACATAAATAGTAACTTAGGTTTTAACCAACTGTTCGTTTTTGAGTTATGCTGTCCCCAGACTGACAGACACACAGCTATACAGACACAGACACAGACACAGACACAGACACAGACACAGACACAGACACACACACACACACACACACACACACACACACACACACACACACACACACACACACACACACACACGCTCGGACCTTTTATCTAAAAATGCTTCTTTTGTTTCAGGGGGGCCTCGAAACAAATATTTCCGGTGAAATCTCGATATCGAATTTTTTGTGGAATACAACACTTCCTCTTCTTTACTATACGTAGTAGAGGAGGGAAAAGGATAAACAGAAACACAGAAAAATAAGGCGTGAAAACAAGATAGAATTAAATAAAATGGAAAAAATCCATGCACGTTTATTATTAGATCGGAAACCTTTTATATCGCATTACATAATGCGTAAAGTTTACAGCTCACATGGCCTCTGGGTCAGTAAACTACTAGATAACATCGTTATGTATTACCACATTTCCTTTACAAATGAGACCAGTTATCCTTAGTGCTGCTTGAAAAAATTAATCAATTGCTTCTGAAGTAACAGCTGTTGTAATATTAGCTTACGATATTCAGCTATTCTAAATCCAGTCATTATTACTGTGTTCTAGGTGTTCAAAAATACATCTTCTTGTACTCGTGCCACATAATTGTTAAAGACCGGCAGCATAAACAGGTCGACAAGACACTGTTTGCTGTTTAAGTGCTAGTAAAGTAATGCAAATTAATGTAATAGAGACAATACGTTGTACAAGATAACCGCTGATGTTAAGGGAGCATTTGCATGAAACAGAGATTAATTATGAATTAGGTGGAGACAGCATGCCCCACAAATAGATTAATTGTTCATGGTGGTGCTGTGAGCTCGTGCAAGTATGCACCCTCGTGGAAAGCTGTACAATTGATAGTTTGAAGTAAAATTCCACCTAAACTTCTAGATGTGTCTCGCAGTGGCGCTAAACCATTAAACAAGCTGCAAGGTAACGTATGAAATACCACTGTGGCTATTTTCTCTGGTTCAACATCAGCTGAGACGGAATTAGAGCTATCAGTGTGTGTGTGTGTGTGTGTGTGTGTGTGTGTGTGTGTGTGTGTGTGTGTGTGTGTGTGTGTGTGTGTGTGTGTGTGTGTGTGTGTGTGTGTGTGTGTGTGTTGCGTATATGCTATAGAAAAACTAAATTAAACTATTTTGTTTTTTAACGACACTGTCAATTGCTAAGATTACATCAGCGTCGCCGGTGTGCCGGAATTTTGTCGCGCAGGAGTTCTTTTACATGTCCGTAAATCTACTGACATGGTGCTGTCGTTTTTAAGCATACTTAAAAACAATCGGTGACTTTGGGATCAGTATCGCGGGTTCAAACCCGACCCAGGCCGATGTTTATATAATTTAATGCTTTGGAGGTGATCGAGATGTTAAATTGAAATGTTAATAACTTATTAATAAATAGATGCAAATTCATTATCCAACAGACAGTACGAAAGCATACGTTATAGATTTTACAATGAGGAGTCCTTTGTTGAACACTTCTTTAGAAGTAAGTCATCACTTAATGGCCACCTTCCAGAAGTTGTAAAACTGTCCCTCCACGTTCTTCCACTGCTAATGTTACAAACACAATACAGAGGGTCCGCTCAGTGTACTCTTAGCAAAGGGATCTGTGGTTGTCAAGCCAGATAAGTACTGTTGTGCATTCAGAGTGTCTAAAAGGCAGTCGCATGAGGAAGGCTGGAAAGGGATGAAGTCAAGAAACCACAAGAGGCTACACTGGCCACAGGAAGACAGCTGCAAGTCCCTGACAATTTCAGACTCTAAAACCCGTATCATTCTCTAGCTATCTAGAGGGCAATAACAGATCCATTGGCCAAGCAGCCCACTAGTATCCACGTGGAATACTCTTTTCTTTGAACAAGCACCCGTAACATCTGTCCGGCACACCATATCCCACAAAATCTACAAGCACATTTTAAAAGATGAGAAGGGAGCAGAATGAAGGGCAAATAAAGCAAAGGAAATCATGGTTGATGATAAACCACCCCAGAATTTCCTTGGCAACCAGGGTGAACCATGAAATATCCAATGTCAGAGTGAGCGGTCGACGGGAATGAACCCCGGGACCACCTGAATGCGAACCTTATACGCTACCAAGGAGCCATTCTTCCGTGTGCGATGACTATGGGATCTAATGCAGGACGTTGACTATACCGCTAAACTACTTCTAAAGGCTTCAGAGAACCGAGTTAATTCATACTTCAAATAAACTCCATTTTATATTTGTTACCCCGAAGTAAGATCAGATGTTTGCATTGTAAAACTTAGTATTTCAAATATTCCTAAGTAAATTACTCAGATACAATACAAATTGAAATCCATAAGAGCTTATTTTGTTCAATAGTGAATGTAATTATTTCACTGTAGTCTCTTGTGGAAATTACCATAATCTCAATACTATACTTCAAGATCCACTGTCAACAATGTTTGATAGTTCATTGCAGATTACGTTGTAATAATTCCGGAATAACTCCAGGAGTTACGTCATCCACTTAAGGTAAAAATTCTTTAAGTTTACACGGAATTTAATAAATTATCGGAACTCACCAACCTCAAAATTGCATTGTAATCTTCAGTACATTGGGGCAGATATATTGGCCAGTAATAGTAAAGCAAACTATTGTATAAACAGTAGATATTATAATATAGGTTAAGCTCTAAGGCGTCAACAACATCCCACGACATCAACAGAGCAAATATTGGGCTGAAAATCTTTCAAATTTCTTTACGAATCAAACATTTTCGTTAAAGCTAAAGCAAACTTAACACAGAAACCATACTGTGTCTTAGAGCTGGAATGTAGTAAGTTGTGAAAGTAATTTTTGCCCTGAAATAAAACGATTTATCAATATTGAGACTGTTTTGGGGAATTATTACTGTAATGCAGAAGCGATGGAACAAAGCCTTGTACAGACCAGTGCTGGCTGTTTCTAATTGCAGATATTGTGTGCTTTATTTTTACGTAATGTAGCTGCAATTGTCGTTGGTAAATTGAAATCATTAATCCTCAATACTTCCAGAGGACTCTCTCTAGGCATAGTCGAATCTGAGCATTAAAGCCTGAAGGGAAGTACATGAAATTGAACCATTACTGGAATTTACGCTGAGACTTCCCATGTTACCATTTCTCGTATACTCTTGTAGCGTTTGTAGATTTCCCTCAACAGACCATGTTTATCTGGCAGTGATTGGCACCTAATGTTGCTTCGATTCATTCTAGTGTAAATAACTTGAAGCCAACTGCTTGAAAATACCTATGTCTGATTTATCATATAGATTTTGCTAATCAAAAAGTGCTGCATTATCACAGCTATCACATTTAGCTCTTAGATTGTATGAACATTTATTCAAGAAAAATTGCAAGGATTCCCAAACTATTAAAAAGGCCATGATAAAGGGGACATATTAAGAGATTTCCTTCCACTGATGGCTTTTACAATTTTTGCAGGAGTTATTTCCCTTAGATTATGAGGCACGATAAAGGCTTTCAAATTTATGATTCTGGAAATGGTATCAAATAATCCCGCGACATTTTAAAATAACGTTAATCCATTAAAACTCGGTGTCTCTCCTTGCAGCACAGTGCACTGATGAAATATGATGTTGAACCACACCAAAAAGTAGTTTTCACACTGTGTGGTCCTTGCAAAATGACAGCATTCCGATTATTTATCGACCAAACCCAGTTATAGGTATTGACACCTCAATGTAATTGAAAATACGATTCATCTGTCCACAAAATTTTATCTAGCCATTCCGGGTCAAATGGATTTCCGTTATTGTCTGCACTGTGAAGTTGGCAGTGCTTTGCTCCCTACCTTGCAGAACATGTAATACCTTCGGAGTGGTTCTTTAAGTGTAAGGTTGTATTAAATCATGCTTTACCATGAAAACGCCCTATCTTTCTGAAACCGCTACCGGATTTTAGATGCAATCCTATGACAGACATGTTCCAGGGACGATTTCTGTAGAGTATAACTGTTTGAGAACTACCCTATATATTTATCTAAAATCAATACACATGACTGTGGATGTAATGAGATTATATTCTTAAGGGACCAGGAAAATGAGATTTTGGCTAAAACTGACCAAGTTATCGAATTCCTGATTTTATGATTAACGTTCGTATGCATATTCACAAATCTTAGTTATTACTTTTATTTAAAGGTACTGCCGTATGCGGAATCAAGTGTCATTAGTAGAACAGTTCTAAACTTTTATTTTTAAAGCAACGTGAAAAAGAAGTACATTTGATATCCAAATAAGTGAACCTATTGCTTTAAGCCTAAACACATGGAAAAGTTACTTTATTCCACTAACTTAAATCCAAGTTATGATTAATTTTCCAAGCTACTGCCACGTTTCCATAAACTGTTTAATACCTTGAGATATACGTATTAAGTGAAATTGATTTTCTTTTTTGCAATAAAGTTAACCTTCACCTGATCTACAGACTCTTGGTGGTATAAGTTCAGATATGCCGATAACGGGTACCATAGTATGAATCTACTTCGGTATGTCTGTTGGTTTTCCTCTTCGTCTAACAATTTCCCACAAAACCAGTCACAGAGTTTGCTACCTGATGTTTTCCTGCACGGTCTTAACTGCACCGCAAAGTGAACAATGACTGCCCTGCGTACTATGGCTGTGCTTTACACCTGAGCACGTGACCTACTGGCCAAGGTAGCGCGAGGTGATTGGCCTTGTAGTAAGCGTTAGAACTTACTTTGCATCGTGCCTTCGGTACCACGCCAGCTTAGAGGTACTAATCAACCTGAAAATGTACTTCTCTTAGGTTTGTTTGTGACTACCTCTGGCAACAAAATATCTGAGCAATTTTTAAAACAAATTGATTTTAAAGTTGTGTAATATCTTGTCATATTTATAAAGGTAATATTTAACGGTGTTTAACTGTGCCTTTAGATGTTATACCAGTCCTGATTTCAGAACTTATACTACCAACGGGTGGGGGGGGGGGGGTACTGTGTGACCACCACTGATAACAAAATGTCTCAGCAATTTTTAAAACAAATTTATTTTAAAATCGAGTATTATATTCTGTCATATTTACAAAAGCAATATTTAATATTGCTTAACTTTACTATTTCACATGATTCACAATATACCGTTGCAATTGATCAGGGTTCAAAGCCATCAGTTTCCAGTAGTCGATCACATGCATGGGGCGAGTTTTCTCTCAACAAGAGAGCGTGTCATCTATTTTACGTTTTACGTCCCTCCAGGAGTGTATTTATTTATTTATTTATTTTTTCAAAAATTGAATTTAAGTCAGCAATCACATCTTGGTAACCCAGGGGGAACTTTATTATTTAAATTACACTTATGTGCTACATTATTCAGAAGTTTGGGACTTCTGCATTGCATAGCCAACTCCGTTTGTGGATATCCCTCCAACTGGAATATATTTGCGGCTTGGGATGTGTGCAATTTCCTAGTGACAATAACGCTACTACTCTCATTAACAACGCCAGTCCCGTAGCAGGGCTGTTACTTTTATTGGTATGAGAGTTTTGTCAAACAAGGACAACAGCAGTAACATCTCCACCAACAATTTTATATTTACCAGGCAAGCCAAACAATGAGCACAACTGTAGGCATATAAATGCAAGGATCATTTTATTCCGAATGGACGATACAGACGTTTGGGAGGATAGGGAACTCCTGTTGTGTAGCGCAATTTTACAATTTTCTGACACGAAATAGAGGGCTTTGCATGTCCCAGTGGTGGAGGAGCTGGGCTCATCCAGAGAAACTGTATTCGCTGTTTTTAAAGGGAAACGCAGGCGGTTGGTTTAATTAAAAACGTTTTAACTTTTAATTAAAGTGTAAAAATTATATTTTTGTAAAACTAGATCATAAAATAACTAGTTTCCTCTAATAAAATGCGTGTAGTTTTACAAAATTGTTCAGGTTTCCGAGACCTTCAAGGGTATTGCTCAAACTTGATAAAGATTTCCAAAATGATATAAGGTTCCCAATAAGAGCACCAGATTTGATTTGGGCATTATTTTTTTTTTCTTTTGCTGTGAGATTGGCAGCATTCTACTTAACATTTCTGTTTTCCATCTTTGTTGCAGTTATTTGGTATGACGTGTTACATTGCTGCACGAGTTTTAATGGTGAAAACTCATTGCTGAAGCTGTTCAAAGGCTTCGTGCACCCTTAAGCCGGAAGAATGCCCCGAATGAGCCAACTATTCGTAGGTCGATGAAATTCGAGGCAACAGTATCAACTGCAAACATTCCAATGCATGAACGCACTCGTTGTTTGCGGTCCGTTCAGAACATTGCCGTTGTAAGGGATAGATACTGTTTAAGTGAGTCTGAATAAATCCATTCGTCGTCGTTCACAGCAGTTAGCCATTTTAAGAAGCTTATTGCAGAGGATTCTCGTCAAAGATCTGCACATGCATCCATACAAAGTGCAGTTAACCCAAGAACTAATCAAGTCAAGCGTTCCTATTGGGGCATACTGTAAAAAAGGTAGTTTTATGTAAGAAATGCTTTAATCCATTACGTATAATGACTTTTCCTCTCAAGTCCATTTAAAGTTTCAACACATGATCACTTAAATGCCCAAGACCACATGCCCGAATGATGTATATCTTTTTCCCAACGCCTTTTACATTTATTTTATTTTTCTCACAGTTTCGTGCATTAAAATGTTCCACACGATGTAGTTTGTAAGCAATGTTGTTCAAATTAGAAGCACAAACTCATAAAGAATGTACTTAAAGACTGGCATAGTTTTATGCTCACCCTTAATTGCATAAGATATGGCAGTTAATTCCACCACTGAACATAACTTACTACAAATTTTATATTTAGAATTTAAATTCTTATCTTAGGCAATCAATGATTTTATACGCCAATTTTGTACATGAATATTTCATAATTTGGAGGAAGTTTATTTTTCCGAAATTCCCATTTCAGCATCATATGGACATCTGCTTTATTCGCATAATTATGATAAAATATTTATTTTTAAAAAATATTAACAATATATGCTGGAAAATTTGAAGCACCCTTATCATTGAGGTAGAGCAGTATGAGACAGTTTTGAAAACATTTATATAAAGAAATACTCTAAAAAGTATACCTTTAAGCACGAAAAGTTCGCGTTATATTCCGCCGGGGCCCTCATACCTAACTGAAGTTTTTTAGGCTTTACTCCATCTCCACAGCTGACAAATAATGCTGAGATGTCCTAAAGTTACGCCTAGAAAGCTACCTTATTAAGTTTCCCGTGGTACCTAATAAGGTAAGTACGGACGTTAAACACTATTCAATTATTCATGATGTGTAGTCCTGTACCCTGTACGTATTTCAGCATATGTGTTTGTTTTAAGTGTGTTTGTTTAAGTGGAAGAAAAAAAAGCAGAGTTTAACTTTAATTTTATCATTATAGTCATCCTAACTACAGAATTTTATAAATACATTTAGAACTACAGGCTGATCAGCATAAAGCAGAACAGTTTTCGCGGCTCTTAGCCAGCCGACAGCCGTGCTTACTATGCGCGCAAAGCGAGTGATAGCACGTCCGTAGTGAATACGTTACGGGTTGTCGTGTGAGCTATTTCTAACACAAAAAGGGGGAGGGGGGACATATAAAAGGAAAATTACTCGCACATAATTATGAAGCCAAAAGATGTTGACACTGCCTCCCTTCGTTGCTCAAGCATTTGTGGTAGCTCCTTAGGAAATTTGGCATTATACGCGTAAGTTCCCCCTCAGAATTGCCCGGAATTTTTTGACGAATATTAGATAATTTTAGTTCCTTTAAAGTATGTGAATTCGTTTCGTAAGCTCTCTCTTTAATCCTCTTGAGACGAATCGGGGTATTCTGTGAAGATTTATGAGTCACAAATTAATACCTTTTGGAGAACAGAATACTGGTACCCGAATAGGGCCATTTCACTCAATACGCACTGTATTGCGTCAACTAAGAAACACGTGCCACATTTGCAAGAACTCAGCTCACACTTAAGCCTCGTGGTTCACCGCCGACCGGTTGAGAGTTGCGAAACCTGTTCTGCTCTATGTTGATCACCTGTATTTCTGTACACCTGATGGCATATATACTAATTAATGCTGTGTTAGACACTATTTAAAGTAAGCCTCACTAGTATACTCACATTGTAAGTAAATCTTTAGTGTGTCAGTATCAAACTAACGGTAGAATAAATACAACCAGACATTAAATTGAGATTCACAAAGGTTCATAAAAGGTTCCTAGCCACTTCCGCTGCAGATTAGCAAATAATATGGGGCTATTAGAAAATCTGTTGGGTATGCCTTTCTCGCCACAGAATTATATATACATATGGAAATAATGTTTTTTCTGTTAAGGCGACCTAAGTATGAATCAGATTCCATAACTACCAGATAGGTTATCGCATAAGATGTGCATGAAGTAATTCTATATGAAATGATATTAAATTTTCACTGACACTGAGGGTTGTTTTGCTTTAAGAGTTACTGGAGTCTTCAGTTTTTAGTGGATTTTATGTTAAATATCGAGCTACCCTACTTCATGGTATAAATTACAATGAGATAGGAGGAACTCTCACAACCATTTGTTGTTTTGTGAATGAGATTGATGCCATCAGACCAGATTTGCGAAGGAAGCGGATAGTACTCGTGAAATGATTATAATCGGCTAATTTTATAATCCTTTCATGAATTGGTTGAAAAAATGCCAAATAAATAATTCTATCATCCAGCCATTTACACTGTTTTCGTCTTGGTATTATGTGGTAAATTCCAACAGATTTACCTTGTGATGTCGTGACCGTACTAAAATATATACCTTTTCCATATTACATTTGCCCGTAACGTGGTAATATGTTGTAAACGACAACTTGTGTGGCTTTTTATAGTCTATAAATAATATGTAGTGAATTGTATTATATTTCTCAATCCAAATAATTTGACATGTAGCTTGGCCTATATTGGGAAAAGAAAAGCCCACCGGAATATACTATACGAGTATACTATTAAACATGCAAAGTATACATTTCAAATCTAGATCTTGTGTAGCATTCATCTGTCCCGCTAATAAATATTTTAAGTACAGCTACACAGAAGCTCTAACAGGCGAGAATACCTCTCACTGGGTTTATTTAATCGCAATTTACATGATGTCCCAAAGGGCGCCTTTCAGTTGTAGTACACATGTAAGCTCTTCTGAGAAATCCGCCGACATTACTAGAGATGAGAATTAAATGGCAATTTACAGAACCCAAAACCATTAAGTGGTACCCAATCCTGCACTTTTTAATTCACTGAGTCAGATACGGGATATCACAATATTTCTTTCCTCTGGCCATTGAAAATAATTGTCACGTAGTAATTCTTTATACTAGCTATGTATGTGTTAATAGATCAAGGTAGGAAAGTTGAAACAGATTTTTAAAATGTCTGTAATGGCATGTACTAGAAAGTGAATTCTATCTGGGTTTCTCGGGCAGATATCACAGTTATGCATCAATAAAGGGATATCCGAATATGTATCAACTGACTGATCTGATTCAGCTTTTCTTGCGTTGTTTCAAACAAAATTTAATACTGAATTCAAGATTTATAGTTAAAAAGCACAGCTTTCAACGTCTACCTCTATGGACTATTACTGTTCCCAGTAGGGAGTCCTATTTCTCCTTATGTCATTCCATAGAGGAAACATCTCTTAAAGGGCTTTTATCTCACTTAGGAACATGTTCCGATGTATATAACTTTGCTGTAAAGTATAACAAGACGTTACATAATAAAATCTGATGCGTGTACTCGCACTACTTTCTCCACTCAGACTAGTATAAGCTGTTCTTTAAAATGCGTATCACTTTCTCTACTACGTAAAGTAGAGGAAGTCTTGTATTCCACCCAAAAACTCAATGCCGAGAGGTTACCGAAAATATATGAGTTGAGACCCCCTGAATAAAAAAAAAAGAATTTTTAGAAAAGTGTGTGTGTCTGTCTCACTCTATGTGTATGTGTGTATGTGTGTGTGTGTGTGTGTGTGTGTGTGTGTGTGTGTGTGTGTGTGTGTGTGTGTGTGTGTGTGTGTGTGTGTGTGTGTGTGTGTGTGTCAGCATAACTCAAAAACGAAAAGTCGGTTAAAAACCAAAGTTGGTATTTAAGTTTAAAGTGTTTCAAGGATGAGGCGGGAAGAAAATCGCTCCAACCTAAACTACCATTTACATTGAAATTTTTGACTTTCTTGAAAATAGCAGTTACGATTTTGATTGAAGTGCCGTATGTTTAAGATTTTATTTTTTTACAAATGTATATCTAGAATTTTCTCTGGTTGTACCCTATGTAGTCGTGCTTACTCTGGATAACTTTTGAATAACTCGTATACCGTAAGAGATATACAAAATCTCACTCTACAAAAAATGTAGATCTCGCTAAAAGAGACTATTTATATTGAAGTAAATTTTATTTGTCGAGTGAACCATTTCGGAGATATTCCTTGTTATTTGTGTCAGTTTCGGAAAACAAACTTTCGTCAAATGCAACCTCGTTGCTCATTGTTTTATTTGTTAACCGTGCAAAGAGAACTGAATCTCAAAGCTTTAAAAGATTTAACCACCGCTCAAAGCCTACTGTATTGTTATATTCCCCGTTTACCTACAAGGAAACAAGCAATATGATCATTTGTGTAAATATTTTTCTCAACTGACATGAAGAGGATATAGGAATAAGGGTTTGTGAGAATGATTAGCACAAGAGTAGAGAAAGTTATGTGAGTGTAACACATCAGATTTTTTAATA
The DNA here is from genome assembly GCA_030765045.1 of Tenodera sinensis. Taxonomy (NCBI): domain Eukaryota; kingdom Metazoa; phylum Arthropoda; class Insecta; order Mantodea; family Mantidae; genus Tenodera; species Tenodera sinensis. The sequence goes on along the minus strand of CM060962.1, from coordinate 28,037,343 downwards.
TATATTTTATATCAATACAGATAATTCTAGAAATAGTTTTATTGCATATTTCCTTGTAGATACAATGGAAATAGTGGGATACAGTAGGCCTAAATGACAGCCAAATATAATAAGAATCGTTACTTTGTAATGGCTTCCAAATCCATTGTCTTTGAATGACGAGAAATGAAAATCGAATATTGGCTAGCTATTTGTGAAAAGTGTAAGTAGTGGAGAATTCAACCATTAATAAGAAATGCATCGACAATTGTTAACTCCAAAAATGTGTAAAATTGTGTGCCCTGACGAGGTCTGAATATTTCTGTTCAATAACGTGTTGTTTATCTTTCACGGTTTACCACTGATGCAAAAGTTATTCATATTGAAGAGGCCCTCGGAGGCTATTGCCAGAAGATTGAAGTTATGCAAATAATTTGTCATTAAAATACCTTAAATGTACGGCAATTTAGTCAAAATCAATAGAACTATGTTTCGAGAAAGTTCAAATTTCCCTTGTAAGGAACAGTTTGGTGGGAGATTATTTGAAAACCTTGTGGCGCGTACCTGAGAGATACTGAACTTCAATACAAAGTTTGGTAATTAATCGACATTTTTTTGAGTTATGCTCTTCACAGGCACAGGTGCGCATGCGCAATACAGCCTCTTTTTTACTTTCCTTACTACATATAGTTAGTAGAGGAAGTACGAGCATTTTATTCCACCCAAAAATTCGAAGTCGAGATTTTCCCGGAAATACATCTTTAAAATCACCCTGAATCCAATAGAAGCAATTTTAGAAAAAAAAGTGTGTGTGTGTGTGTGTGTGTGTGTGTGTGTGTGTGTGTGTGTGTGTGTGTGTGTGTGTGTGTGTGTGTGTGTCAGTCTGTGGGCAGCATAACTCAAAAACGAAAAGTCGGTTAAAAACCAAAGTTGGTACATAAGTTTAATGTATATCAAGGTTGCAACGTGAGGATTTTGAAAACGATTCCTCAACTCTAAGGAATTTTGCGAACATTTTGATTTTCTCGAAAATGGCTTTAACGGTTTTGAATATAATGTCATATGTTTAATATACTTTTAAGATAATTTAAATACACATTTTGAATTTTCTGGCTATACGCGATGTAGTCTTGTTTACTCTTGATGACTTTTACATAACTGGTAAATCGTAAGAGATACAGTATAAAAATGAGGATCTTGCTAAACACAATTTATGTCCTTTTTTGTGAGTAAAGGGAACCATTTCGGAGATATTCCTTGTTATTGGTGTGAGGTTTGGAAAACTTAAAATTTCGTCAAATGAAACATCGTTTGTCATTGTTTACGTTAGCCATACAAAGAGAACGGAATCTTAAAGGTTTAAAAGACTTGACTATCGCTCATTTCCATATTCCCCTTGTACTTACAAGGAAACAAGCAATTAGGATAATTTCCACAAATATATATCTCAACTAACACGAAGAAGGGTTTGTAAGAATGGTTAGTACAGGAGCAGAGAAAGTCATGTGAGTGCAATACATCAGATTTTTTTCTAAAAATACCATGATGATGTTCAGGTCCAGAGAGCGGTTAAAGGGAAGGACGTACGGAAACTTGTCACCTGAGTGGCTGGAAGCGCACGACAGTCCACACCGCCTCTGGATGAGTCAATGAGTTGGTTTGAAGTCAAAGCTCTGGCACTGAAACTAATATCAATGAACAAGCGTCTGTTGTAGGTTCAGGATTGAAGGAAAATAGGGAAATATACGCGAGAAAAATGTAGAAGGGACTGGCGTGAGGGGAGGTGTGTGAGGATGGGTGCGGTGGATGGTTTAATATTTCCTTACAAACATAAACCCTGCACATTATATCGCTACGATTTTAACAATTACACTATAGAACGGAATGGTGGATGTTAAATAATAAGGAATACAGTGAACAAGTATTATAAGAATCACGAGGTCCAGACGAATAGTGTAAAATTAATCTTACCTAAAGAATCTGCCAACCATGTTGATCGTGCTATTAACGTGATTAATTTATGCTGTCATCCCAAAGTAGAGAAATAGTTTTGTAATACCGCATATAATTCACGCATAAAAACTATATACACGTTATCCTCGGTATTTCTTCCTTTTTGCATTCAAAATAATGAGCTGCATTTATACCCCAAGGGCAAAAGACTGACGTTATTCAATTACGAAAAGCATAAAATAAATATTGTTTAGACAGCAGTCTAAAGTATGCTCATTCCAATTATTTCTGAACTAACGTGACATATATTCTTTATTTTGAATTCAATCACTGCTAATGGAACGTCATTTCCAATCTGTAGTCCCTAAAAACGTTAAGTTGGTGCGCTGTTTTCATATTTTAACTAGTTGCCAAAGAAGGAGCAAAAAGTTACTCGAATCAGAAACAGAGATAGCTAAATAACATAAATTAAGTGTCACAGCTTAACAACTGCAGGATATTGGTAATATCTATAGTAAGTTCTTGGGGTAATATGCATCCCAAATGTTCGTTTTGAAAGTTTCCTGGCAAGGAAAATTCCCACTGTAACTGCCTATGAAGTTGATTTATAAAAATGATTCAACGATCTCCTACAAACCACATTTAAAATGACCATATTTTTATTGTTTATAAGTTAGTGTCTATGGAAGTTACAGTTTGATAGAGCTGATTAACACATACGGCCATTTAGCTGACGTTATCCATCTGGTGAAGCAGCTGCTCATAAGACTCTTTTTTACTTTCTCTACTACGTACAGTAAGTAGAGGAAGTATTGTACTCCACCCAAAAATTCGATGTCAAGTTTTCACCGAGAATATGTTTTGAGGCCCCCTGAATACAAAGGTCCGCGGGCGCGCGTGTGTGTGTCAGTGTCGCTGTCAGTTGTGGACAGCATGACTGAAGAACGAAAAGTTGGTTAAAAACCAAAGTTGGTATTTAAGTTTAATATCTTTTAAGTATGCGACACGAACATTTTGAAGAAAATTCCTCCACCCTAAATTAAGCCTTACATGGGAAATTTTTCGCACATTTTGATTTCTTGAAAATGGCTCTAACGATTTTGATTAAAGTGCCATGTGTTTAAGATATGTTCATGACAAATGAAATGTATATTTTGAACATTTTTGCTGTAGCCCATGTAGTCCTATTTACTCTGATATATTTTGTACAACTGTAAAACCGTAAGAGATAGAGCAAGTCTTACTGCACAAAAAAATGTAGATTTTGCGAAAACACAACTTATGCCCAAATAATTCTGTTTGTAGAGTGAACTATTTCGGAGATATTCCTTGTTATTTGTGTGAGTTTTCGGAAACTTGAACTTTCGTCAAATAGCAGATCGTTATTCAATGTTTATATCTTATCCGTGCAAAGATAACGGAATCTCAAAGCTTAAAGCCTACTGTATATCCATGTTCCTCTTGCAACTACAAGGAAATATTTATCTCGACTAACTTGGAGAAGATACAGGAATAAGGGTTTGTAAGAATGGTTAGTACAAGGGTAGAAAAAGTCATGTGAGTGTAACACATCCGATTTCTAATTTATGCAATATGTTGTTTGGCAGATATGTCTTCGCAACTGGCTTGTCAGCTTATGTTTGTATTTGGAAGATAAAAGCTTCATTAAAAAGGCAGTTTGAAGTACTTAAGTTGCTCTGGTGCGACGTTCCTCTCAAAAATCTAGTGCCGTTCTCCGGAGACAAACTTGTTTCCCGGCAGATTTTATACTGCTTACGCCACCGTGTACTTTGCATACACATCCAAGCTTTCAAAATTCATTATATGTTTATCACAGATATCCAATGAAAAATTCAGTACAGCAGTTAAATAACAGGGCTACAGCCAATCTTTGACACCAGCAGTTGTGTTTAAGGGAAACTGTTACATTCAAGTTTCTCATCTAACTCAAATTCTAGCAGGAGTGTTTGATGGACTACAAATATCAGATATTTCTATACATTAGTGCTGTAACTTCTATTACACTTCTAAGGTTGCGGTGAAATATAACAACATATAGCCTTTCTAAGAGGAAGCGGTGACTCGTCTTGGGAAGTCTTGCAAAGCATTTTATTTGACAAATATTTAGTCGCGTACCAGGAGCTTTACTTTCTCTATAACTACAGAAAATCTAGGAGAGGGTGCTGACAATACAACGAAGAAACTATAGCTTGCCTTAAGAGGAAGTTTTAGGAAACCGTGAAAGCATTTCTTCAAAAAGAATTGCGCAATATGCCTTTTAGGCTGATGTGCGAGAAGTCCATAAACTAATCCTGTTATCCAATCTATTTCGCAAAAGAGAGATCCATATATGCATATTGGTAACAAAGAATAACTCCTGAAAGAGTAAGAACGATATGGATTCATTAATTTGGATGAAAGTTATGACGGGTCTATGCAATCTAGTGGCGTTCGCCCTTGAGTATGAAGTAAATTCTCTTTGAATAAACATTTGCTTCAAAATATGACGTTTCTGCAAGCCATCATTTCTTTTTGTTATGTTGGTGACTAGAATGACAAACTGTTCCCTCCTGACCTCTCTCTTTAAGATTAGTGGGATTAGGACAGTGATGCGTTTTAACAAGGCCTGTGTGTAGATATCTGTCTGCCGTCCATGTGTCAACTCCATGCGCGTGTGTACATTAGAGGATGCTGTCCCTGTCATATTAAGCCAGTCCCATTATGTGTTCCATGGTTCGTAAGACGCGTAAACATTGATGGTCACGTAAGGGGCTCTCCCGGAACGTCATTTAACATCGGTATAGTTCTGTCTGCCACAGCAATCAACTTTAACTTCACTTTTTAAACGCACTAAAGTTTCTTAGTCTTTGTAATCTGGTCTGGATAACCTTAATATTGCATTATAATTATGATTGTATGGAATGTTGATACATAGGACCTGCATACCCAGTTTGATACCACTGGATAAAAACACACAATTGGAATCGTTGCCTGTACGGAGGGACAGAGAGGTTTAAGTAATTATTATGTATTTGTTTATCACATCAGTTCTATATAACAATACCTTGGTAGCGTAGTGTAAATCAACTAAATCTGGTACAGCAAGCGGTAATGGTTTTTAGAGATTTAGAAATATATATTATAATTAAGATTTACTCACTAATTGGCTAAAAACATACCAAAACTATATAATATGCATAATTTTATAAAGAAAAGATGGGGCACATGGATAGACCATTGCACTAATCAGCTGTCATGTGTTAAAATTAATGTATAATGTACGCAAATGTTACAATATTGTCAAGAAATAACAAGTCATTATCAAGGAACGTTATGTGTTGAGGAGAGGCAATTAGTTCGAAATTAGTGTAGCTAAGGTAATTAGGCGTTCCAGTGAAGTCTGAAAGATGTCAATTAGCACAAAGTTACGCTACCTTGAATTTTAGAATATGGCGTATTACAGTATATTACGTTAAAATTCAATAAATGTATATCACAGCACTTTGTGTTACTAAGGTGGTATGTCACAATTAATTCACAGGAAATTAAAGCTCTGAAGTTTCGTTCCAGATATTAAATACAGTAAATTAATTATCATAATGACTGACATCACCAACAAAATACCGCCTTCTGCTTCATTATCTCTTGTGGTTTCATTGCGGATTGATCCCATTTTAATGTTCTAACGTTATGTTACGTGCTACTTATCCCTGAAACTGCTCAGGACAGGTGCAGCTAAATTTAAATCTAGATATTGTTATACAGTTTGGGAAACCTTCCTCACAAACCAGTTTATTCCCCAATCAGCTTTCCATTAACCATACCGCCATCAGCATTCAATATTGAACAGTCAGATAAACCCGAAATACTATAAGGTGAGCTTATCAGAAGTTGAGTTCTTATTATACATTCTTTTCAAGCACAAATGCATATTTAAAGTCAGCATCCGACATGGTGATCACACCTGCACGTCAGTCGGAAGATGGGGAGAAAATAATGGGGTTGTTCGTTGCCTTATTACGTGCAGCTACGCGCATTAGAAACACGTTAATGGAATTCCAAAAGCAGCTTCAGGCTGGTCTACGTATAATGGAGCAGCTAACGAGAAAATGCGGCAGTATTTATTATGAAGCCCGAAAATGAACCCATAATGGTGGGTTACTAAAATATTGTCTCTTAGAGGCATACATTCTCTACCTTGACCTGAAGTCTACTGTAAGGGCCAGAGATGATTAAGCAACTACCTCAAAATGTATTGCGGCACTTTCACTGTTTTGCCAGGAAATAATTGTCTTAATATATGATAAAATATTTTCAAAACAGTTATAACAATGGAGTAAATTATTCCATTTAGGTCCCACTGATACTCCTATGTTTCACTTCTTAAATATAGGATTAGGTTAACCTGACAGTACACAAATTAGCAATAGTAAATGTAACAGTTAAAGCCAAAGTACCTCAAAGAAATTTTCGTTTTCTCCGGAGAATGATAAAGATTAGGTTTGCGTTTAACCCTTAACTGGCGTTGCGGAGTCCCTGGGACTCTGGGAAAAATAAATGATTTAATAACGTCAGTGTTTTTCCACCAGATGGCGCGTGCTTTTCAGTACCTTCCCACGGTAGGGAGAACTGTTATGCGCTCAGTCGCCACCTGTCTGTCAACAATGCCAGTATGCAAAGAGTGAACCTGAGAGTCTGTTGGACTCCGCGACGCGCTTAGTGTAACACTTCAAACACCGCGACTATGTCCGCGAATCCTAAACGAATTAGACTTACGGATCTTACCTTTGATGAAACTGTTCAAAGATGGATTGAGGAATGTGACTCAGAGTTTTCAAGCCAAGATAGATTCCAAATCAAGACCAGTGAGTTCCACACTGTACGGCTTTACAAGTAATAAAACATTGATTTCCAGAGTGCCAAAGAAAATCAAAGCTGTTATACTGATTTCATCGATGCATCACTCCAAAGACGATGTTGATGGTCTGCCTGAGATTAATGCATTTTATAATAACACAAAATTTGGAGTAGATGCTGTAGATGAAAAAACCAGTAAATATTCAACCAGTAGAAGAACACAACGCTGGTCTATGGCTCTGATTTACAGACTCGTGGATATGTCTTCAATAAATGCATACATCATCCATCAGTCATGTGTCAACTCAGAAAAGCTACAAAGAATTAATTTTTTGAAATTATTGGCCAAACAACTGTATGAACCGCTTCTTCAGGAAAGAGCTCAGAAAACAAACTTATCAAGAGAGCTAAAAAGTGGCATCTTCAGAATTTTGAAGATAGCACCTGCGGCACCAGCTGATGCACAAGACGAACTTCCTAGAAATCAGAGGAAATATTGTTCTACATGTAACCCAAAATTGAAGAGAAAGACTGCTTATTTATGTGTTCAGTGCAGAAGACCAATTTGTATGCAGTGTTCTAAAAAAATCTATGTTGAATGTACTGAAAATGTAGAGTCCTAAACATTGTGTTGTTTTTTCTTGAAGCATTGTCAGTTTTTTATTATTGTATTTTAGAAGTTCATGTGTTTTTATTTTTTGTATTTTAGACGGTACCAAACATATTTTCGGTAAGAAAAGATCTCATTTATCAGTTTTTGTTTCTGAATATAAAAATCAAAGAAACACAGTTAATTTTTGTTCCAAAAAATTGGTTTCATATCCTTTTTGTGTTTGGTTTGTATTTCATTCTGTTATAAATAAAAGTTTATTTATTTACATGCTTTTAGTTAATTATACATCCAAAAATAAATAAATGTATATGTAACATTGGAATAACAACAATTTTTATTTCGGAGTCCCAGGGACTCCGCAACGCATTGAATGTAAAAATTTCTGGCCACGCCGGTTAAGGGTTAATATCAATAGTGTTTCAAATACAACATGGACTGATATATAACTCTGACTGATATTTCAGGTAACTGCGAATAGCCTTTTATTGTAAAATTTAATTAATTTTACGTTAAATAAATTTATGCAGGCTATTAGGGGTATAAATGCACTTATTTTGATAAACGGTGCGTTAATATATATCCATTTCAGCGTGTTTGTTGTTTTTCCTCTTCGTCTAAGAGTTTTCCTCACAAACCAATGATATAATTTACTACCCAATGTTTTTTGCATGGTCGAAATGAACAACGCTTGTGAGAGAGACTATGTGTTGAAGTCAGTGGCCTTGCAGAAGGAATTTGACTCACTTTCCATATAGCATTCGTTACCGCGTTGCATCAATTCGTTCTGCCCGCTCTGCGTCGTGTTTTATATGTAACGATTATTTGAAGGCACTACCTAGCCTGAAAACATAGTAATATTAATAAGTAATCGTGTAAGTCATCAAATAAAGCAGACATTTGAGTAATATTGTTTAGAGCCCTGTCCTCAATTACCAGTACAGGTAGGTATCTGCAATATCCCTTATATCCGTTCTCGCAATATGTTATTAAGCGTTTAAATTGCCCTCGAGTTGATCGGTGATACGGATCTATGCAGTGTAACGGCTATTCTTTTCTTCTACTTAGGTAATTAGCAACAGCAATTAGATTCTGATTAGAACAGTCGCATTAGGCCTCCCTTCTTACTCGTCATTAAGTGCATACTGCTTGCTTTGCAATATTTTGTTTGCAACAATTGATCGCAAATTCAGTTGGGTACTAATTATTTAAATAATAATATTAATAATAATTAAAACAATAATCATAACAATAACTATAATAACAATAATCATAATAATATAATGCATAGTGAAATCGTGTACAAATTAGCAATGCTACATCAAAAAGTTTACTTTGTCCATAATTAGCTACAGTAATTAGAAGAATTATGTGACTGTTTCGCGTAGCCTGTCTAAGCCGCACCTTGATGATGCAATGATGACTCACTTTGAGCGCCGGTGAAGACTATACATTCACGCACTCTTAGCCGCCAATGTCACGTTGCAGCATAATTTCTATACCACTCAAGGTTTCTTGGTTTTCACCCTGACCTCGTCTATAAAATTCGCAGGAATCTGCAAGGTTCTCCGGTGTAGACGTAATAAGGTGTCTGGTAACGTGGTTCTATTCCGTTAATAACTCAAGTCTAACGTCTCAGTGAATTCTGTGAAGAATTCCACAGAATTCAGCACTTAGCTAACAGTCTGCTTAAGCATGTTACAGAATAGAGGGAAGAACCTGATTCTGTATAAATAGTTTGTAGAAGTGTGAGTAAAGAATGGAAATCCAACATATCAAATGCTTCTTTTTCCTTCGTTCCCATAGTATACAGCTGCAGTCTATATTGTTACACAACGCTTTGTATGTCTACTGTGTGTGTCTGTGCATCTCTGTGCCTGTGTGTGCCTGTGTCTATCTGTCTGTGTGTGTCTGTGCATCTGTCTCTATCTGACTGTGCCTGTGTATGCCTGTGTCTGTGTGTACCTGTACCTGTGTCTATCTGTCTGTGTGTCTGTGCATCTGTATGGGTCTGTCTGTGCATCTGTATGGGTCTGTGTGGGTCTGTCTGTATCTGTCTGTGTGTGTCTGTGCATCTGTATGGGTCTGTCTGTGTCTGTGTGGGTCTGTCTCTATCTGTCTGTGTGTGTCTGTGCATCTGTATGGGTCTGTCTATGTCTGTGTGGGTCTGTCTGTATCTGTCTGTGTGTGTCTGTGCATCTGTATGGGTCTGTCTATGTCTGTGTGGATCTGTCTCTATCTGTCTGTGTGTGTCTGTGCATCTGTATGGGTCTGTCTGTGTCTGTGTGGGTCTGTCTGTATCTGTCTGTGTGTGTCTGTGCATCTGTATGGGTCTGTATGTGTCTGTGTGTACCTGTGTCTATCTGTCTGTGTGTCTGTGCATCTGTATGGGTCTGTCTGTGTCTGTCTGTGTCTGTCTGTGTCTGTCTGTGTGTGCCTGTGTGTGCCTGTATATCTCTATCTGACTGTGCCTGTGTATGCCTGTGTCTGTGTGTACCTGTGTCTATCTGTCTGTGTGTCTGTGCATATGTATGGGTCTGTCTATGTCTGTGTGGGTCTGTCTCTATCTGTCTGTGTGTGTCTGTGCATCTGTATGGGTCTGTCTGTGTCTGTGTGGGTCTGTCTGTGTCTGTCTGTGTGTGCCTGTATATCTCTCTCTATCTGACTGTGTTTGTGTGTACCTGTGTCTGGGTGTACCTGTGCGTGTCTGTTCTATTTGCCTGTGTCTGTGTGTGCCTGTGTCTATCTGTCTGTGTGTGTCTGTGCATTTGTACGGATCTGCCTGTGTGTACCTGTGCGTGTCTGTTCTATTTGCCTGTGTCTGTGTGTACCTGTGTCTATCTGTCTGTGTGTCTGTGCATCTGTATGGGTCTGTCTATGTCTGTGTGGGTCTGTCTCTATCTGTCTGTGTGTGTCTGTGCATCTGTACGGGTCTGTCTGTGTCTGTGTGGGTCTGTCTGTATCTGTCTGTGTGTGTCTGTGCATCTGTATGGGTCTGTCTGTGTCTGTGTGTACCTGTGTCTATCTGTCTGTGTGACTGTGCATCTGTATGGGTCTGTCTGTGTCTGTCTGTGTCTGTCTGTGTCTGTCTGTGTGTGCCTGTGTGTGCCTGTGTGTGCCTGTATATCTCTATCTGACTGTGCCTGTGTATGCCTGTGTCTGTGTGTACCTGTGTCTATCTGTCTGTGTGTCTGTGCATCTGTATGGGTCTGTCTATGTCTGTGTGGGTCTGTCTCTATCTGTCTGTGTGTGTCTGTGCATCTGTATGGGTCTGTCTGTGTCTGTGTGGGTCTGTCTGTATCTGTCTGTGTGTGTCTGTGCATCTGTATGGGTCTGTCTATGTCTGTGTGGGTCTGTCTCTATCTGTCTGTGTGTGTCTGTGCATCTGTATGGGTCTGTCTATGTCTGTGTGGGTCTGTCTCTATCTGTCTGTGTGTGTCTGTGCATCTGTATGGGTCTGTCTATGTCTGTGTGGGTCTGTCTCTATCTGTCTGTGTGTGTCTGTGCATCTGTATGGGTCTGTCTGTGTCTGTGTGGGTCTGTCTGTATCTGTCTGTGTGTGTCTGTGCATCTGTATGGGTCTGTCTGTGTCTGTGTGGGTCTGTCTCTATCTGTCTGTGTGTGTCTGTGCATCTGTATGGGTCTGTCTGTGTCTGTGTGGGTCTGTCTGTGTCTGTCTGTGTGTGCCTGTATATCTCTCTCTATCTGACTGTGTCTGGGTGTACCTGTGCGTGTCTGTTCTATTTGCCTGTGTCTGTGTGTACCTGTGTCTATCTGTCTGTGTGTGTCTGTGCATCTGTATGGGTCTGTCTGTGTCTGTGTGGGTCTGTCTGTATCTGTCTGTGTGTGTCTGTGCATCTGTATGGGTCTGTCTGTGTCTGTGTGGGTCTGTCTGTATCTGTCTGTGTGTGTCTGTGCATCTGTATGGGTCTGTCTGTGTCTGTGTGGGTCTGTCTGTGTCTGTCTGTGTGTGTCTGTGCATCTGTATGGGTCTGTCTGTGTCTGTGTGGGTCTGTCTGTATCTGTCTGTGTGTGTCTGTGCATCTGTATGGGTCTGTCTGTGTCTGTGTGGGTCTGTCTGTGTCTGTCTGTGTGTGCCTGTATATCTCTCTCTATCTGACTGTGTTTGTGTGTACCTGTGTCTGGGTGTACCTGTGCGTGTCTGTTCTATTTGCCTGTGTCTGTGTCTGTCTGTGTCTGTCTGTGTCTGTCTGTGTGTGTCTGTGCATCTGTATGGGTCTGTCTGTGTCTGTGTGGGTCTGTCTCTATCTGTCTGTGTGTGTCTGTGCAGCTGTATGGGTCTGTCTATGTCTGTGTGGATCTGTCTCTATCTGTCTGTGTGTGTCTGTGCGTCTGTATGGGTCTGTCTATGTCTGTGTGGATCTGTCTCTATCTGTCTGTGTGTGTCTGTGCATCTGTATGGGTCTGTCTGTGTCTGTGTGGATCTGTCTCTATCTGTCTGTGTGTGTCTGTGCATCTGTATGGGTCTGTCTATGTCTGTGTGGGTCTGTCTGTATCTGTCTGTGTGTGTCTGTGCATCTGTATGGGTCTATGTCTGTGTGGATCTGTCTCTATCTGTCTGTGTCTGTCTGTGCATCTGTATGGGTCTGTCTGTGTCTGTGTGGATCTGTCTCTATCTGTCTGTGTGTGTCTGTGCATCTGTATGGGTCTGTCTATGTCTGTGTGGGTCTGTCTCTATCTGTCTGTGTGTGTCTGTGCATCTGTATGGGTCTGTCTGTGTCTGTGTGGATCTGTCTCTATCTGTCTGTGTGTGTCTGTGCATCTGTATGGGTCTGTCTGTGTCTGTGTGGGTATGTCTGTATCTGTCTGTGTGTGTCTGTGCATCTGTATGGGTCTGTCTGTGTCTGTGTGGGTCTGTCTGTGTCTGTCTGTGTGTGCCTGTATATCTCTCTCTATCTGACTGTGTTTGTGTGTACCTGTGTCTGGGTGTACCTGTGCGTGTCTGTTCTATTTGCCTGTGTCTGTGTGTGCCTGTGTCTATCTGCCTGTGTGTGCCTGTGTATCTGTCTGTTTCTATCTGTCTGTGTGTGCCTTTGTCTATCTGTCTGTGTGTGCCTGTGTATCTGTCTGTTTCTACCTGTCTGTATGTGCCTGTGTCTATCTGTCTGTGTGTGCCTTTGTCTATCTGTCTGTGTCTGTGTCCGTGTGTGTTTGTATCTGTGTGTGCCTGTGTGTATATGTATGTTAGTGTGTCTGTATATGTCTGAGTCTGTGTTTATCTGTCTGCCTGCTGCATTTTACAATTATAACAAAAGGAACATGATGCTATTTATATTACGCAGTGGAAACGCCGACAAGTTAATCAGAACAGTCAATAATTCTGCTGTCAAAAGGTGATGAAAGCATTGTGTAATGACTTAACCCTGAGCAAACACACATGGAAAAGCCTCAAGACGAGTATTTGCTTTGGATCCACCACTGGAGTCAGTTCGGACAACAAAAGAGGATAAATAAAATGGCGCAGCAGGATAAGAGCCCCTGATGGGGAGGGTGGAACTATCTAGGCGCCACCTACACAAATTTCCCCCAGTCGTGTCGAGAAAACCTCCGTCCTCAGTGCCAGGTAAAGACGGCACAAAGTTGCGCATTTTCCTTTCTCTCTACGTAGTTTGGAATGTAGGAGAAATCCAGATAGTTGTAAGAGACGATATTCTTGGTTCTTTGCTAAAACTCTGGTCACATTTATAACCATTTCCCCTGGATTCTGATTATCAAAAAGCATATGTATTAGGTGATTTATGTCCATTTATGTAATTTCTATTATAGTTTATTTTATCTGATTTTAAGTAATTGTTTTGCTATTTGCTTGCCTTTTGGGTCATGTTTAATAATCTTCCTGCACTTAGATTGACTACACAAAGTGGTTTATACGATGGCCAATACACGTAAGGATATATTTTTAAAAAATCTGCGATTTCACTGTTCAACTGAGAAGTAGAGGAACTATATACATCCTTTACTCACATACTTTAATTTAATGACTAGTTTGGAAAGGGTTACTCCTGTATGGAAGTTCGCTATTACCAGAAGAACAGGTATGATTAGAGTTATGTATTCGTGTCCAACACTACGGATGAGATAGGTCAGTTTACCTGTTTCTTGCATTAATGAATGAGAACAGCCAGGTGGCTATATTGTTTTTGTATCTCGTGAACTTCTCATACTCCATTTCTTTTCTTTAAAACTATTTCCTTAACTTCGTTTTCAAACTCTGGGAACTAGAACATGGAATACATATACAGGCTGTTAATGAGCTACACCGGAATATTTTCAGAGAATATAGAGAGACCTTAAGCAAGTAATTTGACATAGGAGACCTATGTACTCTTTAATCAAATTTCGAAGCTACGGATATAAGTTTCTAATGTGTCAGAACGCCACTGGCTAGTATCAATCATTCGAGAACGCAACTCACGAAAGCAAAGCGACGCTTTAAAGCGTACCTCTGGCACAGTGACTATTTGGCATTTCAATATAAGGTCATCATCGTTTTTGAGTTCGAGTCTCGTTCACCACCCTTTTCTCCCTTCCCTTCTTCCTTTCTTTTGTGCAGAGCATATTAATAATTGTAGGTCTAAACTTTAAATTGTGCTCCAATTTATGAAGTTTTACTTCAACAGATCAACACAATTAATTAAAATTCCTGCTAATAAAAAGTTGGATCCTGCTTAGTACATTGATACACTGTATATCAAAATGGGAAGTGGTTTAAAGGGTGGAGAAATTATAAAAACATAAAAGCATCTAAGTCTTTAAGTCAGTTTATAAGAGCTGTTCGGAATGGTCACCTGAGTTTCCAAGGCAAAGCTGACAGCGGCGAAGGAATGATTGTGGTACTCTCTCCAAAATGTCTGCTGTGAGCCGAATCAGGGAAATGATAGTAGCGTATGGAATAAAAAAAGAATGAAAAAAAGAACACTAACTACATGACAGAAAACGGACCCATGACCATCTGTACAACATCTTCTGGCGCTACGAATTAAGCCACAAAAGCAGCTAACCAGACGTCTCCAGAGTAGGCAGCAAGGCGAATCTTTGTTCAGTGTCGCATTGTCAAGCGATTAGTTGGAGATTTGAGAGACCTTTGTGGAATTAGATCTTGAGAACGCTGATAACGATCTGCTGAAAGTCGATATTTCTATACTCGGGCATCACTTTTAGAGACATTCTAAGATCATGTTCCACCCAGATTTGCTTTATCACCGCTTCTTGTTTAGTAGCCATATCCACGTATAGATTAATTTATAACGTTTTGCACATTAGTCTTAATAAATTAAGGTGACATATAAAATGTCACCAAAATTAATTCAGAACTTATGACATCAATCTTTCTATTTAACCACTAATTAGGTGAATCTATAAATGGGCAGACTTGTACTTATTACTAGGTATGTTCAAATTTGTACCTCGTTTTCTCGCAAAACTTTTTCAGCATTTCTCTAGGCTCAACGTGCTCCACACAACGTACTGTTTTACGAACTTGTTTCAAACTTTTGTACTTTCCTTTAAAGGTATACTGAAAAAAAGACTTTATAATTCTTGTAAGTAACGTCCCAACTTTAAGAAACAGACTATTACATTTTGAACGTCAACTACTTTGAGGAGTACAAAACACAATTCTGTTTTATAATAATTGGAGCTTAATATAAACAATTAGATATGACATATATTAATAACCATACCTACGGCAAAACGGAAATTGTTGTATTTTGAAAAATGCACCCTGTTAGTCTACAAATTCACAGTTTAACATTTAAATGACAATTGAATACAGAATTTTCAACGATGTGTGTAATAGCATAAATTGCAACAACATATCCTACATATTGTGAAATTTTCAAAAACATTAATTACCCAAATCAATTATAAGTTTTAGATCATTCTTTGTTAATTTTACTGCAATTTAATTTAATTTGAGTAATTTTATGCATGATTATTGAAAAATTTTAGGTCCTCAAAATCCGAGTCCGTTCATTATCACTCGAATACTTATTTCACCAAGGGATTGCTGAGAATTAATTAATGAATGTCGTTAAAATACCAGGGCAGTTATTCAATCAACTTCTACAACAATCTGATATACATCAATCACACAACCATCTGAACAATTGCTTCTTTTTTATAGTTGTTCTAAAACTATCCATTGAAGGTCGATTTTTCTCTTCACTCCCCACTTGTTATGATAAGTATTCACTAGTAACCGTTTTTGTATACTTTGCTAGGTTACTAAACAAAATATAACTACTGTATGCCCACGACAAGAAGGCTAGAGGAGAATGAAGGGCAGAGGGGGCTTGAACTGTGCATCTACTCCGGTAGCGGACCTGTTTACTAGGAAATGAGTGCATGAGAGTGCATATTTCTAGCTATCGGTGTGTTATGTGACAACATTGTGTATTTTAAACGAGCCTAGTATCCTTGTCATACTCGGAAACTAGGCATAAATACTGTGCGGGAAGCACAAAATGATTACGCTACACATTCCTAAGACTTGCCTTCTTGTCTTGGGCACACAGTAAAAGGTATCAAATAATCACCTGGGAAATAAACGAACAAAGTTTCAAAGTTACATTGATTGAAATAACGGCAAATTCAAAGCAACACCATTCGGCTTAGTTTCGTAATGAAGACTCACTCACTGCACGTAGCACTTTTTGCGGCAGTTTGCTTCGTAACCTATAACATTTGCAGATACTGTCACTAATGCACAACTGACATGGGAAATCTAGCGTGTTCTCTACACTATGACATTCATACGTGCCTTCAAGTATAATACGGCTAATGCTACCTGCATGTAACACACGATTAGAATTACTCATTTTTTTCCTAGTAAATGCTGCACACATAAAACAGAGTCCATGTATTTTGAAGCACTCCGATGCCACAAATGTCCTTACATACTTGTTTCCAGCAATGCCATTGTCGACATAAATCTCTCTAACGTATGAGGAAGATAGTGCTCAAGGCTCCTTCCAAATGTTTTATAGGCAAGCGTGTGGTTATTTTCTGTCCCCAAGTCATTAGTAGTAGATCCACTTTATATATTTATGGTATTACTTCCTTTCGGACTACTACACATGGCATCTCAATGCACATAGGGTCACTCAGCGGCATATAAATTTGCACATTCAATCCCAATGCTACAGGTATTTGAATTAAGAAAGTACAATTTGGCCTACTCAACGTGTTGAAGGCCGTATGGCAGCAGCATATATTTCAATGCACTCACCTCTAAAGTTCTATCTCATTTCGTAGGTTGCGAGTGTTTACCGTTGCAAGAACTACCCTGGGTCATTGTGTGTTGCAAAGTGTGGATGTCCAGTGGTTGTTTTAAAAACTTTCAAGGTTTCATATGTGAAGCACTGAATGAGCCGTGTGTATACAACGGTGCTTTTATTTGCTACTTCTCCCAGTTTAGTCCAGTTAGATTTAATAACCGACGTTCTCTTCTTGCAGACAGCAATATATTCCCCGATACCTTCATTTTATTTGCTGCTTACACTTTAGTAACAGTAAATGCACTCGTGCACACTCAGCTTGTGTACTTCTGCTTGATATAGACACAAGTAAAACTTAAATATTCATATTTTATTAGTAGAGGGTGGAAACATGTGGAAAAAAAAAAACACAAGTTCAGTGCACATGTGTTCTGCTGTTGCTACCCTCACCTGTACACAGCTGCAGGTGTCTTCTGATGCGTGTGCGTATACGACGGCTGCGCGGTACCGGTTGCGACATTCATTCTCCGTAGGCAACTAAGGCGACCCCGCGTTCTATTTATTATAAAACACAGTCTTCCTTCAGCTACTTCGTGTATACACCACTAGCAAAAGAGTATTCGCAGAAAAGCATATGTGTATAGCAAGAGTAATCAAAACTGCCGAGCGTAAAATAGTCCTGTTCAAATATTTCCAATTCTCTCGCATCAAAGCCGTTAAAAGTAGATCCTGTTTAACAAAAAGAAATGTACGTACTCGCATAAACTTTGCACTCTTGGCACGGAAGTACCACATAGCCGCAACTCAATGGAAAAATAATCTTTATAGTTGAAATCTACAATACATAGGTAAGGTCTTGATTATCGTCCTCCAAAGTAATGTTATATAGGACGGTGAATGAATGAAATGGGTGAAATTATGTTCAAATGAGTCCGAGGTCTATAGAATTTTAAGTTACCCGACATTCGTCTTCTAAAGATAAGGATAACCTCGGATAAAACCTCATCCAGATAGCTCACCCTAAGCGAGATTCGAACTCGCGACCTCTTGAATGTGAGGGAGACACGCTAAGCATCACGCTACAGAAGCGGGCTGGATCATCTGCTCATTTGAATTCCATGCTGTTGAGAGAATGTAGCAATTGTACAAATGTGCTGTATATTTTATATTGTTTGTACAAAAATAAACAATATTTTGCAGAGTCAACAATAAGCGTGATATTTGGACGGAGATGCCGAAAATGAAACAGAAAACTAAGGCCAGTATAAGTATCCGGAATTAAACTTTTGTAATATGACATAGCAAAATAAATAGAGCCATAAGATGGAAATTATATAAATATAAGCTTATAAGTAGGCGCCAATCTGGGTTGCAAACGACTTTACGTTGAGAACCGTTTAAAGTGCCTTGCAACTGTGCTGCCCCTACCCAAAGTAGGGTTGTGCTACGTCACAAAACCCACCTGCAAACGTAACAAATGCCGACCAGATGCAACTGGGACCGAAGCCTACTTATAGGTATTCGTCTTAAGTAGAAATAACTTATTTCTAATATGTTTCTCAATACCAAAATTTAATTTCAGTGAATAAGATGGATTACATTAATCGGGATATTAGTAATAAAGATAAATTTTGTAATTTGCAATGGGAACACTGTTAACACCTAAGAGTACAATTTCATTGAGATTTACCCAAAGGACCCTGGGACTGAAATTTGAATTTTATACATTGTTATCGGTAAGAGCTGAATACTGTGCACACTTAAGGGTGCTTATGTTATAAACTATCACGCAAAGTTCCAAGACAATCTGCTTTATAGTTTTTAGGCAATTAATTATTCCATTTACTCATGGTGCGAAAACACCTTAATATTAAAAATATTCCATGTGCATCGAAAACTAAAATATCACAAAAATTGTATAATTTTTTACACTCATTAGAAGTGCCCAATGAACACCACTAATTTCGGGCAGGAATAAAAACTGATTAATTTTAAAGTAACTAATTCATTTGCTTTGAGGGTCATTAAAAATATTTTGAAACCCTTTCTTGTGTATTTGGTTGTTTTAATGATAAATATATGTTCAGTATTTGTTTCCAAAGATTGAGGTTGAAGCCACATAAATGGAGCACATGCAAAACACATGCTAAGAGCGTAGGGCAAACTTTAATGCGAATGGAGCAAATAGTGTATTCAAAATGTAAAATGAAGGAAACCCATTTTTTTAAACACATGCATCATGATTATGAATCAGATTGCTTGCTTGTGACCTTCCCTCTTTTGTCAAGAAGTCTCTCTCCTCAGATTCATAACTTTCCCGTTGCGACGAAATGCCACCTAACCACTCCTTTCCGGAGAACTTGGTTGTTTTTGAGCCCTTTTTGGCCCTTTTTTCAAACACTGCTGAAAACTTAAGCAGAAGAGGGGCGTTTAAATGCAGCGCGCACGGCAGTTAGAGCCTACGCTGGATTATTAAGGTGGCAGAAACTAGAAAATTTGATGACTGAAAGTTTGAGGAGCATTTATATGCATAAACCTAGAAATCGTTAATTCGATCATTTTTCGGGCATTTTTTAGTCCCAAAGTTCGTTGATCTATGACTAAAATACGTAGGCACACTCCAACTAAGTGAAGGAAGTTCAAGGAAAATATCAGGAGTTAGATATACGGTCTGTAATAAATATTGACTCAACCCGCAAGGGGCCACACGTGTACAGAAATCCTAAAAGAACCCCTGTAGGTTTAAAGAGCAGGCCTTCATTCTTCTTAAACATGTTTTTACTGTTGCGGAAAACACAGCCTAGACAATCGACATCAAATTACCCCATTCACTTCATAAGGCCGTTCTATATATATTCAGTTGGTGTGGTGTAGTAACAAAGGTTTCCAAGTTGTACTTTAATTCCGTCCTAGTCGTAGCGTCAATGGCGACTCATTGCAACTGTTCTGTTCATAGCGTTGCTTGTGGAGTATAGCGCATTTTATAATTAGACTGACATCACAACTAAGGTGTTCCCAAGGTAACGTGGGGCCAGTGATTACTCCACGAGGGAAGATATAAGCTAGTTATGGATCGATTCATATTAAATGAGAGGTGGGTAGAAACTAACTCTGCTTCAGCCAATGAAGGATGCAGTTGTGGCATTATTTGGTGGATCTATTCGGAAGTTCTGTTCTGGTCAGTACCTAATTAATATATTCAAACTAGGACTATGTTTCAGTACGGACAAGTTTCCAAACTATTTTCATTGCTATAGAAGAGAAAGCTTAATGTTTTGAAGGTCCGGTATGTCCTTTACTAGCGTCGCATTTCAAACACCAGCAATAATCAGCCCTCATCCCCTGACCTTAACGGCGAGCTTCCATTCTATTAGTGTCATTAGGAAACGCCTTGCCTTGTTCTTCATTTAGGTTAAGATTCGCAGGAAACTAATGAATATTTCTTTTGAGAAAATTTGCCTAACGTCTATCCTACACCCAAGATTTCTAAGATGTGACATTTCGGTAACATTTGCCACATAGTTGATAGATTTTGTGTTCCAAGAAACTTTTCTGGCACGTTTTGTATGCCAGCAATGCAGACTTCTCTAATTTGGAGTGAGGAAAGATCACATCCTCCATAAGCTCGAAAATACCTAGTGATATTTTATCTCAGGTTTTCGTGGGAAACTTTGCGACAGGAAGATTAGAACGATGTCGCTCTTATTAGTAGTATGACATGTTAGGGAACTAAATCCATCCTCTTTGGTCAATGCCTTCTGTTTCAATGCTTTGATTTATCCCTAGGGACAAATTCACAAAGAAACTAGGGATACTTAGTAAATTTCGACTACTAGTCTAGAAGAATAGAGGGCACCTATATACCGACAAACTTTTGGAGCTCATAGATGACATTGTTTTAAACACTTTTTGTTAAGGAAAGCTTTTTGCTAGGGTGATTCGTTTAAGCGCTAGACTAGTTAAAGCATAGATTACTGCCTCCCACCCAGTTTAAGTATTCACGGCGAAATCAACAATGCAAATTAGTATAGCATTTATGTCAGTAAGGCGCACACTCCTAATCCAGGAAACAAACACAGAACACAAAAATAAAACCCAAACATCTCATTGTTTACACATAATCATAGCTTTAGTCTTAAAAGTAATTAGACAGATGAACTTTTGAACCAGAGAAATGGCTGGTGTCTTTGCGAGAACACAGCAGAATTGGGCATGCCGATGTACTCTTTGTGTTAATCGCAATGGGCGTGCGTGCCAACACTTACTTTGAATAGTAAAGCTGTGATTAACTGTAAATCACCATAAACGCCCCATGTATGTTCCTAGCAGAACTTTCAAAGGTACCATAGAATTTACTTAACAGGACTGAATGACCTAAAGGATTAGTGTGCCTGTGCAACAGAACGGTTTTAAACTTCTACCTGAAATATCAGTGAAAAGTCTTCACTAATGAGGTTCATATTAGACATTCATAATATTAAGGAAACCATTCTATCAGTGTGTCAGAAGTCTAAGAAATGTTTCTCCCTTTGCCTGTAAAATACAACACTCATTGTGGTAAAGTGTCTTTTCTCCTTTAAGCTCGAAGCAAGTAATTCCGTGCCGCTCTCCGGAAGGTACAGATCTCTTTAACAGATCATTTAACTTAGCCTGTGTAAATGTCGGAGTCTCCCTTAGGTCCGCAGATACAACACTGAGCTGATACCCCACGCCTGATGACCATGGTTCATTGTCTTCAGCGCTGGAACTTTAATGTCCTTTGCCACCAAATATGTTATGTCAGGCAGGACCAGGCACTTCCTCAATGTGCGAACAGGGGCGAATTGCAGAGACCAAATTAGCAGGACATTTTAAAACACATTTATTCTTTCTAGTTACACCAGCAACGCTGCAATAATATCAACAGCAATCTGTAATGTGCTCTTTAGGTTGTATAACAAACACCATTTGTATAACAAACGCAATGACTTCCGTTTGCCGTAAAATCACTGATTCGTATTTGCAGTACACTGAGAGCACTTGTAATTGAGACCTCTTTTTTGCCCAAATAAAGTATTATACCAAAGGGATCTTAATACCAGGATAGTGTTACATCCCCCTTTTGCTACTGAGAACAAAGTGAAGGGACCTGGATCACCTCACTCCTATAATCCATCAACTGCCTGAAAAATAGAGGTAGACAGCAGGAAAAAGAATTCAGGTTTAAGAGAGTACTTAAGAGAAATTTTCGAGCCATTTATTATGCCAAATAAATCTCTCAGAGGTTTTGATATACATATTTTGTAGCTACTTTCCTTGTGCGCTCAGTGACAAATAATTAAACCGTTATTTCTCATAATACCGATATCTGGAAAACTGTATTCCGATGAACCAAACAATTTTGAGGGCTTCCATGTAGCAAGGAATCAAAATATATCGACTGATTTAATTCCGCAATAAGTTTAAGACCAGCGATAATTGATACTGCATTACAAATTCGCAAGCAGTAGATATATTAAAGTAAAGCATTTATGGACGAGTCAATATCCACAACTTTTTTTCAAATTAAAGTGATTGTGTGTGCGCGTGTGTGTGGCACACAATATCATAATAACTTTTGCCAAATATTTTTTAAAATATTCAAATTTTACAGTCAAGCGCATTGTTATGCAAATACATAATGCTCCACTTTCCAAGCGCTGTAATATATTTATCCTAAAATTTTTCTTTTGAGTTTATAAAGTCAATATAAATAAAGCGAAATGCAGATATGGACCAATTAGCTTTCACTAGTAGACACAGTAACTTTATTTTGTGTATGTTACTAACATGAGTTACGGAACATACTTTTGTAAATTAATGTTTAACGTTTTGAAAAATGCACAAAAGATTTAATCCTTAAAGTCTATTCTAGCATTTTAAGCGTGAAAATTGAAAACGATGCTACGTAGAGCACTTTTTAGGTATAATAGAAAGGTTGACAAGAAAGCTCAGAAAAAGAAGTCTAATACTGTGCTTTACAGTCCATTCTTGGGAGACTCTTTAAGTAATTATAAGTTGCTATAAAGTGGCCAGTATTAAATAAAGTTCAGGAAAGAGCAACTAAAAACACAAAGAAAAATGACTACTTTCTCTAAATCTTAGTTGAATTTCAGTGACACGTTTCCTTAAAAAATGTCAACATTTCCAAGCATTAAAATGAAATACACAAACCCGAAAGGGCGCCATCTTATGAGGTCTGCTATTTCATGTACCGACTCTAGCAGAAGGACCCATGCCAAGGAAGAGATGGTTCTCTCCTTAAAGGGCATCCACCGCATGGCAATACAAACTGATTGTAAACAGATCCTGCAATATGAAAAGTAATGATACGAGATACAACATTCATGGTACTACTTGGCAAAGTGATGAGGCGTATTGACTTTGGTGGTCAAGCGCTGCGATCGCTTCTTATCTTGTTTATTAGAGGAGCGAAATAATAGTAACTTGGCATACAGTCAGTGATAAAACACAAATAGATGATCTCTCGCGCCAGCCGATATATAACACGTTACTGTCCTGAAGGTATGATGGCATCTGAACATAGTGTACTCACTTCGTCTCGCCTTGTTTGTGCGATAAGCTCGTGTAAACAGCTGGGCGGTTTCACATTCTTTCCGATACGCCTCATGGCTTTGCCAAGTAGTAGCAGCAAAATCATGGATGAAGTCTCTTCCTCATGTTGACAACTGTGGCAACCATAGATACAGAGGGCGACAGTAACGACTTAACTGAGATAACAGGAATCACCCCCTAGTGCAGTGGTAGCGCGTCTGCCCCTGGCGCGGGGGACTCGGGTTCGATCCCTAGTAACATCGTGGAGATTTCTCCAGTACCGTCGTGGCCGCTGGGAGATCTGGCACAGGGTGCACTCAGCCTCGTTAAGTCTCGGAGGGGCCAATTGAGGGGCTACTTGATAACGAAGGCGAAGGCCGCATAACCGGCCAGAAGAGCTCGGGGCGCTGACCACGTCCCACCCTCCAGTTCTGCAGCCTACTCATAACGCCTGTGGGCATAAGTGGGGAGCAGCGGCCGGGTGGTAAGCCTTGTTCCATTAGTGGTTATCATCATTATCATCATCATTATTACTAATAGGAATCACAAGCCACGAGAAACTCTCAGAACAGTCATATTAACAATACGGTTATTTTCTATCCATTTATAGTGCACAGAGATAATTTATGTAAAACAGGGTTATCTTACATGTGCGTAAAACTCTGGAATAGAAGAAATTCACCAAAATTTACTATGTTGCAGAAGTTAATTCCCAGTTACTAACGGGACACACTATTGTTTTGCCTAGTTTAGAACACTGTTCGTTGCCAAGATACTTTGCAAACATTTGAACCATATTTATGAAATAACAGATGAAATATGCTGATAAAATGGATATTTGCATCCTGCTATCGTTCCCTCAACATCACACTTGATTTACATATAGATTAGTTAATCAAATGTTGGTACTTATGTAGAACCAGACAGCCCCAACATGCCTAAAAGAGTCATAGTGCAGGGAATTTTGTATTAGTCTTGCAGAGAAGGTAAAATACACCTGAAGAATGGTATCAAACCGAGAATGAGGTGATTCTATCCAGCAAAAGTTCTTAACCGAAAAGCTGTTCACGTAATTGCAACCAATTTAGAAAATGGAAAATTATACATCGAAATTCTTATCAGAGGAAACGTATATTAGAAACAGACCACGGCGTAGTGTACCACCAAGTTATATAGAAGTGGGGATAAATCTGCTACTTTATTGCTCCCCCAATCCCAGCCACCGTTTCTCGTTTATTTTGCTTTTTTCTCTTTTTCTTATTTTTGGCAGAATGCTGCTGTGTAAAAGGTGATATTTGGCTTTCAACTATCAGCAATTGAAACACTTTAACACTAAACTTCATTACAAAGGTAACTGGTAGTTCCTGAAATATCTTTGAAAGTACGCGCGAGGAACATTAGTTTTAAAGACTTATAGGTAAATCTGTCTAATATTCCTCATTCAAATGTTTGCAAATTATTCACGATTGCCTTTATATAAACATTTCTAATTTTTGAAAACCTTCAAACAAGAAAAATAAAGAATAATAAAATTGTAGTTAAGTATGATACGAACTCTTGCAGAATTCCAGGATTTCTTCAGTTGCTCTGTATTAAGTAGCGTGTGGTACGCTTGGCTCCATATATGCTGTCCCTGGATTTTCAGATGGCAATTTGGCAACTCTCAGTGGATGCATATACAGCAAGTATGTGGAGTGTTCTGCTTTTGTTCTTCAACCCAGCAGTACTGTGGGACTATGGAATGTGTCTTTCGGTGAAAATGACAAGTTTTGATGTTTGGATTATGTGATATAAATATACCATAGATACTGTAAATCACTATGGTCAAATGTTTTTCCTGATCTACCATTTCTAAAAACTCAGGGACAATTTTTAATCACGTGTGTGCTCCCTTTTGAACACACTGGACGCGCCCCTCTTCCCCATCTGTTTCTGTTCCTTTTTCCCTCAACTTTGCATGTTCTGACATTTATTCCTTACATTGTTGATTTTCTCTGATTTTTATGTAAACCCGCATAACTAATCTCAAACGTACTGTGATGCCGGCCGTGGCGCACAACAGAGGACGTTCGGGACCCGGCTGCCCCACCCCACTGGCGTGGCACCTATCAAAGGTACTCAACGTCAAGCTTTTCCACACTACTAACGTGACCAAACATTTGACAATGAGCGCGGCACGTCAGGGGGCACATTCGAGAAATATCCGGCCGCCGGCCTCTGTCTCGAAGCTCAAGAAAGCACAGTGTGACGCCATCCCCGCTATATAAGGAGGCGAAGTAATGAGCGAAGTGTCTTAGTCGCAGACGTGAGTCTCAGGGAGTCAGTTCGAGTGTCTGTCTGTCTGTCTGTCTGTCTGCCTGCCTGCGTGCGTGCGTGTGTGGTGTGTGTGTGTGTGTGTGTGTGTGTGTGTGTGTGTGTGTGTGTGTGTGTGTGTGTGTGTGTGTGTGTGTGTGTGTGTGTGTAGGTGTCGTCGAGTCGTGAAGGGGTGTCGAGTGATTGTGTCATCAGTGTTTGGGGGACAGCGAAATTGAGGAAAGACAGAAAGGACTGACTCAGGCCTACAAGAAGGAAACAGCTGTGAGTTGTAATGTCACGGCTGTGTTAACGCCAGTAACAGAGAACTGTGCACTTGTGCAAGATTTATGGTGGAGAATAAAGAGACAGGAAAGTAATTGGACTGAATTTTGTCGTTTTGTCACAATACTATCCAAGATTTCAAATATTAATTTTGGTAATTATTATTTATTTATGCCAACAAACTTACTGTTGGTGTTTTTAAACACACAAGCCACAACACACAACCGCAGGGTCTGTGGTTCAGATCCCAGCTGTGGCATTGAATTTTTAAGTTCCAGTTCTACCTCTGAAATATTAATTTTGAATTTATTTATTGATAAGCATACGACAAATAATTTGTACTAAAAATGGGAGTCCTAGCACCCACAAGGTTGGAAAAAAATTGTATGCAAATAATATCAGCTTCAATCACAGTTTATCACAAATTGTTACTATCATTCTTCTCTGAAAAATTATGAATACACAAGGCAGTTTTTAAAAAATTGTGTTTTTAATATAGTTGAAAAGATTTAATTGTATTATCTGAGAAACTACTGCAACTGGAGCTTAGAGCTTTAGCGTTAATTACCCACTTAAATTAAATGTTCTCATTTTCAAGTAAATATCTTTAAGATTAAGAAAAAGAAATATTCTCAGTGTACCTTAACTGCAGCGGACGCGATATACGTAAATATTGCAGAGCTGCATCGTGGAAGAATTGTATGGGTCATTCCATATCAAATCGTACAAAATTTGACCTTTACGTCTCCGATTTTATTGATATCAGGTTTACATGTTCTGTGAATTAAAAAAATGATACACCCATTCTTTTGTTAGTCTGTAAATAAACTATTTTTGGAAAACTAAAAACATTAATATTTTAAGCATATATAAATGTCTCTAGTACTATTTTTCAGATAAATATATGTGGCTCATTTTGAATATTGAAATATATACTTCATTATACGTTAAACAAAAAAGATTGGTTTAGTATTTTCTATTTTTATATAGTCATTATCGTTACAAACATCAATAATAATATTAACTCTCTACGTTAAATTTCCGGGAAAAAGTCAAAACGTAGCTTGATGATACTGTATAATCCTGGAAAGAAATCAGATTGGAATTCTAAATAAATACAGAGAAATGAAATAACTTACCAAGCCGTGCAGACGAGCATAGCCCTATACCTTGCTCCATCAGTCTTTTCACACGGCACAAAGTTAACATTCCACGATTTAAAATTCGAACAATAGATTTACACTTGCCGTCATTACACTTCCAGTTATACTGATTTTTAAATATCGACCACTCTCCCTTCGCTTTGAAACAAATAGTTGTTTATTAATGCCTGAGATGCAGACACTGCACTACTTTTGCTTGTTGGTATCTAGACCGGAAAGTATCATTATACTCCTTGTGTTTGCTATCGGAGAAAAAGTTGAAGTCAATTTCACCGAAAATACACAAGTGTTATCTCACGTCAGTACATAGAAACCCACAACAGCTAGCCACATTTTCACTTATGTAACACTAGGCAAGCATCTGCCACGTGTATTACTTATCTTCTACAGTTTTTGTGTTTGAAACAGTGTCAACTGGTGTTCAACAGTATTCTATATTGTGTTCTTTGAAGCCAGGATAACGTGTAAGTACATGGATATCACAAATACATACGTCTTATAGTTATTATTTCTGGGGACAGCGTTGCAATCCTATACAAAAAAAAAATGCAAGCTATAATAAGTAGGTCTGTTAGATACTTGGTTCTCCTTTTCAAAATTTTTATGACATTCACAGACATGACGTATAATAATTATGACATCATATTCAAGGGAATTACGCTGGATATTGTAAATAACGATATATTCTCGGCTAAAATACTTTATGATTGCGATACAGTTGATATGATTTTTCCTCCTGATCCAAACAGTCTGATTGATGAAGATGAAGCACCACAGGTATAGTAAATGTGAGTGATTTTCCCGGACGATTGACAGTACATTTGATTGCCTCTGAAAAGAGTGACACAAATTGAACGACTAGGCTTTAAAAGTCAACCAGAAAAAGAAAACTTTGCAACTGACCAACGAGATACAAAAAAATGTGATTCCAAGTGAACAAAAATTCCAGAAAATGACCATGCTTCAAACGAAAAATGTGAAGAAGTAAAACAAGTTTTAAGGATTGCACGCCACTTGAGATAGTACAAACATGTAATGTAACACTCTATCACAGATGTTGAAGCCTTATTACGGTTGATAAAAAGCTTTTGTCACTCCAAATGTTTCAGTAAATACGTGATTTGCTTTTAAATGATTTTTAATAGCTTTAAGAAACAAAGTTGAATCCTTAAATACATGAACTTGAAAAAAATGTATTCGTTCATCATTACGGTATTTCTCTGTTAACGCCCAATTGTCTATTTATAGACTGGGTGATTTGGGACACTGGCTGAATAAAAAGGGAAACAGAATAACGCACTGTATGCTTAACCAATACATGTTATATCTTTTGTCCAATGTTTGGAACAAAACTGAATAAATGACTTATAATTAGCATCTGTATTCATAATTACACATTCTAAAACTAAATTTAAAGAATGATACGCAATATCCCCAAATGTTTCTAGCCATAATTCTGGATCTAATTAGAAACATCTTGTGATGTTACATTAATTTTCGTCAAGTAAATACAAAACGAATTTCTGTGGTCAAGAAGAAACATAAATAATATCCACAGGAAGCATTAAATCCTATGCATCTTAAGCTGTCCAGAAATAGAGATTCAATTTAATTAAGCAGCCGTTTTAAACACGCCTTAAGAACGGCCTATAGGACATATACATCTTAAATTTAATAGAAATGAAATCAAACTCGAACTTAACAAGATGTAAAAAAAGTGAAAGTTTAAAGTAAAGCAATTATTGTTTTTCTGCGCTTACCTTAGTGACTTTCGGAACCATCAAGGGAATCCCCTGAAACACTTGATTCTCTTTTCGGTCGTAATGCCCTTTGAATAAAAATTCCATTGCAGTCTACTCAGGCCACACACGTGATTTACTTTGCATTTAATTTAAAACACATTACAGTAAATTAATGTGCATGAAGGGACTATTTCTTCCCTTATTTTTAATAAACCTTGAAACATACAGCACTCCTGTTAGATGAGTTGTGTGTAGGCCAAGAGTTTAATAAAGGAGCTGTGTGCGTGTATAGGGAACGGCATTGCAGAGGGTTCCCACCCTTTCGCCTTCCATATCGCATCCCATCACCCACCGGGTCCAAGCACGTACCTCCGCGGCCCGCAGACTTACCCGATCTCATTGCAGATAAACTCAGGATGGTAAAATAATGGTGGATGTAGTTACAGGGGCAACGTGGCTAGACGCAGGCCTCTTGGTAAGAAACCACATTCATACTATGGCACAAAAATAAATATTAGATTCCTAATGTATTCTATAGCTTTTGAATTGAAATTCATATTATCCGGCTTGTTTTTATGTATATGATCAAAACTGACAAACTACTTCTTCCCTAAAAGTTAAGTAGCATTACGAATTTTTTATTGTTTTAAGAGATAACATTTTCTTTGTCATTTTCAAACTTTAGCTTTTTTATATTTTATATTCGTTATGTTTTGTTAACCATTTTGTTACTTTCATATTATACCCCGGTGTCCTGTTAACAGTTACTGCAAAGAGTGCCCTTTTCTATAATTTTTTATTCTAATAAAGCCAACAGCACTTCAACAACAAACCGTCACCAACACTGCTTACGCTTCGTGTGATTCTTAACCACGTTCTTGATATCGCACTATCTTGTTACTTTTAAAACTCATTTAACTTCAAAGAACATTGGTAATCGTACCTAAAAGAGAGACATGTTTTATAAATGACAGTAAAACCACATATATATCAAAATAATTACGTAACGCAGCTGTCATTGACTCAAGTGATCATGTTATGTTCATAAATTAAGCACAAGATCATTGAAATTCAAATGTTTCTTCAGTGTCAAATATTCATGACTGCAAGTCCATTTTATTGCCATTTTTTTACTTTCTAGCCAAGAATAGCCCTTCCTTTTGGAAACAAAATTACAAAGTAAGATTTTATGTAGAATATCGAATTTAACTGCAGAACCAGCAATTAATACTGGGTATAAACCCTTGTATAACCGCCATTAAACTGACGTCAAATTTACACAACAGACAAAAAGAGTATAACCTGTAATAATTACAGGCTCACGTTGTTTCAGTCAGAAACTTCGTAGAAACACCTTTGTGTTCTTACACTCTATTTTTTTTTTTTTTTTTTTTTTTTTTTCCCTGAATTAACGTCCTCCAACATTGTGTCATATCGGACGAGAAAAGTCCAGGCTGTTCCAAATCCGCGAGTTTGAGCAGAGTACACGCGAGTACGTAGCACAGTTGCGCGGAGCACGCCTGTACAAGGAGTGGCAACCAACACGTTACAGGGCAAAGCTCATAGCAACCTCACTCATTCCCCGTCGCAGGTCCTCGCCAGTACCCACCCCGCCGTGCCGGCAGCTTACCTCAGAGCAGAGCTGTGCGGCGTGTTGCAGGTTTACTTACGCAAGGCGGTGAATACGCCGTTACACACTGGCAAGCAACTCAGGTGGAACACATTGCTCTAGTTAAAGATGGACTAAAATGCGCTGTTGAACAAGTAAGCTAATAGCCAAAATGGATAGTTCCGCGAGCGAAAGTACACACACTTGCTTTGTAAGCAGGTCTTAGAAGCTGTGCAGGCGAAGTGAAGTTCGTCGTGAAGTGCCTTGGTTACCAAGAATCGAAGAGAGATATTTAGCAACACCGTTTGAGCTGAAATACTTTCAGGCAGAGTCCATCAGCCATTGCGTGAACACTTGAGAGTTCCACTTCAGGAAGTGATACTTCCAGTTTGTCTGGTATGTATGTACCAATCCCAAATTAATCAAAGTGTCACTGTAAATGTCGCAAATAATGGCAAGAGATCACTAGTGAGACAAACATCAGAGTAGATCTCCAATGGTTGAAGTGGCACTACAAAAACTCACATTCGATTGAAAAGAGGAAGTGGTGCTCTTTGGGACACTAGGAGATAAACATTCATTTCTGCAGTGACACCAAGCTTGACTCAACTGCCTCTAGCAATACGTTTACATTATCATCTTGACATGGTGTGATGCTTCAGCGTCATCTTGATTGATGTCTAGGATCTTCTACCTGCCAAAACACTTCCTGACATACACGTTCCAGTTGACTCAACACATCCAATGTGCCTTTTCACAACAGAAGACATAAACACTGTAATAACGTGCGTTACATAACACATCATACACATGTTAATTTGAAAATATATAGTTCTTAGTCTTAATGAACGCGGAAATAAAAATAATTCCAATGATTCAGATCACTCTCCACTTTAAACACAAACAGAAGTTAAGAGAAGTAAAAAAGAAGTTGTTAAAGGGTTTTCATGATAGTGCAAATAAAAGGTAGCTCTACTACTGTGAAAGGTCAGAATGAACTTCGAAAAAAT
This sequence comes from Tenodera sinensis, assembly GCA_030765045.1. Classification (NCBI taxonomy): domain Eukaryota; kingdom Metazoa; phylum Arthropoda; class Insecta; order Mantodea; family Mantidae; genus Tenodera; species Tenodera sinensis. The sequence goes on along the minus strand of CM060962.1, from coordinate 28,006,031 downwards.
TGAGCCCAAGAAGAAACTTTTCCTAAGTAGGATAATATTATACACATAAAAAAATTATTACTTTTAGTGAATCTTGTGATATTCCAGTTCCAAAACAGCGGTTCAGTGTACACGCGAGTACTAAAGCCTAACCAACCGAGCGAGATGGCGTCACGGTAATGTGTGAGGCTCGCATTGAGGAGGTCGTGGGTTTGATTCCCGTGGTCGGCCTTCCTGACCCATGGGCTCTTTTTTGGGGGGGGGGGTTCCCTGTGTCACTAGGCGAATGCTGGGTAGAATAATTACATACCCTGAATATCTTGTCCTTTCATTTCACTTCATTAAACATTAACTATTCCTACAGACTCTTGTTCCTCTATAGTCATGTTAGTTGAGACAAACGTTTGCAGAAATTATCTTACTGCTAATTTCCTTTTAGGTGCATTTTCTTGAAGGTGCAAGGGGAATATGGGAATACAGTAGGCTTTGGGCGATATTCAAATGTTTGAAGCTGGTCGCTATATGAAGGATTTGAAATTATGTTATCTTTGCACGGCCAAAAGATAAAAGAGTCAATAGCGCCCTTCCTTTCGAGAAAAGCTTAAGTATTGCAAAACTCGCACAAACAACAAGGAATATCTTCGAAATGGTTCACTCCATCAAAAAATTCACTTGGACATAACTTGTGTGTTTTAACAAGATCTACATTCTTCATGTACTAAGATTTGTTCTATATCTTACGGTGTATCAGTTATGCAAAGGTCATCAAGGACTACATAAGCTATAGCAAGAAAATTCAAAAGTTACATTTTATTTGCTATAAAAATATCTAAAACATATTTTAATTAAAATGGTTGGAACTAGTTTTGAGAAAATCGAAGTTTTTGAAAACAATTTTCATGTAAAGCGTAGTTTAGGCTGAGGAATTTTCTTCAAAGTTTTCGTGTGTCATCCTTGGATGATATTAAACTTATTACCAACTTTGGTTTATAACCAACTTTTCGTTTTTGAGCTATGCAGTTCACAGACACACACACACACACACACACACACACACACACACACACACACACACACACACACACACACACACACACACACACACACGGACCATTTCTAAAACTGTTTTCCTTTATTCAGGGGGCTTCAAAACATGTATGTTGGTGTGTTGAATAAAATACTTTCCCTACTTATTATACGTAGTAGAGAAAGTCAAAATAAAGACAAGCATATAGGCACAAAAATACAGCGAGGGTCACACGTAACTAACAGTGTTCTACCTGGGCGCTCGCCTAACGATGGGTTAGGAATTCACAGTTCTAAGGAGTAAAGGAAAGGTTTGGCCATTAAAAATGTTCTACATAATTATACAAGATTTTGTTTAAGAATTCTGGACAGGAAAATGTAATTAATTAAATTCCCTATTAAAAGTTTAAGTCGTCAGGCATGCAACGCCGGGGAATGCAGCTAGTTATACATGGCCGGCGAACTTTCTAGAAGCTGTTGGTGGCATGTAGGTATCTGAGATTGCTCTCATCACTCACACTCGGTACGTGGTGCGGCAGATATCCGGCGGGAGTGTAGCAATCAAAACCTCCGATTCACCAACGGAAAGCCATCTCCGGTTCCCAAAGCTACTTGGCACCGTATACATGTAATAACAGTACCCGTCCCAAAAGCTGATCCTAATTTGTGAAGGAATCGCAGAATCACTGGCGGAATTCCAAATTTAAATTTCCATCGTTCTGGTAATTTTCTCTTGGTAAGATTGTCTCTCACTCTATCTCTCCCCCTGCCTCCCTCCCTCTCCTCCCCTTATATCATACATATGATATAGCATTTTATATTATATAAGGTATACAGGGAGGAAGGGAAATCATTAGTCCTTCTAATATGTGCTTCATCGAAGCATTAAAAAAGGTCGAATGGCATTTTGTTCTTGACCAGCCAATTTCGAAAAAATAAATGGTTTTTGATCCAAACTGGATGCGTAATTCCACAAGAACGTACGAAGATAATACTTTGTTCCTTGTAAGATGCGTAAAGTAACTTATTTCTGACATAGCTTCGGTAGCAATTATGGAACATCACACAGGGCTTCGCAATCATTAATCAAGACGTAAGGGAATTCTCTGAGCAGCACTCTCAGACGTAGAGTAAGTCGACAACGTTGCATTCAGGTTGGTCAGGGAATTGATCGGGTTGGTGGATTTAAACAGGTCGGGCGCTTTCGCTTTCGTGTACTGTTTTGGGAGCTAACGCTTGTAATTGGCCTACATTTGCACAGTAAACACAGAAGAACAAGGCTGGGTATGTGTTTATGTTACGTATGTTCTCAACCCTTTAGGGTGTTCATATACTGAGCTAGCGAAAGTGATACCCACACAGTCTGCAGCGTTGCCAGCTTGTTTCCGATAAAACCAAAATATCTCCGTAGGAAATTGTCAGAGCTGAAAACTTAAGATACAAAGATCTACCACTGGTTTAAATTAATGTAGTAACTTCCCTTCCACCCGGTATATACCTTAAAATATACATTACCAGGTTACTCAGTGCCCGATGAAATGATTTCGGCATTGATATACTGTTTATTTTACTTAAAATAAGCATGTAACGCTATAATAGACCAAAGACACAAACCTCGCCGTCTTCTCCCTCAAATTATTAACTGAGCGAGCGAGCGAGTGAGTGAGTGAGTGAATGAGTGAGCGAGTTAACGATTGGTGTTTAAGGGCCCATCGATAGCTAGGTCGATCATGGATTCAAATTTTAGTCTAAAACACTATAAAGCCCGTGGTTAAAAGGTGAAAGCTAAGACACAATATTCAAATGGTAAAACAATCAAAACGTTAAAAAGCGAATGCTAGACCAGTAAGGAGTTAAAACGCTAAAAGAAAAAGGAACAAAACTGTACAACAATACAAATGAGAATTCATATTCTAAAACCGGCAAGCTAGAATCCTAGAATAAAACACGTTACACTTGTTTCACAAGCGCCATTTTCGGTGAATAACCGCAGCACCTTATCTGCGGGTACCGGGTCGTCGCCTAGAATTGACTGCAGAGTAAAACCCAGGCCAAGGGACTAGCGCTCACAAGCATATCGCGAACAGTCAAGCAAAACTTGCGATCAGACAGTTGTACATTTCACGTGGGACATATAAGGGTTGAGTCGCCACGGAAAAGATAACCGTGAGTGGCGTGTGTGTGTGAGCTAATCTTAATCACGTTGGAATAGCCACCGTCCGCCTCAAGTTATTAATTTACAGTCAGTAATTCCGGTATTAGTACTGGATATGTATATGGCTAGAAACATGAATATTATTGTATCAATAGAGTAAAACACGCTTGAATAACAGGAACCCATGCTTGAAGCTGGTCCTCAGGTACACAAATATGTAGCATTTGGGCAGTACCTTGTGTAAGCCCTCTGAAATAATTCGAAATGTAAATATGGAGGCAACAGGAAGTCCCCTGATATAATTCGGTTAGAATATAGGCAGTGTAGGCTGACTTCTTTTCTTCATTGTTGTATTACCAAGAAGAAGGAATGGACTCAGATCGATTGTGTAACGACGAAAAATAGTAATTACATATTATAAAGTGAAAAATAATTCTAAATTTGATGCCATCTCATAAAATAAACTGTATCGCAAGTGAAACTATTTGTAGTGAGTTTCACAAGGAATATTGACTTATAATTGTTGGCTGTGCCTAGTCATTTTATTTCATTAGCGTCGAAGTCCGCCATTGTTTAGTGGAAAATTTGTAAAGGTGATTCATAGGAAGCATGACAATTTTTGAGTGCTGATAAACTGTTTAAGACATTCTTAAAAGTAATATTGGTTGTTTCATCAAGATAATATATCCACACCAGTTCTGTGATAATATCAAGGACACCAGGAACTGATTTTGCTTTTGCCATACCAAGTTATGTGATTATTATTACGTCATTAGTTTCTTCATTTAATGACTTACAGTTTTACTTATTAAGAACAGTATGTTTTCAGGATGGTAGTACCTCCTACTAGCCGTGGCACAAAAGGCGAAACGTAGAGTGGGATCGGGATAACGTCATGAATGGGGCGCAGTACTGGAGGGTGGGACGTGATTAGTGCCCCGGGCCCTCCCGCTGCTTATGCGGTCTTCGTGACCAGCGGCCACTGCATTTTAATCAAGTAGCTGTTCCATTGGACACTCAGGGACCTAACCCCAGACCACGTCTCCCTGCGGGAGAAAAGTCCCTAACCCCGGTACCGGTAATCAAACCCACGTCTCCCACTTGGTAAGCAACAGCGTTACCACTGCACTAAGCAGACGACCAGACTATTGCAGTAGCTGAATAAAATTGGAAGATTTGTGTCATCTAACTGATCAATTCACAATGCCACCAACGTGTTAAGGAAATTTCAAGCTCAGACATGTGTGAAAATACAACGTGTCGGTACAAGGCAGTTACCAAGAAGGCTGGAAATGAAATACTCATAAGTATATTCGTTAATATGAGGATACAACATAAATATTTTTAGCGGATTAGTGTTCCTAAATATTAGTAAAGTAAACTTGTCAGTAACCCGCTAAACAGTTCATGCGGTATCCAAACAGACTTTCTTAGCTACCCATGCTGCTCTGCGCGGTTACCAGTAGGTAGTCGTAAGTCTATAACGGAAGTGCCAAAAAGTGACACCATGGGTGATTCTCCTCTTTTCTCCCTTGCACTCGTATTGGCTTGGTGGCGTGGCCGTGCAGGGTAAAGGTGGCTATCACTGGTTACTGCGGTACGTCTGCACCCCTTTGTGAGTTTCACAAAATAACAAAGACAGCATCGGCCGTCAACATTCAGTTATAGAATCCAACTGTAATTCTCCCAGCATCCTTCCTTGCCCTCATATCTATTACGTAACTTGGAAGGGGAAAAAATAACCATCCTGTTTCCCCTCAATGACACCACCGACGAGAACGCTTTTTTTATAGTTTCTGAACCATGTTGGCGGGTGTCTACTTCCTGTCACCCAAAGGTCAAATACCTACCTACGCTGGCGTATTACGCTTTTCAGGTTGATTCCTACATCCCATCAGGGATCCTTGGTCACCTTGTCAGGTCCAACAAGGATTTGATGGGATCTAGGTATATTGTTTCCATTGCGGTACACGGTGGCCCGAATATGGAATCACAATTGGCATCACGAGGCTGACCAGACCTCCAAGCAGGGAAAAATCCCCACGCTGGTACCGGAGTTTGAACCCAGGTCTTCCACGCCAGAGGTAGGAAACGCTAATTTAGTGCACTGTTCATGCTTTCCACTGTGCACTTTCAAGACATTTTCATTTATTTCGATGTACTTTTGATTGAAAGGAGACCATTGTTGCCCTGCGCTTTTAATACAGTGAGCTTCAGACCACTTGAAAACAGCTCCCTCTCTATTTTTCGTAGTTTAGATAATTATCACATATGTTCCTTTAAATCCGTATACATGTTTTGTTCCAATCTAAGAATTCATCTGTGCAACGAGGTGTGATATAAGCACAAGCCTTATATTATCTTCAGCCGCTCTGCTGTGATGAAGGTACGCATAAAATCCCGGCTTTCTGAATTAGGCAGCGATAGGAAGTGCAAGTTGTGTTATTTTCATTCACAAACTCATCTACAATCCGACGGCACAAAGCCTGAGTTGTAGCCGCTCGGAGAATACAACAAATCACGGTTCTCATTAAAGTTGCTGCAGATCATTACTGACAAGCAGCGTTGCGTAAATGCAGAACAAACGGGATCAACTAGGAAAATATGTGCCCACAGAAGCGTACGGAATGACCGCTCTCTCCGCATCCTTTAAACCAATTCACTTTCCCAGCTTGGAGTCTCTAAATCAGGCATTGAATACATGGGCCACTTGCGACCTTTGGAATGGAAGAAATCACGTATACAACCCCTCTTAAGCATTTCACGCCCTACGTCGATTACAGCGGTCATCCACTTATAAATCAGTTTGAAATTTGATGACATTTCGGTATCTGCATTCAATGAACATTGGCAGCGTTTACGTTTATAAAACACAAAATAAAATTAATGGCCGTCTTGTTTAATTGAAAAAAGAACCGTATGAAAGGTCGGTACTACCGATATTCCGTCAAATTCATGCGTTTATTTTGCGTGGACCCATGTCAATGGACGTTGAGGATTTCAAACTAGTTAAGTTCCAACCAATAGGAATGGGTGAGACACAGAAAGATTGGGTCAGGCTTGTTGTACAGACAGTACAGAAAGAAATGAATATTTTCTTGCGTACACGCCATTCCTTACCTGTTGCAGGGTACTTTCTTATGTTATGCTTTCGTTCTGTTGGCTGCTACTGTGACCATGCAAGTGCGCATGACACCTTGCGTTCTATATCGAACCAAAAGAGCACACCTATGCTTGTTTTATCAACTCATTGACTGATTATGAATGGGTATAGCCACCTCCCTCACATACTGCTAAACAGGCAGGCTACATCCCTTCCTTCTTCTCCACAATAAGGGTGAAGGAGGGGCCAACGGATATCAAAACACACGCCCCTGGTAACTGTCCCTACAGACAATCAGAAATTCCATGTCTATTACTATTTGTGCTCTTTGTACCTATACTCCCAAGGGGCATCCCCATGAGGAAGGAGGTGAGAGGAGACATCAGGCTGCCAGATCCAGACTAAGGACACAGACATTGATAGAGGGTCCCAAGGTTTCCCAAGGGTGACGACACCTCGAAATCTTTAGGTCTTCCGGGGTCAACCAAGGGGGACCTCAGTGCGGGGTCCAACGTGCCATGATGCCGACTCCCACCCGGATCGCACGGACAGAGTACCTGTGCGTACATCATCCCTGCCAAGCTGCACATAGCGCCTTCGCTGACACTTGTAACCCTGGAACAGCCAACGGGTTGAATGAAATTATTAATGAAACGAAACGGATTGACAGGAAATTCGGGGATGTAATTATCCTTGCGAGCATTCGTTGGTCATGGGTTTCGAACCCGGAGCCTCCCAAATGTGGGCCACAGACGTTACCGCCTGAGACATCCTGCTCGGTTTACAACATCCTGACCGGTAATTTTGTAATCCCGCTGCAAAGAGTTATTCATTGCAAGCTGTATTTTTTATTTTGAACCCCTGGCCTTTACTTTGTTCTTGTCTCGTAGGCTACTGTTTAGGTATGCAGAGATTAAGAGAGCTGGTGTTAATAACCACATCATAATATACCTTTATTACGCCACTAACTGTAATAAAGTTTGAAACGATTTGCCTGATATATTTTCTCCCCCATTATATTTAATCAATGCAAGAGGCACGCGATGCAACTTTTTGTGCTTATTTAATGACCTGATACCAAGAGCGTATGCCTATTTGTGAGAACCGCATTTGAGATGCAACCGAGAGGAAAATTCTTTGAACGGTGCGTTGTGGTAAAACACGTCATAACGAAAGTAATATGTAACAGAAACAGTCATATCATCCAGCAGTGAAAGTGCGCAGTTAGGATAATGTAAAGGTGTTTATCTCAGATTTTTTTTTTAAATTAACGTCCTCCAACATTGTGTCACATCGGGCGAATGAATGAAATGAAATGGGTCAAATGATGCTCAAATGAGCCCGAGGTCCATGGAGCTTTAAGTTACCCGACATTCGTCTAGGAAGCCATTGCCTTAATGGATGTTCAACTATTGAAAGTCGTTTTACTGAAGAAACTTTAGAGAAATAGCAAAAGAATAGGTAAGTGATAGGTTTAATACACCAAACTGGTGTGTGGGGCTTTATTGTTAAATCTCTCCGATATAAGGGTTAGAAGTCCATGACTTCAATTTCTCAATAATGAGTTAAATAAGTTTAACAAGTCCAGTAAGGTTAAGTAATTATGCTAATTTTATACCTAAGGTTTTAGACTGTGGGTCCGATAACTACAGTTCGTATACTGTTTCACCACTGCCTACTGAGCCCCAAATATGGTTTGGTTTGGTTTGGTTTAAGGGCGCTCAACTTCTAGGTCATCAGCGCCCTTAAGAGATTCATGGCAATAGCCAGATATAAATTTCACTCAAAAAATAAAAATACAAATACGGGCCCCAAATATGTAGAAGCAGTATCCTCGAAGCACTCTATTCCATTCTATCGGTCACTAATGTTACAATTCTTTCTAAGAGACTTATACATTAGTGCTAAAGTTGTTTTGTGTGTGCAGTCTTCAAATCGTCTTATTCATTATGAGGTTACAGGAGCGACGAAGCTTTGTTTATGTTATTGAAATTGAACGCGTAGTAGGGGGAAGGATAACGCCGAATTAATAGATTTTGGAGCATAGGTTTTAGTTTATCTAGCGGAAATATTCCTCAGTTTTTACTTTCTCTACCCTCTTCCTGTATGACACTAAAATGCCACATTTGGATTTAGTCATAAACACATATTTTGAGACCTCTGATTAAAAATCAAATTATTTTCAAAAAACTATGCTTGCACATATGCATGAGATGGGGGGAGGGTAAACAGAATCACACAAGAGCGAAATGCCCGATTAGTACAAAGCTTGATTTTTGGGTAAAGTACCTTCCTAGGGCATCTTGAAGGAAATCGTCCTGTACTACACCAAACTATACAGTAAAACCTAGTTTATCCGGATTAACTGGGGCCAAAGATAATCCGGAAAATCGAAAATCCCAACATTCCCTGTTATATGGGTAATAAGCAAAAGAAAGCACACTTACCGTTTATGGCGATAAAAACTATGTATTGTAACAAAATCATGTAGAGTTCACCGTATATGTTGTTTGCAAGACGTTAAAAATATAGAAATCTAAATCATATATATAGCAAAGAATTGATCCAGTTTTCTTTTTAAAACACGTGAGACGTTTGAAGGAAGTACGGTCAGGCAAACGCTTTATCATTAATAGTTGATAGTATCCAACTTTTTATCCATTAAAATCGGGACCTTCTTTCCCTTTGATCTCATCTGAAACTTGTACACTGAATTACGCTCACACACCACATGATAAGACGCAAAAACAATCCGGTTGAAACACACAAGATAAACTTAATGAAAAGTATCGTTTGAAAACAGGAGGAAACTGAGGGAGGTGTAGTGACTGGTAGGGATCAATGTCAACGCTTTCTTTCGGTGCTATTCATAGCCAGTGAGAGATACCGCGTCAACACCATGTGACACAGCACTAAGTGCTTCATAACCTCAACACGTAGCATTTTACAGCAGTGTACAGTGTGTGTTAGCATAATTTCTTGCACAATTTATGCAGGAACCGTACATTAAATCAAAATAAATCGCGAATATTTGGTGTACATACTTATACTTACATTCTTGCTATCATGGTAAAATTTATTATCTAATGTGAACATTCAATTTTTTTTAAAAATATCTACATATATGATCCGGGTAATCTGGAAATCCAGATAAAGGGGGGCCGGATAAACTAGGTTTTTACTAAAACTTATACGGAAAATGTTCAAGATCATATATTTCCTCTAAAACGACAAAATAAAAATAAAACGAATATATTGAAGTTTGTGGGAGCAGACTTTTAAAGTCCCTCTTCACTCTAAACGACCTTTCCATAACTGGCAAAATTGCAAGATGTTACTAAAAGTAAAGATTTATCGTGTTTCGTTTTTGGTGTATGAGTAACCATAACAATACAATTTTTATTTGCAAATGATTATTTTATTAGGTATAATCATTTATGCTCACCCGAAAACTGTTGAGCTCTTATTTTCAAAATATATGCGGATTTATAAAATATTTTAAATAAAATCCGAACTAGAAATATGAACTAACTTAATACGGTGTGAGAACCCTCTGCTTCAATTACTGACCCCCGCCCCCCCCCCCCCCCCGCTTAGGAACATTTTGTAACAAAAAAAAATTGTGTTACTGTGTTTTAAGGTATGAATGCTTTATAAGTAAAATAACCATTTTACACTTGACTAGAATGATATGCGTTTATCGAGATATCTTTAAAGCGTAGAATGACGTTAAATCCCATGCTGTTAAGAGCCTCAGCGAGTACCTTCGGAGTTTTCCAAATCGAAAAATGTTTCGCATTTGATTGTACTCTCACACTTTCTCTACCTCTCTCCCCCTCTCTCTCCCTCTCTCTCCCTCTCTCTCCCTCTCTCTCTCTCTCTCTCACTCCCTCCCTCTCATTCTGGACTTAGTGTATACGGTAGATTGTTCCAATTCTGTTCGGTTGAGTCTACCGCTCGTGCGTACAGACTAGCAGTACTCAGAGTGCAAATTGAGGGGAGTTTAATGCCAATACGCCACTGGCCGAAGGTCACTACAAAAGTTCTTGCACTTCCTGCCGCTTCACTCCACCGTGACTGCAGTATTCCCCCAATGGCGAAGTGTATTGCATACTCCAGGCGGTGCGCACTGCATTGCTCTCTGATGTGCACCCAAACTGGAACAGCCTGGTGTACAGAATAACAAATGAATGACTGGTTAGCAAAGTTTTTAACCTTTTATAGAGCCTACTTTCTCCACTCCCTTATAAAATCCGTCTTCATATCCCCACAAATATCAGATAATGTTAAATGCCCCTAAAGTTACCAAGACTAAGAGGCGCAAGTGCATACAGACCTACCACAATATAGAGGAGGTGCCGTAGAACTCCAAATTCTTTGACATCAGGCCGAAATCAGGCAGGAAATTGTTGGTTACAGTCGTAAGAATATTACGTCAAAATGCAGTGTATTATTCCACGTGAGGAAAGAGGTGTCCGAGAATAACATTTGTACTAACCTTATCACTTCTACTCCGGCCGGCGGTCTGCCCGATTTCCATTTGTATTCTACGTAATACTAGTTCGTGTCATGCACGTTGTGTATTACTGAGACTTGGGGAAGGAGGACTTTTTCGCCACGCCTTGTATATTCGGAACTCACTTCACTATGTTAGGTTAAGAAGTTCACACGTGAAAGTCTCTTAGGAAATGAGGGAATGGTTTACTGGCTTCTGTTCCGTGGAGATAGCCCACATAGGAAGGCTTTAAAGTTGTACACATGGCTTCAGCTGTCGTCCGTTAGAGCGGCTTACTGTAATCTCGAGGAAGGTGAGAAGACAGGCAGGCAGACAGACAGACAGACAGACAGACAGAGAGACAGACAGACAGACAGACAAGCAGTTGTCAGCTGTCTGCTGGACTAAGCGTCTGGTAATCAGATCCTGATCCGGACTTAATTTCCACAAAGCGCTAGTCCCCTCTTATACAAGTTTCAATTTAGTTCATTTCGCACCTGTAGTTGAAGAGAAAGTGCTTAGTCCTAGGGAATTGGGGTTACGTATTACATTATTTCTGCACAAAACAACAAATATAAATAACGGGTGAATTGCAGAAAAGGAAACTAAAATTAAACATTGTGTATTCATTGTAAATAAATAAAATACATAGTTATTAGCGCTGACAGACGTTGTCCTGTTCAAATGTTGTAAATCAAAAGTTATAAAATTTTTAAGGTAAGCTATAAACTTCTTGGACTGCTGTGATGAAAAAAAAAAAAAAAAAAAAAAAAGAAAACATGTTCAAAATATTTTTAAAACACCTGAGACCACCACGCGTACAGCTATCATAACTCGAACTACCAATTGCGTTTGAGTGTATTTGTATACTTTAAACTTAAATGTCCTGACTACAGAGTTAAAACTGTTTTAAACAATAACAAGAAAGCGAAGACCTCAAATGATTCTCATGAAAAGTATATTTATATATTTAAATATTTTTATCTTATCCTATAGGTTTAACATAGACATTTCATGTATCCTAGTAAACAACAAAAATGCATTCTTATTTCATCGTAAGATAAGGTATTTTATTTCATTGCAACTTTGATTTTCCTGTGTTTAGTAAATAAACAAAGCAAACAAATTGTAGTTTCATTAAATAGATTCCTCTACATCATTGTCAATATTAATATGCTAACAACACATCTTCCGAAATTATTTAACTCCTTTGGCAGCCCTCCATTCCTTAAATAATGAAAATTGCTTGTCATATAGGTCCTTCGACTTGCCGGGTAACAGACTAAGTACAGCATTTTAGCATAATCTGGGGCTTAATTTATTTCCTGCAGTTTAAACAACCAGAATTGCAACTATTAATTACGTAGCAACGTGCCAACAATGCAGTACCTCCATCATGACTAACATTCAATTTCTCGTAATGACGACTCTGATAATATTAATATAAATAAAATATTATATTATTACAGTTAATATTAGAATAAGACAAAACGTTGAACCCGCTCGTGTCCTAAACATCTCACTCACAAATAATGGTCTATATAAGCCAGTTATAATATGAATAAATATTAATCTTAATATTAGCAGGAATAACATTATCTTAATGCGATTTTATGAACAATATTTTTAGTTTATCCCTAAGGGGTGTAACCAAACAAAAATGATGACTTGCCAACCCTTGAACACGCAACATATAGTTGGCAATGTCAAAATTTACATTTACATTATCCGTCAATTAATCTTCCACCGTTCTATTTAACCGACAGTTATAGACTATTTCTGTACGTTGACCAATATTTCCTCCTCGTCCACGAAGACGTGCCATAAATACAGATGTATTTAAGTTGAAGTTAGCAGGACTGTGGACGAATTTTCATTAATACCTACTACTATTAGTATGACTAATCAAAGAGCCGTCCAATACTTCGTAACTTACATAAAATCAAATCAGATGTGACAATTTATATTTTTAGGTAAAGTTGACCGTTATTGAATGCACATCATTAAAATGTATGAAAAATCATGTAAAATACTTACCTCAATGCTGCACCTTACAAATTATGCACGATGTATAGTTACACTTTAAAACGTTATTTCAATAAGCAATAATATATCATGATATTCTCAACAAGCGCACAATTCTAATACATAAGAATTGTAATAACAACACTAAGCTAGGACGCTAGTAACTGATTTGCGAAAAATGCTCCACTTTCTCAGATTCATTGTTGTTTCTTCTTCACTGCGCTATGTTTACGTGCAGTGTGCAGTGTTAAACTGGTTATTTTGTTTTTAACACTAAATCTGTATCTTTGTTTTAAGAAACTAGAAAGCGCTGCTATGAACCTAATTTTTGAACAACGAATGCTCTTGATCAAGATGTAGCGAGCTCTTTAATTCTTCCTCTCTAGCGTTCTCTAATATTCCACCATATTTGCAAACTGCTACAGTGCCCTTCAACAGATGATTTTCTTGCACATGTAATTATTGTACCCGAGATGAGGTATTTCGTTCTATTGTTAGGACTATAAAACATCAATAAAGAAAAAGGCCTTCTCTCATTTAAATGGGCATCGGCATTCGTTGCTTTCTTTGGAGCAGGTTGCTCCATTAATAGGTAGTTGTATTACACGTACCAACTTCATTCATAAGCTGTCAACACAGGTTTCTTCGATTCTTCGCTTCTTCACTCTCAAGCGTGCGAGTTGAGCCAAGCTTAACCGAGTCGCAACGATGCATGGTGGAAAAAATCTCTGCACCTTGGATAGCACCTGGTGGGATTTTAAGGTTTGAGAGCCTTGCGCTAATTAAAGGTTCCACTTTCCTACACGCTCTCCATTGGTAAGGATAGTTAAATGGGTAATCGCCTAGATGTTGCAACAATGTCTCTTCATATAAATATGCAACAGCAGTCCGGAGAGGAATATGAATAACCACTTAAAACTAAACTAACTAAACCCCGGCACGACAGCCCACGAAGGGCCAAGGCCTACCGCCCAGCCGCTGCGTCCCCCACCTCTGCCCACTACAGGCGTCATTGGTGAGGTGCAGTACTGGAGGGTGGGACGTGGTCAGCGCCCCGAGTCCTCCCGGCCAGTTATGCGGTCTTCTAGACTTGGGGCCGCTACTTCTCCATCAAGTAGCTCCTCAATTGGTCCCCCCGGGACCTAACGACGCTGAGTGCACCCCGTGCCAGACCTCCCAGAGGGGATAAAATCCCCATGCTGGTACCAGGGATCAAACCCGGGTCCTCCGCGCCAGAGGCAAGCGCGCTACCAACTGCGCTACGGAGGCGGTCGAATAACCACTTACAGTGGAACATCGGCGTCTCTTACACCTAACATAAGCATTTTAAAATCACAAATGATTTACGTCCTATATTTACAGTGAAGACTGGAATGCTTTGTTTTTATTAGGTAAAGCATTTTAGATGTAAAATATGACATTAGCTTTGGATCTTTGGTCGGTTTTCTTTGGCAAAGAGGTGACGTCAGTTACACACCATCACTAAAACTAAGATCAGAGATAACCGAGATCCAATTTCTTTCTGTCCTTGCAAATTCTATCATGACCTAGTTTACTCTACCTTGAAGCCTGGAGAGCAAAAATTATCTTCCGTCGCACCAGGATTTAGTTACTCAACTGTTCTTTTGCTTTTAAACCTCACTCAGCGTACTTTTGCACAGCAAAAAGTCCTTTATGACGGAATGATTCTTTATTACACTCCTTCATTACTGTGGAGGGGGGTTATTATGTACCATCGACTTGTTATTATTTAACAGAACGAAGTTCGTCATAGATGCGCACATACGTAATGTTTGCATGTTTGTAATTTCTATCTTTCGGGTCAGAAGGTTAAAAACATCATGAATTTGAGGATTATTTAATTTTTCCAATTATCAGGAGTGTTTTCAGTCAGCAGAGGTCTATGTTTTGAGAGTGAGCTAACAAATCAGCGTAACAATGTTGAGAGTGGTAGAGAAATAGGGTATATTCGGCATCTTCATTCTTACGTAGTTTTGAACAAAATACTTAATGTTGGACAACGTACCCGTCTAATCACCTTCGATCCTAGAAGTCCAAAAGCACTTTAACAACCTATCATATAAAATTTCCAAGGAGTCGACTTAACAAGATGCCATGTCTTATTTAGAAATTAGAATAACTCACCAAGAATATGATATGGTGTTTAATAGTATTAAGCCAGAGACTTAAAAAAATCTTAAACTCTGGTTCTCCACAGGTTCTCCAGTTTCCTTGACATTCATTCCACCAACTGTTACATAATCTGATTTGCTTTCATTAATTTCACCGACATTTCATATCATCCCCTTCATCACCCTCATATCAGTATGGGACTGATCAACAATTCTGGCGGCCCTGGTTGGATCCCAGGCAACCGCATTGGGATGTGTGATGGACGAAGTGGCGCTGGAGCGGGTTTCCTCCAGGTTCTCCGGTTTCCCCCGCCATCTCACTCCACCGGTGCTCCATCTCCATTCCATGTACCATCAGTGTCACCGCCTGTGGTGCCGTAAGACGGGCGTTAAACACCACAAAAAATCTGGATATTCTCTCTGATCCAAGATTCATATGCACCTGGAAAGGTGTCTGACCCCAGGCGCTCACTTTTATGGCTTGGGGGTTATAATGCATCCTTATGAGGGGGGGGGGGGGACGGAGTAAGCAGAACGTTTAAAACGGTTAGGTACTTCAGAAGTTTTCCGTTAATCCGCAAAGAGCGTAAAGGGTAAAGGCTACCGAGGGGACACATCGCTCACTTCGACCTGCACAGATCTATTGTAGCTATCGCCCCCCAAGAGGCGAGGATGCAATGAGTGAACCGAAGGTGCCACACAAGGCCGCAGTTAGACAGGCCACAGAGACGCGCACAAGTCCCTCACGAGTGCTGAGATATCTTCATCCCGGCGCCAGGCACGCTAAGCAGCCATCACACCGCGGTTCTGGTGTAGCACTGAGCGTCCTCCCCCGAGGGAGGACAAGGCCAGCCAAACGCCAGCATCCGCGCCATCTGCTCGGCACTACCAACACTACACGCCTTAAAGTACACCTGAAGGATGATAAGGAAATGGAATGAAGGGAAATGAAGGAAACCGTGGTGTGAAGTAATGCACCCTAGCATTCACTTAAGTAACATGGGATAACCACGGAAAAACCCATGTCAGAATGCGCGGCCACGGGGATCGAAACCGTGACCTCCCGATTGCGGGTCAAAGACGCCATCCCGCTCGGTTAAATCCGCAAAAGTAGTAGTAAGTACCTCGACTACGCTTGACGACCATAAGCAAAACTTATACCTAGGATTCTATGTCGAGATACCAGAATAAAACACCTCGCACCGCCTATAGAAATGTTAGTTGTAGCTGGAAGGTAAATTAACTAACGTACGCGACTAAAATGTTCTTGTATTATTTAATCCGTTTTGATTCCAAGGCAAGTACGTAAACAAAGATCTGTCCTAGGTGAGAGGCGAAGGGGTAGGTGTAGCCACAGGTGTAGCCCAACTAGCCGCTGGATGACTCCGTCTCGTATTCGTTTTGGCCATAAGTCAGGATCTCTAGCGAGTTCACGCTTACCAACGGAAAAAATTGCGAGAACTAAGACAAACATTAAATGGAGTGCTACAACCAGGAGGTGGGCATAGCCTGGTTGTGGCAGACGCAGTTTAGCTTTCCCTACCAACATGTCCCACTGCGCACTATATCGGCATTGTTCGATGAACTGGACTGTACATGAGAGCTACAGGCAATATTGGGCGCATTATAGACAACATTGGCAACGTGGTTCCGTGAGATGATTAAGCGAAAATATGCAATTTCAAGAAGCCGGCCAGTCATGCGGCAACATTCATACGCTCCGAAACACGACATAAAAGTGACGCAGCAAGCAAGCACTCTGTTCATATCCCGGAGCGACATTCCAAAGAAGGCAGCAACGCACAAAAAGACAACAACGTGCTTTAATGTTAGTAACAGGTTATATTTAGTTTTACGAAATTCAAAGTTACAGAACCGTCCAGTGTTCATACTTTACTTTGTTGTTTGACTACGGAAAATAAATATATAATCATAGAAAAAGTATAAAAACATTGTTCACTAAGATAGCGAAATGAGCATGTAACTACGGTTTTCAAATTTTGGCCCTTTGAGTGCTAAACGTGAGGTTTAACTGGAGATGAGCAGGTGTGTACACATATTGCCTGAAATTCTTTCATTTTCTTCTAAACTTATGTTCTTATATTCGTGACACTTGACATTTTATTGGTAATCTGTTGCTTCAGTTTCCTTCAAATGCTCCGTTTCCATTCTTTGAAATTGTCTAAAGACGTCTAAAAAACCTTATCTTGATTATTAGGCTTAGCTTTAGATTTAGGGATGTAATAACCGAATACAGGATTGATACCTTGTGCTGCATGTTTTTCTATATTTCCCAGAAAGGGCTTATGTTTTATACAAAGGCTAATATAAGGCTTGTTGCAATCTATATGGTTGTAAGGAATTAAATTGGGAAAATGTGTAATTTTTCAAAATTGTATTGAATTCAGGCATTTAATATTTGTTTTCTTGCAAACTTAGGTACGTATAACCATAAAAGTTATCCTTATACTACAACTATGTAGAGTACATTTTGTGATAAGAGCACCAAATAAATTGGTTGAAATTTCTAGGCATTAGCAACTCCAGTTGATATCGTCTCCCTGATATTCTTAATGCCGCCTCCAATATCTCGGTCTTCGGTGAATTTGCTGCCAGCTGTTACAGTCGCGTACCATGTGATGTTTATCTCAGCTCACGCCTGGGAGGGGCGAGAATAAACAAGTTACATTGGCTATTTTTTTTTTTTAAATTAACGTTCTCCAACATTGTGTCATATCGGACGATACATTGGCTAATCCACTTAATGGAGACTATACTATAGATACATGAAGCGAGTTGCCGAACACTTAGGGATAACGAATTGAAATGTTTCTGAATCTTAGCACAACAAAGTAACTATTGAAGTATTACAGCTATTAACTTCTGACGTATCAATAACTTAACGCTTTAAGATGGCTTTTTCATAACAATCAGTTACCGTGAGTCACTGAAATGTTAAGTGGAAAGCCCTCTTGCGGAGGCCGCCAAACATGTCCCCCCGTACCCGGTCTTTAGGTGCTAGGGACTGCCGAAAATCGACACCAGTAAAGCACTTCTACAAAATACGTAGGGCACGTATTTTATAAATACATGCCGTTTTATCATCGTAAGTTCGCCTACTTCATCACTATTCTACCAAAGTGCCTATTTATACCTTACAAAGTCTTAAACTTCTTGTTAGCAACTGAAACACAGATTTTATTCTGTGAATTGCTAAATTCGTAGAATTCTTTCCCCTTCTAATTTTCATAACTGACCTACGTACATTTGCAGCTCTGTGATCACCGGGTTTCAGGTGTGCCCAAATGCCTAGCTGATCACCGAGCGGGATGGCTCAGGCGGTAACGTCTGTGGCCCGTATTCTGAAGGTTGCGGGTTCGATTTACACAGCCCTACTACCTGACCTTGGATTTTCGGGGGCTTTCCCGAATCACTAAGGCAAAGCTTGAGAGAGATAATTACCTTAAATCCCCGTTTCAGTTCCATTTGTTTCATTCTCTCTATCCGGTCTTTCCAGGTTGTAACGGTCAGCAGGGTCGCCGATGGGCTACGCTCAGTTGGTAGTTTCAGTTTATAAATACGCTGCTCAGCTGAGGGAAGGCGCTGTGGTCAGTCGGCCGCCCTTCTAGGGTGACTGATTGATCCACAGGATCTGGCTGGCTGGTGGTGACCTCTGTGTTGACCTGAAACTCCGTCGGGCTGAAGAACTTGCCTGCAACGGTTAGGAACCCACCGTGATTGTAGTTCCACCTGGGACGCTTTCTGGCCGCCTGTAGGGTACTTGCATCACTCACTTCCTCCTGGGATCTGACACACCATAAGCTAGCGGCTGACGAACCGGAAACCCTACCGTGACAGACACACTAGCTGATCACAGCTTCCTCCCTGACAAAACCGTAACTTTTACTTCTTATTTTATGCACTTATTCTAACATACAGAAATTATTTATACAACTGCTTATCCATCTGATTATCATGCCTTTATAAAATTATTAATTTTAGCGGTCAATAATTCCGTATCACAGTACCAAGTACCCGCACACTGCGTACAATTATACCAGAGAAGTTTTCTGATAAAATACCCGATGTTTTCCTTTAGAGTTGTTCATACCATCGGTTGAACTGCTGGCCCATGTCTACAGACGAAATTTAAAGGCTTAACGCTGCTATAGTTTTGCTGCTTTCCCCGATTGCCCTTCTTGCGAGAAGCTACCGTAACGTGCGCTACATAATTGCATTCTGGTGGCAAGTAAGTTTCGATACAAAAGCTATGGTAGCCAAGAACGGGGCAACAGTTCGAAAGAGAAAATATCTTTATCTGCCGAGCTGGGGTGCACAGCACGTACGAGAGAAACTCACACCCGGAAATCAGAAGAGAAAGAGAGAAACACATGGCAGATACGAGCACCGAGAAGCAACGACAACGTTTCAAACGCTTTACTTAAGAAAGAAAAAAGGAAAAATATCTGACACCACCAACGCTAGAGTAACTTTATAACGTAAAGTCAGGGGCGGATCTAAGAATATTGTTTGTAATCTCGACGATTCACAGGAAACAAGATGCGACCGCCAAACCGAAACAGTTGCGTATCAATAGTGGGGTCAACCACTGACTCCAACCTCTTTCTTTCGCGCATTCTTTTTTCTTATTGCGAAATTTGCTTTGTGTTCTCTGTGGCGTGGTATAGTCCGGTTTAAAACTAGATTGATATCGACACTAAGGTTTTCACAGCAGTAAAGAGGCACCAGTTCCTGTCACGTGATTTACTCTATAAGGGAATTAAATTATAATGCTTCTGATTAGTTAAATTTAGATATAAATCTATTCCTACTTGGGTAGCAAAGAACTGTACTCAAGCCAATGAGTGATGCACTCTCGTCCACTACTGCGTCTCCCGCTTCTGTTCATCAGAGTCGTCGTGATCAGGATGCAGTAAGGAGGTTGTGACGTGATTAGTGCCCCTCGATATATGCAGTCTTCGCAATCAGGGTCGCCATTTCTCAATGAGGTAACTTTTCAAGTGGCCCCTCGGGGACCTAACGAGGTGCGAGTGCACCCCGGATCAAGGTGCCTGATTCCGAACCGGGAATCAAACCTGGGTTTACCACTTGAAAAGAAGCAGTGGTACCACCGCACTAAGGAGACGACCAACGATAAAATAAATGACTAGGATCAATTAGATATAGAGCTATTTATGACCCCACGAAATGAGAAATCTACGGAGTAAGGAATGGAGAAGCTGGATAATGCCGTAATGTCGATCGACAACGGGGGCGGTGGCGGGGGTGGTGGTGGAGTGGCGCACATCAAAGGCTCAGTGTCAAGCTACGCCACACCACTGTCGGTGCACACATCAAAGCGAGCCAAGGGCAAGCTGCCTCACACCAATTGCGGTGAGTAAACACAAGCAATAATGGAACGCGGAAGAACAAAGTGTTTCGAGAAGCTTCGCGATTCGTCTGGCTGCCTGCAAGTTCGAGAAAATGTGAATTTTCCAGAAAGATCCGTGCTACGTCTTTCACGGTGTATAAGGAGGAGAGACAAAAGAGAAGTGAGTAATTCCAGAAACAGAGAACTGTAGCGTCGCAGTGAAGACAGTGAAGCAGTTTTAGTGAGTGTTGAGTGATTGCATCGTCAAAGCCATCAAATTAGGAAACAGGGAGAGAACTGGAAGACAGAAAGGAGTGTGTGAAGGTTACGAGAGGACCACAGATGTGAGCTGTAAGATCACAAAGAACTATAAACTGTGCTGATCATTGTAAAATAAAACGGTGTTGTGCGTCGATTTTAGAAGAAAAATAAATTAATTGCACCGGACATGTCATATTGTCACAATATTTTAAAGCCTGTATAAATACATTCGTTCTATATTTCAAAACACTTGGGAAAGAAATATCATTTTGGCAACAGCATGAGGAGAGGATGGCTCCCTGTGGCTGAAGGCTGATTTTAATGTTTATTTTGGCCCGGTTAAAAACCACAGTTGATATTTAAGTTCAATATGTTCTAAGGATGCCACTCGAAGATTTAGAAGAAAATTCCTCCACCCTAAACTACCCTTTACATAGAACATTTTTCGAAAACTTTGATTTTCTTGAAAATGGCTCTAACGGTTTTGATTAAAATGTAATGTGTTTGAAATATTTTTATGGCAAACGAAATGTTTATCTTGAATTTTCTGGCTATGTAGTTCTATCTTTTCTGGATGACTTTTGCATAATTGGTAAACCGAGAGAGATAGACCAAATCTTACTATGTAAATAAATAAATTGTTTTGTAGAGTAAACCATTTCGGAGATATTCCTTGTTATTTCTGCGAGTTTTAGAGAACTTATATTTCTGTCAAATGGAACAACGTTATTCATATTTGCATATGCTAACCGTGCAAATAGAACGAACTCTCAAAGCTTTGAAAGATTTGTCTATCGCTCAAAGCCTACTGTATTCCCATATTCTCCTTGTACCTACAATAAAATAAACAATAAGATAATTTCTGCAAATGTTTTATCTCAAATAACAAGCAGAAGATATAAGATTAAGAGTTTGTAAGAATGGTTAGGACAAGAGTAGACAAAGTCATGTGACTGCAACACATGAGATTTTTCTTGTTACATCCTACATATTTTGCACCCTTTTTTACAGTTTATGGAGCTTTTGGATGTTCTCAGGGCCAAATTCAGAATTGTAGTCAGTATTAATAAACGCTCCTGTTTCTGTAACTCCTTAAGGACTCGTTTTAATTTGAATTTGTTACACCAATGACTTCTTTGATAAAGGCAAAACTGCTAGGTCAGTACTCCGTGTTCCTTAGTACTAGCTATAATTGTTTTGGGCATATTATTAATGTAATGGATATTATAATAACTCCTATAATGTATTATTTTATATTGTTCCTTCACTTGTTTTCGATGTTTCATTCTCATGGCATCCCCGTAATAGCAATGGGGAAACGTTAAGTGGCCGCATTTTCATACCTGCGTATTTGTAGCTCTGTGATTTCACATAGCTGTCCTGGCCAATGGCATCTCATTCAGTGGCAAAGCTGAAGCCCATGCTTCTTATATTATGCGCTGATTTTAGTATACAGAAATTATATATTGGAACTATTTGTCCATATTATTATAAAATTATCAATGTTTCCATCGAGAGCTCCGATTTCAATTTCCAATCTTAACTTAGTCCAATACAGTAACATAAATTTACGTTTCTACTGTCACATAAAGCAAAAGTAATCAACGCTTTATTTGAAGACAATAACAGTAGTCCTATCTCTAGTGGACAGTCTACTAACTCCATGGTTGGAACACGTGCTGAAAATTCTAGATTCTGTGTAGGAAGGATTAAGTCTGCCTGTATTGCTGTGCAGTTTTTATTTCTTTCAGCTTCTTGTTGACGGCAAATAAAACGTGACTTCATTTAGGAAATAAATCGTTGCTTTTGGAAAACATGTCACGATGTGATGTTAAAAAACACAAGCTTATGTTTTACTGCCTCTTGTTTACTTGTCTGTCTTTACTGTAAAAAGTACCGAATCATTCAAGAAGAGGAAAGTATTTACGGCTCGAATACCTCCATGATCAAATTAAGACTTGCGTAGAACAAATTAAACCAGTCACGTAGTGTTTCTAATGTACGGACCGTCTTGTATCTCTAGTTAAGCAACTGATGTTCTGTATACAATTACTGAACAGAACAGGGTACATTATCTTCTTACAGAAACCCATTATAGTTCTAGATAGTTTTAAGAGTAGCTCGCTTTATGACTTTTCATTCCTGGAACTTTGCAATTATGCTGTCCACTGTGGCTTCTTAGAGTAAAAAACATTCTGAGAATTACTCGTTCACAAATAAGGTACAATAAATAACCTTTTTAATTCACCATTCCACAGCAACCTTGTTTTAACAAAAACTAAGGGATGTATGTCAGAAGCAGGAATAGAAATTAGAATATAAGGCACTGGCTATGTGTAAGCCGTGATATCAGAAAAGCTATCAGCTGTTGGACCTTCAAAATGAATAATTTGGAGCTCATGGATAACTGTTGCCTAAATGAATTCGTAAATAAATATTTACCAATAAAAGATGAACACCCAGGTGAAATTAAAGTGTCAAAACTCAACTATTAAGTGCCATATTTTATGTGTGAAGTAATAGGTACATGCATATTTGCAGTATTTAATGCAGTTCAAGGACATACGTTCAGCAAAATAGACAGCTTATGCAGGTGGGTTAAATTAATACAATTGAATAAACAATTCAACTTTCCATCGTGACTAAATGAAGCGGAATTGATATAAAAAAAAACCAGTCTCCTCCAAAATAATGGTTACAGTGCCTTTTATACTACCCACTGAGAAAAGGTGACATAGGTTGCTTTAATTAGGATATAGACATTGCTCAGAGGAACAAAAATTGTTATTAATTGAGCGCAGAACAGCGGGCGGTCACATGTGATCTACTTAGATGGACACGCAGAGTGAATGACATAACCGGTACCGCGCAGCCGTCGTATATAGCCGCAATATCAGAAGACACATGCGCGAGTATTAACAGTAGAACCCCTGTTCACTAAACTGGTGGCTTCTTCCACAACCTTCCGCCCTCTAGTTATGAATTACGGTGTACCTATCCGTGGGCTTACAACTATTAATACCGTTTTCTAAGCTCGTTTGCAAGTAACGTAATGCAAATCACTGAAAATATAGGATTTTATAATTCATATGGACAATATTACAAACAGCATTTCTAAGAAACACGCTCAAATTGCTTTACACAAGCATTAGTATCTAAGCTAAGAAGTAAACCTAAATAAACATTTATTAAAGAGAACCCGCTTTATGTATTGTGTACTAGCCAATAGGGCAGTATTTATCCTGTATTTAGGTGCTGTCACAGTTTGAACATATTATGAAAGATTAAATTTCAATTCATAATCATACTGCCTTACACGACAAAATAATATTGGCCTTTTTTGTACTGTTATACATAGAAAGATCTTCAACACCACAAATTTCATATTGTAATTAATAAGCTCTACATTCTTACAATTAGTTTAAATTATTTAAAATAACAATACAGGCACTGCTAACATATATCCGCTGTTCAGATAGAGTTCCACAAGAGCATGCCACGTTATCGCCCAAGATCTCTGCAGAGCCATACAAGGAAGCGCTGGACACATTACATGGTTGTGAGATCGTATCGCGCCAGTAAGTTTAAGGCTTGTACGCAAGAAGAACATTTAAAAGTGCATAATAAAGGGTACTTGATATGTATACCTGTCAATTGTGTGGCCTTAACATCTATGGAGAATCACATTATAATCTAAACTCCTGCTATGCAGGCAGCTTCCTTGCTTTAACACTCCAGGGAACCTTTTTCTTAGGAGAATTGACTGTTATACTGCTCAAATTAATATGAGCGGTAGTACAGCAGGTAACAATAACGTGGCCACTTTTGAACGATCATGGAGATGGAATACCTACAAAATAGTGTGCATAGTAAATCTAAATAACCACTCGCTACCTGTGTGCTAAGACCGTCGTACGTTTAGTTTATAGCCAGTTCCATCCTCCAATGCTAGAGAACACGTTGTGATAGATTACAGGAGATGCAGGTGTGTATACAGTACACCACACTGGATCCATCCCTGCTTCCAATAGAGGACAACTTCACCTGAAATCGTCTCACCAATTTGAGAAATTATGCCACTGAGCTCTTGGGGCACATATGCAAAGATGCTACTTTAGGAGATACGGTCATTAACGTCATGGTGAAGAAGCACAGCAGTATACGCTGTAAAACTCATTAGTATCCTGTCAGTTAGCCAGATTGCATTTAAGGCCTTACGCACTCCTTGACCATCAGAAGAAGCCGAGAGGATACCCTGTTTAGGAAGAGCAGCTGTTAAGAAGGAGTTCAAAGTATATCATAAATCCCGGTAAACTTTTTAGTATAAAAGCTTGTAGGAAAACATCAGAAAACTTATTTAAATGTGACAGTACTACTGTTCTGACAGGATATACTCCCATGAAGAAGAAAAACACATTTTGGCATGACGGGAGTGCTTAGGGCAACTTGGATTGCAGATTGTGCGAGCAAGAAACTGAAACAACCGGCACAGTCTATGCTGCTGTGAGGCTCTCCAAGGTGCTCATCACTTTAGTCATCACAACCAACTAAAGTGTAACATATGTGGCACCTTTTTTTGAGAACCCTGTTATGTGAAGCATACAAAGAACGTTAAGGAGTCAAAACGATCTGTCGGAAAAAGTGCGCCAAGTGCATCAAGTCCCGAAGCTAAACACAACTTCCCAGAAGACCACTGCGTCGTCCATATCAACTTTACGGCATTATTAACATATGGCATTAATCTGGTGCAGCTATTCGGATATTCAACATAAGAGATGCTATTTCTCCATCAATTTAATGCCCCCACAGAGTGTCCTGTTCCTTACCTTCCTTCCGCAGAAAAATGGGGACACACACACATCACATGCATGATTTTCGATTCAGAACCAATGACAGCATCATTCTTACGCGCAATATACCTCGTAATAAGGTAGGTAATCTAATGCACTGCATATGGCGATGAAGTCATTAGCACTCTGGCCTTCCAGCATTTTTAAATAATGTCATCTTCAGAGGAAACAGCAGGGCAGGACCTGAGATGTATGCTATCCATGATTACGTTGGAGCCACACAGAGTGCTAAGTGGAGATTGTAAGATGTTTATTCTATGGAGATGATGTGCCAGGCAGTCGTGGGCAGTAGTCATTCTGAAGAGGGCTACAGCTGATCTCGGAGCACAAGTGATGCGTGTTGGTTCATCGGTCAAGGTCTTCCTCTTCTTACTGATTGCAGCAATTTCTTTTCTGGATATGTCGAAATCTCTAATCTTGTTTTTAATCTGATGTTTAATTGAGAGATGTGAGAGTAATACAATAAATAACATCTGATTATGCATTTCAGTGTTGCTCAGTAGGATTGTTATAATCTATGGAGAAATTACGTCTCTAAAATACTTTTACACGACTTTTATTGCATATAGAAGCTTATTTTGATTTATTTCTTTTAAAATATTGTTCTCTGTTAAACTCCCAGACTATATTACAATTACATTTCCCTGACATATGTATAGCTTTTTCCGCAAAGAACTAAAAACGAAAATGAGGCAATTCAGCAATACCTGTTAATACGGATTTCTCCCTAATACGGACATTGAGCCAGCGCTACTGCAATTAGTGCCCGTATTTAAATGGTAATTGCAAAGCCTCATATAAATGGATTGCTCCCTCCGTTTTTCTCCATGCATCTTTCCGTCTCCGACTGAATGTGAAACAGTTTCAACGGCATACGTTGCATACATGTAGTGTAGCAGTATATTACCGTGCATGACATTTTAAATAATTTAACTTATTATTTACATAATTAAATTACACATAGGTAGTGCAAAAGAATACAGGAGGTATCAAAATGGCATGCAAACAAACACGTAGAGTGATGATAGAAGAGTGGAACTTCAGTAATACAACCCCATTACTGTAGAATATTTTCAATGAAAAGAAAAAGACAACTACAAGTGTAACAAGAGTTCTGCCTACATTTATCCTTAAGAGACGCAAGCTACTCCGAAGTGAGGCCCATCTAAGAAGTAAAGACCCTTCTTCGAGATAAACCAGTTTTCATTTAAACTTGCTTAATATATATAGTCATTGCATGGTATCGTGCCGATATAATGAGCAGTAGTTTACGTTAATCCATTCATATTTGTCTTACCTCCCCATCTTTCACTCCTGAGCCTGGAACCGATGTAATTTCGTTGGTTAAATTTTCAGTGCCAGACTCTGGCCTCAAAACAATACGAAAGGGACTCGTTTAGGGGCTGGTATGGAACCGATGCTTTGAGGCATGCCTTCCAGCCACTCAGATAAAATGTCCCCATGCTCCTTATCATTTGCCACTCACAAAGTCCTGACCGTTTATAAACGAACACCTGTGTGTCTCACTTGAATTCAAACCAATAAAAGCTTGGCTTATTCAAGGTTGGCGTGAAACAGATGACAAGAATATTCTGCCAAAATTAAAAAAGTAAAGCCCTATCAGACATGAAAAGCATCAGCGCGTTTACGTGCAGTCGCTTATACTTCGCGAACAATCTGAAATTCCATGTGACATGAGCCCAATTTGAAATTCTGCTAAAACTAAAAATGGCTATTATAAAGAGCTTAGGAAGCGATGGGATAAACCGAAGGTTTTACCCAAGATGGGTGCGTACGATGACGTCAAAGGGGCACATTAAATTTATATTTCGCTGTTGGAGTAGTTATGCCTCATACATTGGTAAGATAACACGTACAATATTACAGGTATTAATTCCTACCAAACGACTACACCATAGTAGAGCTTGGATCTAATAAACGAACAGTTTCCTTGGCACAAACCCAGAGTAGAATTATTAATAAGGTGGCGATTATCAAGCTACTGATTTTATCCCTGTATAGCTGCTGTTATTCTTCAACGCGCTAGGACAGCCCATGTCAAATATTGCAAACTAGTGCAATTTTTCCTCCCTTCCCTTCTTTACTGCTTATATATTTCCACATAAAATACAGCATAGATGTTAAGAAGCGCTTGGAATTTTCGCTTAGGTCACAAGTAGTTAACCCTCAAATGGTCTTGTGACTGCGTTACATACCTATATGACGTTATGGGGTCGAAAATGATGGCAAATTAATTAAAATATCATTCTTCATTTTCCTTAGATATAAGCAAATACGATATAATACGATACGATATACGTATAATATAATACAATACAACATAACATAACCCAATGACATGACATGACACTAAAACATAACACAATGACATGGAATGGCGTGGAATGTCGTGGAGTGGCGTGGCGTGGCGTGAGATGGTTTACATGACGTGACACGACATGACATGGCGTGACGTGACATGGCGTGACGTGACGTGACGTGACGTGACGTGACGTGACGTGACGTGACGTGACGTGACGTGACGTGACAAGGCGTTACATTACGTGACATGACATGACATGACGTGACGTGACATGTCGTGACATGCCGTTACGTGACATGACGTGATATGACGTGACGTGGCATGGCATGACATAAGGTAACCTAACTTAACCTAATCACAGCTAACCTTACCACACCTAAACACACCTAAACTAACCTAACCTATTTTTGTAGTGTTTAACGCCCGCTTTTGTGACATACGGTACCGCAGGTGATGGCACAGATGATATATGGAATGAAGGTGCAGCACCGTTGGAATGAGATGGGGAAAACCGTAGAACCCGGAGGAAACTCGCCCCAGCGCTACTTCGTCCACCACAAATCCCACATGCGGTTGCCTGGGATCGAACCCGGGCCACTTTGGTAAGAAGCGAATGGTCCAACCACTCGGCTACGGCGCGACCTATCCTAGCCTAATACAATGTAATGCAATATAATGTAATGTAATATAAAGAAATGTAATTTAATATAATGTAAAGTAGTATAATATCTTATAACACCTTTTAACAAAATTCTCATTTGTGAAGTAACATTAACATTTATTAGAATAGGACTCTAAATGAAAATACTCGATTGCACTACTGTCACCCCTCTTCCCCGTGCCTGATCTATTGGGATACATTGGGATAAAATAAATGTGAAACCAGAAAAAAGTACACACAAGAGAAGCACGAGGATTTCTCTCAGAGCAATAATGACCAAGCTATTGAGCAATTTGCTTTCTGGTGTGCTCCCCACTCTAGAAGTAGAGTTTTCTCAACATTGACGCCAAATTGCCATGGTCGCATTTGTAGACTGGGGCTTATTTGAGGGTAATTTGCTGCATTTGTGAACGCCACTGCATAACCTTAAAATAAGAGGTACGCTTTTATTTGCATACAGCTAACTAGACAGTATTTTACTGTGAAGTGAGTGTATCAAGGGTAGATACAAATCATACAGCAGAAAAAGACGGGTTCAATTTTGTTGTAATAACTTTACTGTTACCCATAACTTGTTGAGTTCCAGTTCTCAACCTAGAACTGGAATTCACCTGGTACAACCGGTGTTACAGACGCAATTAAATCAACTCCTATTGACGCTATGCTAACATTAACGGGTTTTAAAGTATTACACAAAGTTTTTGAAGAGAAATCAATTATATTATACCAAAAACTAGTCAGAAATCCAGATGGCTACTACTGGCGCACATGCACAAATTTGAAAGAAACTTGAAAACTCAACATGGTTTCCTCCAGAAAGTTTCCAAATTGAAGGAACAATACTCAATGCCCTTGAACCAACCTCAGTTTTTTTATGAAAGACCAGAAGCCAAGGGAAGAAAAATACGATTTCTCATCAGACCTATACCAGCAGGTAAAGAAAAAAGAAGTAGACGAAGTTACTCTGAAGAGATAAGCATTGGAAGCTATCAAGTGTAACTACCCTGAAAATAACTGGCTACGCGTAAATACAGATGGCTCCAAATACAGGAATACTTAAATGCAGGAGCAGAAGTATACAGCTCTATTTTGTCCTTTTACAAACATGTAAAATACTACAAAACTGCATTTGATGATGAAATCGAGGCCTTAAGGACAGCTCTGCAGCAACTACTCCTACATCTTGAGAAGTTCACCAATGCTTTCATCTAAGTGACTCAAAATCTGCCATAGAAGCAATTGGATCATTAGAGTCCTCTCAGTCTACACATATCCCTGACTGTAGAATAGCTTTAAACAAACTAAAGCACTATAATAAGGAGACTGCCTTACAGTGGATACCTGGACATTGCAAACTGTATGGAAATGAACCGGCCGATGTACTAATTAAGAAATCTGCAATGCTTACACTTAACCCGAATACAAAATCGTCATACCACTCTGCCAAAATATTACAAAAAGCCTCTTAAACTAACAATTTAATGCGGAACTAGATTCTAGAACCTTCACCAAATCTTGGAAGCCAACATTAGAAATAATACCAGACAGAACAGAAAAGAAGCTGCTGCGATCTTTCGTCTTCTCACTGTACATGACATCTTAGGAAAACACCTCAGCCGTTTTGGACTTCTAGGTAGCCCTACCTGCATGCTCTGTGATCTACAAGTTATGGATAGGAACCACCTGCTACGATGCCCAGCTATATTTGGCTCTTATGAAGTAGTAAGATATTGGAAGGGTAGAGAAATTATGTATCATATTTGTAAATGATTTTTGTGTTCAATTACTCCGCCATTGGATAGGAAAAGAAAACGAAATAAAAAATAAAGAAACTCGTGGATTTACGACACGTAAAAGAACCTGAAGCCTACTGAAGAGGTCTCTTGGTAAAATTTAAGGGGACAAGGTAGTGATTCGTACACGATTTCAGTATTCCAAAACATAGCTTTAGTTGAGGATATCTAAACTTCTACTGCTCAAATCAAAATTTAATTTGGAATAACTATTTAGTGATTCATTGTGATTACACTGATATAGAGAACTTCACAAAAATTGTTTAAAATGGGCATGTAATAAGGCTAAAACTGATAGCATGTTTTTGAAAAAATATAATATATATAGTACTAACGGTACAAATTCCTTCTACAACATTCAAGCATATGTGTTGAAACTTTTGTAGTGCACTAGGCAATGTGTATTCATAACTGTTAACCTAAATTTACTTAAATATCTCTGGCTATATTCAAAACAAAAAATATTTAACTTTTGTAAAAAATAAAAACAAATATTTTTTTTTTAATTTTATGTTTTGGATTTTTCCAATAACAATGGGTTAACTTTGTAGAGTACATGCTTCTGGAACTACTGTAAAATTTTCATTTAAATAGGTTCAGTGGTTTTGGAAAAGCATGTACCTGAGTTTGAAAAATGTCAAGTTACAGAAAACTACATTTAAAGAAAAGTGTGTCATCTCTGAAGCCCTCTTTACCCAGCGTGGCCCAGCACTCCACCATATTTGAATGGGGTAATTTAAAGCCTTAAATGTGCCGGTACCCTTACAATATATATATAGATCATTTTGAAGAGGAAGGTTTCTACTTTTTTTAAAGATGAAAAACAAAAAATTGACTTTTTGAGCCTAAATCACTACCCTGTCCCCTTAAGCAGTGTTTCACGCCCGATATAGAATGCTACTATGAGTACCATAGCAGCTAAAGAAAGTCCAAAACTACAAACTGAATTCATTTTCCGCTATCTATCACATCACTAAATAATATCGCATCATCGTCATTCAGAAATAAGGTAGAGAGCTTTCTGAATCCTGATGCTCACAGAATTCTTTTGTTTGGAAAACAGAACAATCATGAATTGTGACCCTACCATTAGTATCGCATAAAAGCTTTCAACATTTCTTTAATTAGTTGTTCAAATGGATTAAATTAACTTTTAGTGGAATGGGAAGCGAGAAACACCTCCTCCGTCCCATTTACTCTTCGCCATAGCATCGATAACATCAGCATTTCTATGAAAGCGAAAGGAATGCGCACTTAAACTTTGGTACACAGTTCATTTCATATCGTTCTCTTGCCAGTGTTACAATCGTAGGAAATCGATAGCGAGAGCAAACAGAACATCTATAGCTGATACCCAATGCAGCTGCACTTGCTTGTGAATTTTGCGAGCATGGTAAACACGTACAGCTTGATTAACAAACTAACCGAACTGTATGGGAGTACCACCGATAGTTTTACTGGTCGCAACATGGAGAAGTACAATGTGTTATATGGGCTCAAGTTCTGAACATGTTTATTTAGTATTCCCATTTAAGGAATATTACGGCTGAAATCTTCATGTGATCCTTTTCCATGTGTCACAAGTTTGATAGAGAATAGATCTTATATGTTTTTCTTTCTTTTCTGTACTTCATGGTTGAGGATGAAAGTATTTTATCTTCGATGAAAAGGCAAACAAATTTGAAATAAATTTAAGCAGATATAAGTTTCGAAGATTTAGTTTATTACGTTGCTTTATAATAATTATGTTTAGTTAATAAAGATGGAACTGGACAATATTGAGAGATGAGATCACTTATAGGTTTCTCAGAGTCCAGTAAGGAAGATTACGTGAATACCATTACAAAAATTATTCTTTTAAGAAGGTGTAACAAAAAGAGATACCGCGGGTCATTCTCCTCTTTTCCACTCTCCAATTGCATTGGCTTAGTGGCGTGGCTGTACAGGGTAAAGATAAGTGACATTGGCGAATGCGGTACGTCTGCACCCTTTCGAGGTTCTCAAAATAAGAAAGAGTGTCGGGCGTCAACATGTTCCATTACAAATTCCAGCCAGAATCCTTCCAGCAGTCTTCTTTGCCCTTAAGCCTATTACATCACCAGCGAAGGGTGACTATGACGAGGGGAAAAGTAACTGCCTTGTTTCTTCTCAATGAAACCACTATTTTACACCTTCAGAATATGTATAATATAGTAGGACATAAACAGTTAATTGTGCATTTAGGTAAGTGGAACACAAGGACATAAACTCCCTAACATATTTCCACACCCTGAATGCATCGAAGTAACAGAAAAATTTGTAACAGCACTTACCAACACAGAGTGTCTATATGACAAAGAAAGGCTGTAGTTTTCACAACGTTCATTTTATCAGCCCTATCGCATCTGAAACGTTGCAAGCAATATGTTTACCAACCTCTTTATAAAATGGCAGCACTTTTTATGAATTCCTCCGCTCATTCCTTAGTCATAATTTTTTAACAAATACACAGGTGCGCAAACTCTTCTTCTCTCTTTCGGTTGCTCACTAAAGAGTCGAACTCATGACTACCACACTCTCCTCGCTTTGACAGGTGCTACTAACGCTGCAGGAGTCGCCGAGAACGCCCGACTGGGAAAACAAGTATCCCATGATCAGCATCCTTATGGACCCACGCGGCTTTTTCTCTAAGTTTCACACAAAACCAGAAGGGAGGGATTATGGAGGTTCCTACCAACTTCTACATTCACATGGAAGAAATACACACTAAAGTTATGTTTCTGTGCTTAAATATAAGGCTTAGCAAACTCAAAATAATGCTTCTTGGAGTCAAATACAGTCACTAAACATCCAAATATTGCTAACATATATCGTAACAGAATGACAATATAACTAATCCCACTTCTGATACCAGTGTGACACAGACGACAAAAGTTCGCCCAATTAGTTTTGGCCACTTTATTTTATGCTAACTTAATGCACAAAGCACAGTTCTCCTTTACTGACTTTAACACAGTCTATAGTTTTTTCGTGATATTACAACTCACAACTGTTTCCTTCTCGTAACCCTCACCTACTCTTTTCTGTCTTTCAGTTCTCTCTTTGTCTCACAAAAAATAACTGACGATACAATCATTCGACATTATTCAGACTGCTTCACTGGCTTTACTTCGACGGGATGCATCTTTCATGACGATGTACACCAACGCTCACTCAAACTGCAACATCTACTACTATTCACTCCTCTCGTCCCCTCGCCTTCTTATATAGGAACATAACGTAACACTAACCTTTCTGGAGCTTCTACAAATACGCCGGCCGCCGGACGCCTCTCGAATAAGCTCGAAAACCCTTTTAGTGCCACACTCATTGTCGCGTGTTCAACCGCATTTGTTTGGGGCAGCCTGATCTTGAGCGCCTTTGATGCACGCCGCGCCTGGTATGCGGTGTGAGATAGCTAGACCCTGACTGTCCTTCGTTTTGCGCCGCGGCCAGCGTAAAAATATAAATGCTATGCAGATGTTGAATGTTTCAAAGGGTTTAGATACTACTTAGAAGTTTGATATGTTTGGCACCATAATTATCCAAACTTAGTCTTTTCAAATAACTTATCAATAATGGAAGTAAGAGTTCGAGTAATGCTGAAATAGATATTTAGAATTACTGCAAGAGCCGTGGATTGTCCAAACTTGTGCTTTAGGAAATTCTTTAATTTTGTGTATGAAATATTTACCTAATACATGTCTGAAGTACATTGCGCCCATTGACACAGAAAACAATGCAAGCAGAAGGCAACGTAAAAGGAGTGTAGCAATAAACCAAACGTGAGTGCGGATCCTCAGCGCCTACAAATTCCTGGTGTGTGAATGACAAAGGATATAGGTAGCTTGTGGGCAGCTCTGATTCATTCGACTGTTGTAGCTTGGCATGCGTGTAATCGTAGAGCAGCGTTAAGGCTTCATTCGAAAAATGGTATTTTTGGACATCCTTCTTGTTTGCGCTCAGAGTCCGGCTCGTTCGCTCTATATGCTGAGATCAAGTGGCTTTGATGTGCAGTGTGGAATATCCCAGAGAGATAAGGTAGACCCTCCTGTTGGAGATGAATCTTGTATTTAACTGCAGTTGAAAAGCTGCTATACAATACATCAGTGAAGAAGCGTACAGTGTGATGAAACCTCACCTGTATGCGACACTTTTTGGTGTCTCCAACATCTCAGTTTTCAATGAAACTCCTGCTGGCTGCCATATTTTTAACTGTAGGCTATGTGTTGGTGGGTTGCTGATTATTGGTAACAGTCAAACAATTCTGCAAGACATATGGGACAAGAAAGCAAAACTTGAATTTTTATACACATAAGTCCCACCTACTTCATTTCCAAACCACCAAAGTTCCTAGTTTATACAGTGGCAAATCTTAAAGTCTTATTCGCATATGAAACAAATTTTCCACCGCACAGCTTTCTAAACTCTAAGATTCGCTTCCTTTTTCTAACTTTCAGAACCTTATATGTGTTTTTCTGCAACTGCAATTTCTGAATCTGTGGAGTTCCTGGAACAGTTCCCTTGAGCTAATGGGTTTCTTGTGGACTGATTTTATTGGAATATGCAATAATTATTTCAGTTACTCTGACTTAACTCATTGCTTCTCCTAACATGGAACTGGCTTGCTAATGTAATTGTTAAAGGGTTGTATATTGTGCAATAAGCCAAAAGTTAAGTACACATGGGCTTTAGTATTGCTACTCGCGCATGTACAGAGTGGTGGGTGTCTGCTGCTGCGCGTGCATATGCGGCGATTGCGCAGTACCTATTACGTCATTCATACTCTGTGTCCAACTAACCTGTATCGCATGTGACCGCACGTGGTTCCGCGCTTTAGTTATCATTGCCTGACAAAATTGGAACTCATGCTTCTTTCATTGCACATTGACCTCTTCAGACGGAAATTATTTGTTACAGATATTTACACATATATCACTTCTTTATAATACTACTAATCTTACTACACAATAATTCCACTATATGGTATTAACTATCGAGTTTAATACCGGCTTTAACAGTAGGGAGGAAGCTAAGAAAGATGATTTGAATGGTTTTATAAGTATTTACTTATTCTTTTCGTAGTGTTTAACGCATGCTTTTACTACATGCGGCACCCCAGGCGCTGACACTGGTGATATATGGAATGAAGATGGAGCACCGGTGGAATGACATGGCGGGGTAACTGGACACTCCGGAGGAAACCCGCCCCTGCGTCGCCTTGTAAAAATCCCACATGCGGTCGCCTGGGATGGAACCTGGGCTGCTTTGGTGAGAGACGAATGGCCTAACTATTCTATAAGTATTTATTCCACAGACATGACCTAATGCATGTGTCGCTGACTGTGCATATATATATATAGTGGAAGGGAAGTAATTACATTAATTTAAACCAGTGCTAGATCTTTCTATTTGGAACACACTTGTATCTTACGTTTTTGTCTCTGACCATTTCCTATGGAGATATTTTAGTTTTGTAGAATACAAGTTGGTAACACTGTTACTTTCATAAGGTCAGTACATAAACGGCCATTGCTGCGTGGTGTCTCGTGAACGTAAACAAACACTATGTTTACCGTGCAAGTGCAGGACAATCAGAATCGTTAGCTGCCAAAACATTACACCACCCTACAAGCGACCGGCCTATTCACATCCAGACACCGGTTCAATTCCCTGAACAACCTAAACGGAACATTGTCGAGTTCACGTCTAGAAAAGCTGTTCGGATTTTCCTTCAATTCTTTCAAGTGATTAATTATTTCGAAACTCTGTGTGATGTCCCATAATTGCTACCGAAGCTATGTCGGAAATACGTTACTCTAACAATCTTACAAGTTAAAAACTTGTATCTTCGTACATTCTTGTGGAATTATGCATCCAATTTGGAACAAAAACCATTTTTTAAACCGACTAATCAAAGTACAAAATTCCATTTTGTTTGTAATGCTTCCATGAAGCACATATTAGAAGGAATGTAATAAGTTTCCTTCCACTCGTTATTTAACGGCGACGAAAAGAAACAGTTATGCGCAGCAGATTCTAAAGTGTTCTTTTAGTGTGAACAACTACGACTGACAAAATTTAATGGCGGGTGGCAGAAGCAGCCACTAAATGTAAAAGTCCAATTGATGTTTGGTAGGCCTTGCTAATTTGTTTAGTTAAGACATCCCGCTGTTAAGCCGGTGATATAAATATCATTTGTACTTCCGTTTGCAGGAAGCAGAATAGTGTTGCTCAGGTATCAGTCGCCCTTAAATTTGGTGTCTACTATGACATGTTTGTGCCAAGATGAAGCAGAACTTGTTTAAAATCTGTTCCTGAAGGTGTTGAATTGGATATTTCTCTCGGGGTGTATTGTCCCTATCCTGTGACCGTCTCCTACTTTATCGTTTTGTTTACTACCATACACGCGAGTATCTGTTGATAACTGATATTTTCAGAACTAGCGGAGTAGTAGAGTGCAATAATGACCTAGAAAACTGAGGAAGAACTATTTTTTTTTTCTTGGGTGTCCTACACGCAGATGCTTAAAATCTTTTCCCTACTAATGGCAATCGTTGGAGGTTCCGCCAGATAATAGCAGTTCTCTATTGTACCAGAGGATCAAGTACAATTTACAAATTAAAACCCTTATCAGAATACCTGCAGTTAACTGTACAAATACCACGAGAAGTCAACTGACAATTTCTATCGTCTTAAAGCGAGTTAATAGGACCAGTCTTTAAGATATCCGCTGGTGTCTCCCTCACCTTTAGGGTCGTGAAGGAGGAAGTGAGTATAGCTCACCAGTTTTAGATCATGTGTTTCCATACTCTTTCTGCTTCTGTCTTCTGGTTCAGGGAGTTGGCCATGCCTCAGATATACCAACTCGTAATTAGCCTATGACTTGCCAGAGCTGTCATGGGTTATTGATCCGATAAATAGCACAAGGCGTGACATTACCTACAAGGTGACTGCACCAGCCAATAAAAATAAGTAGTAACGTCATGACTCATGAGGTACCCTAGAAATGCTAACAAATGCAGTGTGGCCAAGGAAGCCATGCTAATTTCTGCGTGTCGTTTCTGTACAATCTCGGGGTGTTCAACGAAAACGAGGTAAATTTGTTACACCAAGCAATATTATTGATGCAGGAAAGTCTTACTATGTGCCGACAGAGTAATGAAAAGCATTATGGAAAAATAGATTAGCTATTTGAAGCTAAAAGAGCAAAATATTCTACAAAGAGGTCATGCATGCAGTGCAAAAATATGCCTTCAGAAGCAATGGTTTCATTTGTATCACAATTACACGTGTGAATTAGAGATAGGAATACCAATAGGAGAGCCAGGCTTATTGTATCCACGTCCTGCTGCACTATAAATGCTCTTTACTTGGACCAAATACTACAAGTCTTATTCGATTCTAGTGTGCGGTCGCTTTATGGCGTGTTCACGGACTAAAACATACAATCTACAGCTGTAGCCCATAGCTAGTTTCGGTTCTTGGGTTTTTTCTTTCTCTCAATAAGCAGATCACCTAGAGTTAATGTCCACGGAATGAAATGATTGCAAGTTCAAGCCTGACCAGAAAAAGCGTTAAACTAATATTAAGAGCACGCCACTGCTTTCAGGGCAAGTCACGTTTCGCCAGAGCGTGTATGTGATAGCACTGCCAGGAAAATGTGCTTCAAGTGCCTTATGGGGCAGACTACGTTACGCTTCTTTCACACACTTCCTATCACTTTGTGTGAAAATTGCAAAGCCTGTTCTCACTCACGTGACTTGAATATGCTCATTTGCTGAGATAGAATTCAGGTTTAGAAACTGCAAGAACTGAATACGCTTAATTTTATTCTTCCTTTGTTTGTCGCAATAAACAAAATTCGAAGTTCTATGAAAGTGGACAAGGGAACGAGGAATGTGAGAGGCAGGTGTACCTATATCCACAAAAGTCAGGTTTTGTAAGGGTACTAGCAAATCAAGCTGCTTCACTTAGGTTATTGTACTATCTAGGAATTTATGTTCCCACTCTCCACATTTCTCTCTATGAGAGAAATACGTGCAGAAAAGTTGGCACAATTTCCCAAATCACAATGTTCTGTAACATTTTCATATGGACCTAATATTTGACTCCACCTATTCCATTAAACACATTCGAAGGGATAAAGCACTCAATAACCAAAGTTACAATTTCCGTAAAATGAAGGCTATGTCAGAAATAGATATCTGCAGCGACTGGTGCAAATAACAAAAGACGCGCTGGTCCACCTTAATAGAAAATCGGCCTTGACGTTTTGAGGTGCAAGTATATAGAATGGGTTACTGGAGACACAATTGAACAGAGTTGTCGCTCTACTAGGTTTGTTGCGTTCTCAAATAGTAGAATTCTAAAGTTATGGAAGGAGGTCCAGAAATGGGTCATACAAGGGCAAGGAATGTTGAGGCCTCTATTAACTTCAATAACTAGCTCTTCCCTTGATTTAAAAGGAACAGTCATCTTTTACAATAATCAAGCCTCGGAAGTTGGGACCTTGTGTGTCTAAGTGATCTGTATGCAATGTGAGCAAATATTTACTACCACACACAGGTACACGTTGTATTAGCTTTGTTTAGGTTACACCTTTAGACTTATAGTCAAAGTAGTAATAATATTAACAACAACAATCACCGCCACCGCCATCATCATCATCATCATCATCATCATCATCACAACAATAATAATAACAATAATAACAATAATAACAATAATAACAATAATAACAATAACAACAATAATAATAATAACAACAACAACAACAACAACAACAACAACAACAACAATAATAATAATAATAATAATAATAATAATAATAATAATAATAATAATAATAATAATAATAATAATAATAATAATAATAATAATAATAATAATAATAATAATAATAATAATAATAATAATAATAATAATAATAATAATAATAATGATAATGATAATAATAATAGTAATAATAATATTAGTAATAATAATAATAGTAATAATAGTAATAGTAATAATAGTAATAGTAATAATAGTAATAGTAATAATAGTAATAGTAATAATAGTAATAGTAATAATAGTAATAGTAATAATAGTAATAATAGTAATAATAGTAATAATAGTAATAATAGTAATAATAGTAATAGTAATAACAGTAACAGTAACAGTAACAGTAACAGTAACAGTAACAGTAACAGTAACAGTAACAGTAACAGTAACAGTAACAGTAACAGTAACAGTAACAGTAACAGTAACAGTAACAGTAACAGTAACAGTAACAGTAACAGTAACAGTAACAGTAACAGTAACAGTAACAGTAACAGTAACAGTAACAGTAACAGTAACAGTAACAGTAACAGTAACAGTAACAGTAACAGTAATAATAATAATAATAATAATAATAATAATATTAATAATAATAATAATAATAATAATAATAATAATAATATTAATAATAATATTAATAATAATATTAATAATAATAATAATAATAATAATAATAATAATAATAATAATAATAATAATAATAATAATAATAATAATAATAATAATAATAATAATAATAATAATAATAATAATAATAATAATAATAATAATAATAATAATAATAATAATAATAATAATAATAATAATAATAATAATAATAATAATAATAATAATAATAATAATAATAATAATAATAATAATAATAATAATAATAATAATAATAATAATAATAATAATAATAATAATAATAATAATAATAATAATAATAATAATAATAATAATAATAATAATAATAATAATAATAATAATAATAATAATAATAATAATAATAATAATAATAATAATAATAATAATAATAATAATAATAATAATAATAATAATAATAATAATAATAATAATAATAATAATATAGGCATAGGTATAGACAAAACCATCGAAATGTGCATATGTGACAAGAGCGGAGGTGTGAACAATACATGTGCCCAAATCATTGAGCAGCCTGGTATGATCGCAAGATTTCTGGATTCTTTGAGAACAGGAGCTGAAGCATGTGTAAGAATTCATAGTAACCACATGGAGCATTTCCTGTAGTGGGATGCACATAACGTGCAAATGTTACCAGAGGACAGAGTGGCAGGAGTCATCACACCTTTTTGGTGTTTATGGCTGTTTACACAACAATTGTTCCGTTAACCGTGTGTGACAGTAAAGTGTTCCCTAGAATGCGCTTATTGGATAAAGTTCATTGTCTGCAGGAGGTACTCAACACAAGTAAAATGGCTCATATCAAAACTGGTATTTTTCCGGACAAATGCATACAAAGGTACATTTATTCTAGTTTTGATCAATCCCCACTCCTGTTACAATATAAGACACAAACACCTGGTAAATACATTGAAATAAATCGTTGATTATTAAGGCTAAAAGGAGAAAATACTAAGCCATAGCAACATTATATGTTTGTTAGACGTTTAACAACGTTCCTATGGCTACAGTGTTTACAAATGTCAATGTTTAAGAAGTTATTGATATAATAGCTTAGTTACAGATGTATAAATAATTTTTCCCGAGCATAAAGATTATGATAAGGAAATTACGCAAAGGTTTGAAAAACTGCAACATATTCTTCAATAAAAATCTTATGTGCTGCGTCACATGACTTTCTCTACTCTTGTAGTAGTCATTCTTACAAACCCTTATTCCTACACATATCATCTGCGTGTTAGTTGAGATAAACATTTTCGGAAATTATCTTATTGCTTATTTCGTTTTAGGTACAAGGGGAATATGGTAATACCGTATTCTTTGAGCGATAGTCAAATCTTTTATATCTTTCAAATTCCGTCTTCCTTGCACGGTAAACATATACAAATGAATAACGATGTTCAAAGGTACAGAAGCATAAGCTTTTCAATGCTCAAACAAATAACAAGGCTCACTCTACGGAAACATTTATTCGGATATAAATTGTGTATTTTGGCAAGATTTAAATTCTTGTACAGTAAGATTTGGTCTATCTCTTATGGTTTACCAGTTATGCAAAAGTCATCCAGACAGGACTACATAGGCTATAGCCATAAAATTCGAAATATACATTTCATTTGTCATAAAAATATCTTGAATATATATGGCACTTTAAGCAAAATGGTTAGAGCCACTTTCAAAAATAATTTCGAAAAATTTTCCAATAAAGGTTAGTTTAGGGTGAAGGAATTTGCTTCAGAATCGTCGTATGGCATCCTTAGAAGATGTTAAGCTTAAATGCAAACTTTGGTTTCCAGCCAACTTTAATTTCTGAGTTATGCTGCCCACAGACTGACCGATGCACAGACACACACACACACACACACACACACACACACACACACACACACACACACACACACACACACATGAACTTTCTTTAAAAATGCTTTTTTTTTGGATTCAGGGTTGCCAAAGCATATATTTTGGGTGAAATGTCGACATCAAATTTGTGGGTGGAATACAATACTTCCTCTACTTACTATACGTAGTAGAGAAGGTGAAAGAAGAGTTTCACTGCCGTTGCTTCATTAATGTTATCCAAAGTTGTCAAAGGTAAAACGTTTAAATACCTACCTAAATGTATCAAAAAAGAGTTCTTGTTTTCTTAAAATATATTAATGAAAGGTGCAGAAATTTACTATATTAAGTCTAATAACTTCACCGCGTGTGGAATAACTGCAAGCTGTATACAAGTTCTTAAATAAATAGACTCACTAGCACTATTCCTACTAGTTGGATTATATAACTGCAATTCATTGCTGAGAATACAAATCGTTCCCTTGCCTATTTTTGAGATGAGGCAATTCTCCTCAATCAGGTTTCTAGAATTGTGCGTTGGTGAAGAGCTTGACATTGAGAGGGGGCAGAGTTGTGCATTTTTATAATTGAAATCACCGTCTTCACCTATGCGTTATACCAAAAGGACTTTTTGTGGTCCGCGCCTATGAATTCTCTGTCCTCTGCAGAGCAAACGAACCGAGCATAGCTATGGTCATGTGTATCATTCACAATCAATGTTTGAGCGCGGTCAATTCCACATTTGACCGCGTTCAATGCGATTTTTTGTTGCGTCGACAATGATCAAAGTTAAACGAGGTAGCTGATTATGTTCAAATTTGACCACGCATGCTGGACCAATCAATTCAATCAATTGCGGTCAAGTTACATAAAGCAGCTGTCAGTTTCCATTTTCTTGAAGGTATTGGGGTCAAAACAACCTACAAAAAACGTCGTTTTCTAGGACCAGAGGCTTGTTCTTCACCTTACCTCTCACAGAACGTGCTGGCCTGATAACACAGCAATGTGGGGAGAGGGAAGGGGGTTTGATTCTTTTGCACCAAACGGCACACAAGTGCGCTAACTTTAAGGCCTGAAACACCCAGGCACTAAAATCGGTAAACGGTGAAAGCTAGAACAGAACATTAAAACTCAACAGTTAGAATATTAAAAGATAACGGTTAAATACTAGAAATTAAGCATTAAAAATTTAAAAAGCTCAAATAACTAAAAAACAAGTTATACTTGCTTAGCAAACCCAATTTGGGCAACGAACCGCAGCGCCTTACAGAAAACCACTGGGTCGTCGCCCAAAATGGAGGCCAGTTCAACGGACAGTCTATAAGCCTATGAATCACAGAACGTTGAACGCCGCATGTCCCACATACTGGCGCTGGTACCCCACGCAAAAGGTGTACAAGGGGCTCGCGTGTGACCCATCTTTAGGCGGGTTAGAGCAACTTCTGCTCACCTGGAATCCCTACAGGACGTCATCCAGGGTTGTACGCTGTCCTTAATCGTCCGCAATTGAGTGCCTGATAATGTTTCCCATGCCTGCTGCCAGACCAATAAAGAATGGTGGCGGAAGTGCCGTTGCACATTGACATAAGGCAGAGTGTGTGTTAAAACATCCGGCAAACGGCAGGCAGCCTTAATAGCCGCATCTGCCTCTTCATTGCCGGGAATCCCCACATGGCCTGGGGTCCAGGTAAAAACCAAGTGATATCCGCGAACGAGCAACTGTGAGGCGAGTTTCTGTATTTTAACAACGAATGCTAAGGTGCTGATAAACTGTTGCAACGCCTGAAATGCTAGTAGGTGTAACGTAACTAAATCTTGCCAACAAGAGCTGCGCGAAATTTTGGTACTAGTCAGACAAAATCGGACTATCTCACTCGATTGAAAGCCACATGTCACTTCCACTCTTCGCATTGTACTTACCGGTCCAAGATTTGTTAGATGCTGGAGCCCCTAATAGGGATACTGTTGCCCTACAACAGGCGTAACGATACGGTACGTTTACCAGAATAGTCTTCTGCGCATTCTTCAGGTTGGAAAGCTTTAGTTGAGCCAGCTCTACACCAAATACACTTACCTCGCAAGTGACAATATTAGCGACACTAAGACGTTTTTAAACGAAATAGCAAACAAGCAAGAAGTCCTGCGTAATGCAATGACAAAAGAGTTAATAAATTCTAGCATCCGGTTGTCATTCAGCTTGCCTACCCAAAGAGGTTGGCCCGCGGTTCTGAAACCTGTATAATTAGTTGTTTCTCAGTGTAAAAACTTCGCCACTTTCATATACGTACTGAACGTTTTTGGAAGGGAGTTCGATTCCCTAAAGAGATGAAGTTGCTCTTGAACTTTGCGTTTTATCTTCAGTTACTGAATACCAAGTAGCTAAAAGAGACGATAAGGTTCGGAGACTAGTTTCATTTGTTTTCACTTTCTTTAGGAATGTTTCCACTAAAAGTGTTGAAACAAAAGGTTACTGTAGTATGTAGCTAGCAAACTTACAAGGACGCGAGGAAAGTATTGACACAAAGGAGTCACCATCTTATCATATTATGTCTCTTAGGTGGGAATCCAAATATGGCTACTGAGATAAATCAATAATAGCTAATAACGAAGGTAAATCAAACACTTGCTTTGAAAATTTCAGCAAAAGTTACAATAACATCTGGGCATTAGTGATCCAGGTAAGGTTCTGTTTGTTAAAATGTGCACCTGGAAAAATATTTTATGCCTCCAAGGAAAGTAACGTTTGTCATCCAACACACTGCAGCTCTTTGGAATTTTATTTAATTACGAGATTCCTTAAAATAGAAACCGCTGGTTTCAGAAAAGCTTTGGGGAATTTCAGATCAATATTATTATATCAATATTAATTCTTTGCACATGACATGGTTTTCGTCACAGTTGAAATCTCTCTTTGAAGACTTTCTGTTACGAAAGGCGCACCAACAATGATGGACACTTTTCGGAGTTTGTTTAAGGTATGTGGATTGCTATAAAATAATTCTTTTGGAACTTTTTAGTGTTTCAAGAAGTATAA
The DNA here is from genome assembly GCA_030765045.1 of Tenodera sinensis. NCBI lineage: Eukaryota > Metazoa > Arthropoda > Insecta > Mantodea > Mantidae > Tenodera > Tenodera sinensis. Next base: position 27,961,498 of record CM060962.1, on the reverse strand, counting down.
ACATTTTGAGACCAGGATAGAATACTTACATACATAGACATAATCTTCTCTTATTTTGAAATAAATGATATGTGAGTCCATATTAAGTTTGCAGTGTCCAATATAATTTGTTTGAAAGGTGTACTTACTATTGCTTCCAAACAACCTCTCTGTGGTATGAATGCTAATCGTTCACAAAAATCCACATACCTGTAACACACACAAAGAGAAAATGTGAAACCAGAAAAAAACTACCATACCTTTCGGACAGGCATCTTAAGATACAACTATAATTTCTAGTGTGGAATCGCATATTGGCTAGTGATAGCAAAACAAAACAGAAGAACCAAATATATGATACATTTCTAGTTCACAAGTGCCAAGCTATGTCAGCCTATATTCCCTAAAATACAGTACTTCATAAGCTTCAGAACACTTTCTCGCATTTGTGATTTCCTTTTTTTATACAAAATGGTGTAGTTTTGTACAAACTGTTTTATTTTGGACTGCATTTTAATGCTACAACAACTAGCAGCGAAATATAGTACTTAACTCTAGAACGCTAAGCCTCGTTATTTTTACGACGCACGATTGGCAATCCTGCTTTTACTCCTATAGTTTTCGCGAAACAATTATTTCCTTTTCAGTAGCTTCCTAGCTTTTGAAGAGCTTGGTCGGTGGGTGTGCATTGTCGAAATCGGGTGCAACAGTGCATTGTTAGTAACTGTTTTGTCGTAAATTTTACGACGTTTAGTGTTCACGTATCCAGAATTTCATAAGGAAGCAGATTTATTTTTGTAATAATATGAATTCAGGAAAGCAGGACGTGTAATAACAATTCATGAAAGCTGTTGACTCATTGCTGTCGATCGTTTCAGATGAGTATTCTGCGTCCAGACGACCCAAATTTTGGAAAAAAAGATTATGGCAATGCTTTTTGAGGAAGATAGTAGCCCCCAGATTGATTTTAGCTCCGACGAAGAAATTGATAATGTGGAGTCTGATGATGTAATAATGACTGATACAGATGGTGAAGATATGGCAGGACGAAATATTGATATGTGTATGAGCAACGATGAAAATTCTCCTCTAATTATCAAAGAATGTCGCCATGGATACTGCAAAGAACATAGGGCAAATCTCTGCACAAATTGATGTAAGTGCGGCGAGATAGAACTGTCTTTGTTGTCTCATAACAGTTTAAATGAGTCAAGATAATATTTTATGAGGCAGGCATAAACATTTGTGAGATAATAGTAATGTATTTTGAAATAGAAATAAACAGTAGTAAATTTTACGAGGCTTAGTGTTTATGTACTATAGGAATAGGGTTAGTGTTCCAGGGTTAAGCAAGGTTAATGCCACTTTCATTCCCATTTATGAAGATTAATCATCTTGCTAACAATTATAGTCGTTTCTTATGTTCCAGTGCACTGCGGTCAATTTCCGGAATTGACAGTTTCGAGAAATTTTAGGGTAGCAATCTTTAATACCTATATTTAATAAGGCGTTTACATCCAAATAAACACAAACATTAAATTCCTGATAAACACATTCCTTAAATATTATAAAATTAGAATCTAACTGTGCATTTGCCTTTCTTCCCACTCATGTGTTCAAAAGTGACTTTTAACTAAACAGACACAGGTGTGTGAAAGTAGTACCTAAAAGTTTAATCCTACCTTTCTGGTAATTTTGTTTGCTTACATATCTACGATTTCAAAATTGTCTCCAGGAGCAAATGTGGTCAATGATAAGATTTTCAGTGGACCTTCTGGGAAGACATGAACAAAAGTACTGCACCTTTTCTAAATATTAAGTGCAGTTTTGGATTTAATTTATTAATAATTTAATTACTCATGTAGAGAAAAATATGCTACAAAATGCACTGTTTTTTCAGGAAAACGCTTAACATTTAATGTTTGATTCCATAAGAAACTAAGTATACTGTAAAATTAGATAAAATGGATAACACATCTAGAAGTTTCCACCATGTTCTATATTTCGTGCGGGACTTAATTTTCATGATACTTTAAAGTTACTTTCTATGAGAGCTAGGTACTTGGACCTAAAAATAGCTGTCACTATTATACTGAACATAACGATGTTACCACAATTTTACCACCTAAATTTGAAAGCATTTGAGAGGTAGGACTGGAACTTAAAAATTCAAGGCCACAGCTGGGAAGTCACACCAACAGTAAGTTTGTTGGCATAAATAAATAATAATTAGCATTTGAAACCATTTGTAAAAATTAGCAATTTTGATACAAAGTAGCCTTAAATAGGGCTTTTCTTTGGGTTACGTTCTATAACTCGTATTGCTCAAGACTCAGGAATAGTTTGCTTCAGCTGTATATCCTTAAACATTATTTATAATCAACTATGAACTCGTCCTCTTCCCCGTCCACTAGAATCTTCCTGTGTGAGTATAGCCTCATATTTTTACTGAAGAAGAACCGCGTAAGCTTATTTTGTCTCCTGTTTTTATTTTTCTCAAACTCTTGCTCCTTGCCAACGGACATATTTCCAGATCATTCACAGAAAAGCCTTTAATAATACAGTTTGCACCATGACGAAGCAAGTAACTCCGGTGAATGCTATTAAGGTTGGACTTTGACGTCGTCAGTGGAGAAGGAAGGGTAAGATGGAAAGACCTACAGTAGCAAGAGCACATCACACGCAAGCCACAGTGGATCTATTGTGCTTCCAATATGGCCCCTTGGATGAGGGTATGGAGCGGGGGGGGGGGGGGGGGGCAAGTTCCATTAACATAAAACTATCCTAAAGCCGGGTAGCCCTGCCTTCCAAGCATCAAGAGCGGTGTTACACTAGACATCCCCTATTAAGGAAAGAAGCCCCAGCGGTCAGTCCCAGCGTGAACGGCAATATATCACAAATTTTCAGAAAGGAAGAAGCCCACAGCTGTCTCTCCAGCAGTCAAGCAGAACAGCAATAGACGATACACTCCCAACAAGGAAGGAAGCCCTAGCAGTCGTCCAAGCGCCAAACAGAATGTTTTCTGAGTGTGAACTACGCCATTCTGAAGTAACACCCCAACCCCACCGCTGGTACTACAGATGAAGGGAAATGATTGGGAACCATCACAGCATTCGCCTACCGACGTGAATAAAATAGGAAAAAGTCATGGTCAGAGCAGTCGTGCTGCCGATATTCAAACCTGGGACCTTCCAAAAGTCACTCTCACACTTTCTCATGGAGCTGTTTCGCTCTATCGTCTGCTAAGTGATTGAGCATTTATACAAAACAGAATTATTTTTCCCGCGAAGTTTATTAAGAGTCAGCAGTCAAGAAGAAACCAGTTTTGAAAAGGTACATGTTTGTTATCGAGTATGCTGGAAACCAGCTCCATAAGTGCAAAGTAATGATTTTCACTCGGAGTTGCTTCAACTGTTTTAAGGTTTACAAACAAACACGTCTAAAGCCGTGGAGCTGGGATGAAAGAAGTGTTGAGCCTATTCCCTCTGCGAAATGTATTCCCTATTGTGAATGGAGAGACTAAGAACGCTGGTGGTAAATCAAGAAATGCCAGCTTTCTGTAATGAGGTGCAGTAGAGAATGGCTTGAATGCTGTATAGAGAGTAATGAAGCGGCGGACTGTTGCGAGGCAAGTGGACCGGGGTTTTACTCATGCACAATCCCAGTTAATCTCCTTTAAATCACTCCGTCACAATTTATTTTAAAAGTTTGTCGGAGCTCCTCTAGCGCTTCCTCGTTGTAACTACGCTAGTGAAGGAAGAAAGGAAAAAGAACACGTTATTTTAAGCCTAGGGTTTCAGCAACCTTAAAATGACAAGCCCAACGGAAAAAGGAGGAATTAAACACAGTAAAAGAAAGAAAGGTGTGTTAGTCAAAGAAACAAGGAAAGGCGTTTCAAAGCCTCAGGCTCTAAAACTTTTGTAAAGCATGAGGGGAACAAAACTTGGTATAAAGTGGAAATATTCCCCCCAGGGTGCTCTAAACCCGGAGTTCGAAATGTATTCTTATCCAGAGCAAGGCAATATAACTTGAGCAGTAACTCAGTGCTAATGACACCACTAAACATTCTGTTGCTACCAGTGTAAATGTGCTTATTTTAAACACTTGATTATACGACTTAGCTAAAAACTGCGTATGCACCTTTAAAGGTTAACTGCTTAAATGTAGTGTAACAGACGTTGACTTGATTGGGTGAATTAATGCTTCAAGAGAAGATTAGTGTCCACAATAACAGGACTACTTTTATTTTCAACACTCGATAGGACGTGCAATCAAAGCCAATTAGAACCTTAAAATCCTTTTATTGAAAATGGTTCATACATGCATTAGCTACATCCATCTACAAGTATAACTTGTTCTAGGAGCTCGATATCGATGGTCTTTTCTATCGCTTTGCATCCTTCACTGTGGCTGATTTTCTCATTCTCTACTTCAATACCTTCACTGTCACTTTCACTTTCATTTTCTTAAGCCTCTGCATTCACTGCCTCTGCTATCACCTCATCAGTCACTTCCAATTGTTCTTCTGCGTTGATCCACTCGACTACATCGTTTTCAGTGATTTTTTCATCTGCCAATCTTTGAGCTAGGCTGAGGTCGTCATGCACTATGAGCAAAGTTTCTTGATTTTCCGTGAGATTTAATAACTTTGCGCGGCAGATTTCGTAAAACGAGACCTCGGTTAACCCGGAACTCGGTTAGTCGGGGCTCGGAAAACCACCTGGACCATCTGGTGGCGTCATCGGAGTTTTAAATAAAATAACCCCCGTATGAACAATGCAACTACTGAAGATTTCATATCAGGGCTGTTCATAAATTTCACTTTTGTCTGGTCTATTTGTGCAATAACGCAGATTCTGCTAATGACAGTTTATACTCTTAATGCTCACAGACACCTATTACTCCAGATCCAGATTACGTTATATATTATCTCTGAAGTGTTGTTTGTTACGCGATACCAACCGTTGTTTGTGCACAAGTGAAAGCTACAGTGCTACTGTTTTGTTTGTTTCAGTAGAGCAAAAAAAGACTATAACTGTGATTGTGGTAGATGTATATTCATAGCACTAAGGAACATAAAAGCGGCCTGCTGTCCCGTGTGCTCTCGGCTCGTGAAGTGCTCTTAGTAATTGGCTGGAGAAGGAAAATGAAAACGGCTCTATTTAATGAAAGAAAACATCAGAATCAAGTAGCAACGACGAATGACAAAACATTTTCACGAAGTGAAATAGAAAAAGCGACGCATGCTTTGTGGATTCCTGTGTATCTGCTTCCTGTCTTAACTAGGAAATATTTTCCAAGAAACTGCGCAATTATTTTCTCCAATCACTTCATTCTGTTTTTATGTCCTTTGTTACGTAACAAAGCAACGTGGTATTACGCATAGGTTATTATTGGCGCAGATGTATGGTATAGTTATATATGGATTCAAAGAAGTCGGTCCCGGCCCCAATTAGAGTTTTCGTGCAACAAATGGATGTTTGCGAGTTCACTAAGAAAACATGTCATTAACTCTCTAAAATCATTTTTAAATGTATAGATTTTTTCTCAAATGCGTGCTCTCTCATGATGACAAATGAAAACAGAAAATCACACTTTGGGGCCCTGTGTTTAACTTCTAATACACGTATTTCCTTATATTTAGCGAAATTTTTAATCTTTAAAGAGAGCAATTAGATGCGACATACGCTTGTTTAAACATAAATAACACAACGAAAGAAAAGAAATATTCTAACTCAGCTGGTTACTTACTATACATTTTGTTAAGAAGTGTATATAAATAGGTATTTTTCTACTTTATAAAGTGAGTAACTTAGGTTTATGTGGATGCTTTCATGGGGATAAAACCTGAGTAAAATACGTATCTATATTCAATAGTTTAAGTACAATGAGATAAAGTTACTAATTTTATTTGAACATTTAAGAGAGATCAACACCTCATATTTTTATTCTAACTTGTATAAAAGCAAATAATAGCGCCGTACTGCTTTTATAACGGTATTTATAGTGCAGATATGCACACGTAACACCAATCGAGGGAACATATAGTCATACCTAACTGTGTCAGTTGTCTGTTGTTCTGCCGCTTCGGTCACTCCATAATATCACAGTAAATTACGATTTGCACCGAAGAAACAGTCTGAATAGTGGTCAAACGGGAAATTAAGAAAGAATTAGAAAATAGAAAAGTAACCATAAATCAGTTGCCTATTCGTATAGAGTAGAATCCCGAGAACTCGACTCTCGATAACTCAACATTCCGTGTAACTCGAGTCTCTTTTATTTTATTTAAAAAAATGTAGCGTTAAATTTGATTAGTGTACGTGTACAACCTACCGCAACCTCCCTTACAGTAACAAAAGGGCTGACCACGTGGTGACCTTCGATATCTAGTCGGAACATATGCAGCCGGGAGACCATTGTCATGAAAAAAAGACCTTTCCAGTAATAATGTGGATACGCAGCACAAACACTTGTTTGGAAGGTTTGACCGCTTATTGCTTTACCCAGTACAAAAGTATTTTTAGACGTGACGATTGCGCAGAAGCTTATGATCGAGTTCACTTTTGTATATATATATATATATATATATATATATATATATATATATATATATATATATATATAGGACCATAGGGGTGTCAGGTTATGTTTCTGACTTCTACGGACCGTGCGTGATTAAGTACGGTACCATCTCATATTATCAGCAAGTTCTTCTTTATTTCAAGGAAGTAAACAGAGACATTCCCCACATCATCAATTTGCATGATGTCACTCGCGTACATTCATTTGCCACGTGTACAAAATGCCCCTGTAAGTAGTAAGCTAAACATCCAGTTACATATTTCTGGTTACAATGCAGCTTCCAAGATCTCAGACTAAATGTTAGGGTTGTATTGAGTTTTGTTTGTACCAGTGAAAATTTTGAACGAGAAGAAATGACAAGTTAACGTGAAAATGGAAATTAAATTGGATGTGTTAAAGAGACCGGACAAAGGAGAACATATTGATACGTAATACATTTTAGAATGTTATACTTTTACTTCCTACATTGTGCTAGAGTATGTATTTATGTAATTTTCAGCGTCATATTATGGGTTGTGAATAACAGACCCCTTATTCTGTAAAGCTCCACACTTCGGTAACTCGACAACCTCTCAGTCCACATTAGGTCGAGTTATCAGGATTCCACTGTGCTTACAGAAGACTTACCTTAATTCCATATATCATATGACTTACACTGCTGAAGGAAGCGATCAAAACTAAAATTCTATTCGTTATTTATCTTAGTCGGTGGGTTGTCTTTAAACACATGGTGTCAAATAAAGTGCTTTTAAGTTTTTATATAAAGGCATACATTTGGAAGTCATTGTCAATCGCTGTTTCTACTACTGAACTACATATTTGTTTCAAATTCTTTACTGTTGGTCTTTTGAGAAACAATGAAATGTCAAGGTGGTCATAAAGTACTGCCCTGTCGGTATAGTGTGATTGATGTAAAAACATAGACAGGAATAGTTAAACAGTGTTAAATGCTACCTTTATAAATAATGAGGAGATATAATACCCATTTTGAAAATAAATTTGTTCCAAAAGTTGCTGAGACATTTTCTTACTAGTGGTGGTTACAAAATACTCCCTCCCCTTTGGTAATCTAAGTTATGGAATAAGGCTTGGTAATGCTAGGTGTAAAACGGATAACTTTATGAATCATGTGCAAAGAACGGTAGAAGTAGTCTTTGGTGTAGTTTGTTTCGTTACTCGGGGTCTTCAGAAGCGTGTTCTTCACCTAATCTATCGCAGTGCGTGGTGTCTTGATAACACAGGAATAAGGGGCAGAAGCCTTTGCTTTTTCTGAAAACAATCCAGTAATGCATCTCTCTCTCTCTCTCTCTCTCTCTCTCTCTCTCTCTCTCTCTCACACACACACACACACACACACACACACACACACGCACATAACTTGTCATATGCATGCTGGCGAGGAAAGCTTGAATTATATGGTTGCTTAGTGTCGTTTCGTTTAAATGTATTCACACTTCAAATTTATCATGGGAATCAGAATCTTAACGGCAGAAATAGTGTCGAAAACTCCCAAGAAGGGTAAACTTAGATCACATTGTCACCTTAAGCTGAAATCAAATAGAGTAGAACATTTGACTGCTGGAGTTCAATCGGTTGAAAATGACTCCGATGAAAAATACAACACGAAGAGCTTAGTAATATTGGTTCCCCGTGACGTGTAGCGTGGTTGTTGTACTATATTTTAAATGTGCTGTGGGCTGTCTCTCTTAGGTACGTATATTATCCCCAGATTTGTTGGGTTGTGCACATATTCGATCCGTATCTAAATTCATTTGGCTCAAATGTACTACGTGCACTGTTTTGGCACAACCAAATTGAGGTTTGCTAACGTATGCTTTTCAGCGATTGTTTTGCGCTTGATAGCGATGATATGATACAATGTGACATATATTACCCTTAAAGTTTCAAGGGAAACTGCTGTTCTATTGTTTTTCAGCCAGTTATTGTTCCAGTAATCTATAGTCAACAGTATCCATTATTTTCTTCGTCCACACCAGGTTCAGACACCAACTGATGAATAGGAAGGGGCATGTTGACCAGCATTAAAGCTAATTCGAATTTCTAATACGGTATGTCACGTTTGGACACAGGTTCATTGATAGTTGGAAGACGTCTATAATGCATTATGCGGCTAATTCACAAAATCAAGTACTTTAACATGTAACGGCTTTGTTTAGGCTTGATGAGGAATTGATATGTTCGTGAAAAAGACAGTCATATTTCCTTTTGGTTTAATAAGTAGATAAATAGGTAATTGTGATAAGCTTTCACACCAAACCACTTGCTTCATATAGCTGTTCATAGGATTCACAACTGCAGAGCTGCTAACGTGACTTTCAGACAGAGCCATCCGTACAGAAATAAGGACTGATTTAGGACCCTAAGCCGCAAAGCGTAGCCGAGGGTTGTTTTTATAAGTGGGAGAATAAATCAGCTGTTTCAGCATCTTTAGGTGAACGATAAATGACAGAAGTGCAGGAAAACATTCTTTCGTTTACTAGTATGTCTTTGGTTTTGGAAACCTCCGCAAAGTTATACAGGATGCATTTTATTGGTGTCAAATGCTATGGAAAATATGTCCTAACATCAAAACAGTAACAAAAGTTCATATAAACGTGGGTCCGAAAGTAATTGAAGGTCACAAAAATTACTCGAAGTGGCCTACTCTTTCAACGCATGCTCTAAGATTATGTTCCACGCTGTCACATAGTCTACTAAAACTTGCTGGAGTGATTGCTAGTGGTTAAAATCCATAGTGGGAAAGCTCACATAAGAGTGTCAATATCTGATGCATGGGTTGCATAAACCATAAACTTCAAATGTCCTCAGACGAAGAACCGCATTGTGTTCCAATTATGAAATGAAAACTTATAATTCAAGAAAGTACACACTAGTCGACTGAAGTGAACTGGGGCACCCTTGGGTTAAAACCATATTCATTGGACTGCAGTCAGGCGCGGAGGAAAAATAGGGACCAATAAGGTGATCATATATGTGTGATCGAAAGATTCCACGAGCCAGGTGACGCCTGTGTCTGCAAACTTTGCAACCAAACCTGTGACAGATACCACATTGTGCAATGCAACGGAAGGAGATCAATGACAGACTATGCAAAAGACCAGCATAGAACTATTAATGCTCAATAGAGTGCCACTTTGTATTATTATCAATAAGGTGACCATGAATGATTCCACCTCAAACGTTTAGGCAGAACTACTATTGGTGGGTGTCATGTACTCCTAGGAGGTTCTGGCAGTCCAAGTTATGAGTACTCTGAAAACTGAGGATACTCTCACCAGTAAACATATCCTGATCAGTTAACAAGATGCATGCTAAGAAATTCAAAACTGGAGCATAATTCTGTGCCATGCGATGACAGTAAGTTCTTTATAAAAAGTCTCGCACAGTTAATCCCTGCATCCACTGAAGATTTTCATGGAAAGCTCTTTAGATAGCCCTGTAACTGGCGCCTTTCCTCAGTGCAATTCACCTTGTGCAGTTAATGGCTTTGTGTCCACGTTACAACGAATTCTTACGTCACTGTCACTGCATATTTATTGGTCCTTGAACATCGAAAATACTCCTCTCAGAAGAGCCACACCCTCAAGCGCTACTGAATTTGCAGACATGCATGTGTACAAGGTAACTTTCCCTGCATCTTTCCGCATATAGCTCAAGCGCTCGTGATGCATTCCTCATGATCTGCAAGGCCGTACATGTAGTGCACATAGGTCAGTCTGTTCGCTCATTTTCTTCTGCCATCCGTGCACTACAGCGAACAACCAATCAGTCAGTGAACAACAATCTAATGTAATTTAATTAAATATTGGGGTCAATGAAGTGACACAACTTTGAATAACCTTCAATAAACGATTTTGGACCCGAGTTCACGTGAATCTTTTCAAATGCTCTGATGTTGGGGGAGCGTCCCCGAAATATCTGACAGCAATACAGATACAACCTGTACTAAGGGACCGTTTTGTTGGTATAAGCGTACGCAAATTACATAATTAACTGGAAGTAAAAAAAGACTATATGCTAGGGATGATTGTCTACAGGAAGTATGCTGCTTGATTTAGACTGAGATACCATCTAATTTAGCGAGCTAAGGTTGACAATGACACTCGAATTTGCTTTCCAAAGCAAACTGCTAACCTAAATGGGATCCTGTTAGAAAGCATTGCGATGAGGCGAGACTCAGCTATGGAAAGTGAAAGGCACATTACATATTCGAATTTCGCTTCCGCTGAGTTAGAGGGAGAGATGGAAAACGTGTAGCAGAAGAGAGAGCGTATCGCAGCTGAATGAAGAAAGGCGCATTGGATTTCCAGGGATCGCCTTTAGCCACAAAGTTGGCAAAATTACCAGCTATGAATAAATTTTCACGACGCACACAAATTAGCTTCAACATTTTGAAAGAAAATTACGGTTGTATCCGAGAAGTATGAACCACATCAGAATCCCTCACAAATAGAGGATCAAAACAAGAGCTTCAGGAAAAAAAAGGAATCCTACGCTGTGTTCATTTCGAACATTCACGTGTTGCCTTTCTTCAACATTAAAGAAATGTCATCTATCGAACACGGTGTCAAGCCTTACTGATTAAACCTAATATCCGTGAAACCATCTGTTTTCTGAATCAGCACCCTCAAGCTAATTAGTTTTCGAAATTAGTAGAATACATCAGTGGCAAGAGACTCGTTTAACAAACAAATTACAGTCTTATTGTTCTTTGATTCTCTTTGAAGGATACGACAGAAAAGTACCACTATTCGTGATCATACAGGTCAAAAGGTGTTGACACACTTCGTGTAATGTGCAGCACCGGCATATAAACTCTTCTCAACTTCATTCTTCATGTAATTCTTTTGCAGCAAGAATAGGTCAGAGTAGAACTCGCCAGTGGGACATACGCTCGCCAGGTTACTTGTAGATTTAACACCAACTAAATGTGGGCATCTGAATAAATAAAATGGCATACAACGCTTGGGCCAAAGGGGGTAGTCATAAAAGCAGTCGGAAATATCAAATACGAAGGAATCTAGAACATTTAACTATCTCATTTATGAAGTTGGGGATATTCAACATTTTCCCCATGGCATATTTACCATTAAATCCATAAACATAGATTACATGACGAAATCACTTTCCTATAGTTGCATGTTGGCTAATCCATGAAGGTTGGGCCCAAATGACCTCGTTGTTGACAAGCCGTTAAACCCTACACACTCACTCACTCCACGACGGTAAGGCTAACTGGATTAGAATTTTGATTTCATAATGCAGTATCTAATCTCTGTCATCATAGTAACTACTAAGGTAGGTGATGCAAATATGGCCACCTTAATTTGATTTTTTTTTTTTTTTTTTTTTTTTTTTTGTGGCTATGGTACTCACTAAAAGAAAGGTATATAAATTAAGCATATAATATGTCTAATTGGCTATACACAAAATATGTAATAACTTACTTTTTATTTCAGTATTTTAAGAACGTTGCATCCTGCATTTAATATGCCCATGTGAAGGTAGTGTGACCAACTTAAGTAAAAATGTATTATTGTAGGAAAAATACTATTTGTTTTACTCTGGTCTAAAATAACCATAGTAGCGTTATCTTCCATATAATTGTTGGATTAATACTGGCCTGCATAGAAATTGTTGAGATATGAGTTACAAATAAATTATCATGCACACACAGAGTTGGACAAATTATTAAACTATCAAAGTCACAGCATGAAAACAAAGAAAACGATTACTTTTGGTCACATGTGGGACATGAATACCAAGGTACATCAAGTACCTTACTCTGAACATTCACTTTCAGAACCCCATAGCAATCATATCCACTGTGATAGCGAAAAGAAGTGTTCCTTCGACAAAAGGTTAATATTTTAGCTCAAGTTACCGAGCGAGATGGCTACCCGGTAACGTGCCAGGATCGCATTTGGGAGGTTCCGGATTTGATTCTCGTCAACATCCACCCTGGTCTCAGTTTTTCGTTATATTCCCCAGTCTGTAGCTAAATACTGTTGTAGTTCCCCATCTAACACACTTTTCTTATTGTTATTTCCCTTTCGATCTGTTTTCTTCCCTTCTTCCTCGTGTGCTTCAAGGTTTGGTGGTGTATGGAGGTTCGGAAGAGATAGCACGGGTTTTTGTACCGTGAAAATAGTACCTCCCACGGACACTAGAGAACTGCTTTTTGACGGGTAGCCTATCACCCTCTCCAGGTAGCTCCAGCAGTGGAAGGCCTGGAACTGTTATAATAATGATGATGATGATGATGATGATGATGATGATGATGATGATGATGATGATGATGATGATGATGATGATGATAATAATAATAATAATAATAATAATAATAATAATAATAATAATAATAATAATAATAATAATAATAATAATAATAATAATAATAATAATAATAATAATAATAATAATAATAATAATAATAATAATAATAATAATAAATTGAGGAATTTGGACATGGTATACACCATGCCCGGGCTGCTTAGGGTTTCCCCTCTTCAGCCTAGCTTGATGTTTTGTCTGTCGTGTGCTTGGAGGTCTTCGGCGACTGTTGGCGACTTCCGAGCATTTATATGGCCTGCAGCCTCCTGCAACTCCTTCACTTCAGGCTTTCCTCCTGAGGAATGTTAGCCAAAATAAATATATGTAGGTCGCAGTGCATGTAGTGTCCCCCTACCTAGATAGATCCCAAACTTTCATCTTTAAATTATATTTAGCATCACTTAAACTGAAAGAGCGGACCTGGTTTACATGGCCACGTCAATTTAATTTGAAACATGCGGACTATATTGTAGTATACTTGCCCACACACAAGATTTTTATTCAATCGGTAGAGAACCAGATACTGTATGCAGCGCCAAGGAAACAATCGTGTGGAATTAAATGCTACACTACTAGAGGTTTTCTATTCATAATTTCACCAATCTTAGAATAACATGAACTCATGCGACAAATGCAAACAGGAGTAGAACATGTTGAAGACAAATATATGCAAGAATACAAGATAACGCAGCCTCCAAGAAATTGTACAAAGGAAATAAGAGGTTTAAATTCTGGTTCCTGCAGTGCGGAAATTATATATTTCGCAGCCTATTTTCCGCTTCATAATTACATTCACAGAATCATTATAAGCAAAGTTTTTTTTTTATGAGAATCCCAGGCATCCTAGTTGAGCGTCAGTGTTTCTAGCGCCACTTCGTATGGTACCTGTCAAAATTTGTTTCACTCTACAGACAAAATCCCAGTTATGCAAATAACTCCATGGAACTCTTCTAAAACTACACATTTCCCCTTATAAAGCTAAATTTTAAGTGAAAACCCTGAGAAAAATCTTTGTCGACTTGAAAATTCACATCACTTTCAAAACGTAAACCAGCCTGGTAAAAGAAGTGTGTGCGGTATTTTCAAAAGTAACATATTGGGATATTGAAGACGTTTGAAACTGGGATGCTGTGGAAGCTAGATACAGTGAGCTCTGGTGATATGTTTTCCAAAAATGGAAACCAGTCTGCCCCTATGTGATATTTAAGGACCAGCGTTGAATTTTCAATCGATCAGCTTTGTGATCTGCCAGCAGTTTCTTAGTCTTCAGTGGCTTCTGTTCTTGAGCTAGTTGCGCACCTGAGAAGTTGATCGCTCATAATTTCAACCAAATTTCACTTTGAGTTGTGAGAAGCTTCAGGCATTATCAGCAAGCCCAAAGAAATACTTTTTCTGTGAAATGTGAAAATGTCCCTGTTACGTGATCCAATGTAACGAATTAGATTTACGAAGTTCTAAAATTGAGGTTTTAACAAGCAAATTGAACAAAGCTGTGTTATTCACACTTTTAGGACTATTTTATCAACATAAATTACATGAACAATGGAATTCAGATATTATAACATCTTAAGCATCCGCAAATTAATTTTAAAATACGGCAGACAAAGACGAAATAAAAAAGGAATTTTCAAAAGATTACAAATCCGAAATAATCGAAAATCATTCAATACTGTATATTTAATTCCTTGTAGAATTTAAAGAAAAATGATTTCGGTATCACAAATATTCTCAGTTCAATTTAAACTACTTGGTCGTAAGGTTGTAACGCCACTATCCCATTTCGAACTTATCACATCTTAACGGTTCAAACGCCACTTCATTCGCTCCAGTGTCTGCTGTGTAGGATCTAATTAAGCACCTTGTGTCGAATAATGTTGTCACGATGCAGCCTTAATTTATGTAGAACCATGGCGTTATGGGGAAGCCTCGGCCTCGGCTACACAGTTTCCATTCACGTTATTCGATTTGGCGCTCCTCATCGGCGCCTCTAAGTTCTTGATGTAGTTGGAGGTGTTAAGGATTGAACAGGCGAGAATGGAACATTCGCTAAGCCAGTGGTTGATTAATACGAAATCACCTACTACGTGTGATACGGTGCACCGTCAGGTATTAGCCGACCAAATATTTGCAGTTGACGCTCTCGTCATGTTTATGAAATGTGCAATGTCGTTATTGATTCCATTGGGAAATTCCATAAGGGGAGAGAAGAGTATTGGAATGCCAATAAGTAGTAACCGCTAATCATGCAGTTTCAGCCCGAGGTTTTCGATTACCTATCTCCAATTGTGTTGTAAAATACCAAATATTAAACACCTCATGTAGGGGACATTCCGCATTGTATTCGAATAACTCAGCTAGAAACCTCGTAGTTTTTCACACATGTATTGTTCTAATGTATTAAGGGGACACCCTAGTACCACAATGGCCAGAAATGCGATTTTTTTCAGAAACAATTCTTTTGATGAAATGTTGTCTTCAACATGTCCAGAATATGGCCATTAAATATTATGTGTCAAATCCACCTGGAAATTGGTGTGTTTCAAATTTATTTAGGCTCTTGAAATATTTCCAGTAAGTGTGTTCCAAAACTTTAAATAGCTTTTTCTCCATATAACAATTTTTGTGCTTTGAGGTAAACCTTTTTGGCAGTAAATATAGATGGATAAAGTTCAAATTTTCAGGATATGTAGAACATTACTTGTTAAAGAAAACTGTGCATTAGTTTGTTGATCACACCTAAATAGAAAAAATTCATATTTCTAATAAATATTAATATTTTGGAAAACTAATGCAGTTTTATTGCATAGGCACAGAAAAACTAGCATACCAAATTTCGGGCCTCTAATTTAATTCTAAACTTCAAAAACTATGCCCTTTATTACTATTCAATTCTTTCCAAAAAATACAATAAGCAATTTTTAGTTTCAAAACTATTTAGTATATAGCAATGAAACCTATACCAACAGTATACCATGGCAGGTGCAAATTAATCTAGAAATGTCATTAAAATTGGTTAATTAAGGAAGAAAGTCCATTTGGTACCATAGTGATTTCAAGGTGTCTTATTTTATCAATTTAGAAACCGTTGATAAAGTAAATACATCCTACGCCGATTAATTATAAATTGCAAGATATTGAGTATAATGTACTGTTTCACTTTAGGAACAAATACGCGTTTGCTTAAAACTTCAAATACAGTTGTTTATAGTCCTTAGAAATGTAAAATTAAATTTTGAGTATAAAGTTGCAATGAAATGTGTTGATAAAGTTCAAAACGTGAGCGAGCGAGTGATTAGAGTTTAAGGGCCCGTCGAATGCTAGGTCATTAAAGCCTCCAAATTCAAAATGTAATGTCAATAAAGAGAAGAAGAGGTTACTTTTTCAATGACTGCAATACGCAGAACTATCAGGTTTTGCATGTGCTATTTCTGTTGAACTTTTACAGCCAGGTTTGTACGCATACATTGATTTAATTCACCAAAGTTCCGATGTGGAATACCAATATGTGGAATAAATTGGTGGTTGGCCTAAGCTTTACTGTTTTTTTTGTTTTTTTTTTTTTGTTTTTTTTTTTTGTTTTTTTTGTTTTTTTTTTTGTTTTTTTTTTTTTTTTGATGTAAAATACCTATTACGAATTATTTTGCATAAAATAGAAGGATAAGAATTTATGACAAATAGCAATACATCTATACACGCACGCACGTAAACATTACGCAGTGAGGAAGAAACCGTGCTGAATGTAAGGAAGAGGGAGACGGTAAAGCGAGCGGGAGAGAGTGAGAGAGTGATAGAGAGAGAGAGAGAGAGAGAGAGAGAGAGAGAGAGAGAGAGAGAAAGGACCAGTGGAAGTTTACACTGAGGTCAATTTTTCGTAGTCGCATTTTGCACCTTGCACTGTGCAATGCAGCTGTGCATGCACCCTGAAAGGCTCTGTACTAAGGTGATCCACAGAAATGTGAACTATTTTATTAGTAATCCTAAACATTGAGGAGTAATTTACCTTCGATATATACGTACTTCATTAGACATGAAAGGTTCTCGAGTTAACTCAGCGGATTCCATTTTATATGTGTAATTTTTTTAAGCAGGTACGTAACATTAAATTTGGTTTGCCGCAACTCCAAAAGTTTACTTCTGCAGTAAAAGATCACAACGAAGGCACAGTGTTAATTTCCTGAACACCCATCAGATTTGTGGCACAGCATATTCTCATTGTGGTTCTCGCTATGAGAAACGATTCGGGAGCAGTTTGGCATAGAAAACATTCGTGGGTCTTAGTGCTACTAAACTTGACTTTGATTAGCATTTTAAGACATGCATATCCTGGCGTACGTTGTTCGCACAAGCAGAAACATAGACTTGAGCCTTAGGTAACGTCGGGAAAACTTCCAAATTTCAACCCTAATCCATATTCATTGGGACAGAAGGAGCAACTTTGAATTAAATAACAAATGTTCACTATGGGTGCAACGTGGGTTTGAAAACTAACAAGAATAACTGAATGATAAAAGCGATACACACGGTGATAAATTCAGGGCTAGTAAAATTAATGAAATACAAACACGAATCATTTGAGCAATTACTAAGCGCAAATAAATTATAATTTCGTTAATTTATCACACAAGTTTGAAATAACAGTATCACTCCTGGGACACAAAGGAAGGTTCCTGCGGTTAGATACACAGTTTTATGCATAAACGAATCGAGGACATGTGTAATGAACCTTTTAATGTGTTGCCAAGTTGCAAATCGTGGAGATGGATTTTCGCTTTCAATTGAGTGGGGGATTAATTGCTGCACTGAAGGCTCCAACAATATGGTGGCTGTTTGCTGTATATTAAACTCGATCGCTAGCCTTGATTATTACTCCAGTGCTTTGAACTGTGGATCGTTTCCAGCTGTAGGCTATGTGCACTTAGCACTGTCTCTCGCATTTAGTTGTTCTTCCTCGGCCGCATTAGTGCCAGATACAGAGATTCATGTTTTAATGCCTCTCAACACAAATGCCTAAGTGCGTCCGTTTTGCCTGTCCGCTGAATGTCGAAGCTCTCTGTGATCAGAAAAGCATTATTAGGCACCAATTGAATGAACCAAATGGTTCAATTTTACCTCATGTTGAGATTATCCAAGAAAACTGAATACAGTTTTAGTTCTGTTTCTATTAGGCTTAAATTTGAAATATTGATATAACTAGGATGAATAAGCTATTCTGCACTGAAATTAAAAGTATATTGCACCAAATTTAAAACTATGAGAACGTTCAATGCCTTGAATTCACCTGGATTTTTCCACCAAAGACATGCTCGAAAATTCTGTGTCCAATGCCAGAATCTCTGGTATTTAACCAAAAACAGCTTATCACATGACTAAGTATGTCCTAATTAAAGAAATGGTTACGATATAACAAGAATCAATTAATCAAACAAGTATACATCTTCTAAAGCAATCAAGTATTTAAATATATAAAATAAAGCTCAACATTCATTTAATAAGCATAGCAGTACATCTTGCGCAGATGTTGATGCTCTTTATTCATGATCTGACTCGGACAAGGTACTAGCAAGTTGTCAGATACCAATGCATTGTAGAAGCATGTCAGATGTGGGAACTTTTGCGCTTCAACTTTATCACGACACAAAACTTGGCTGCCTTGATTGGAAGCGCACCCTTATGAAAGTATTCCGTAAGGAATGAAACATTAGTCTTGAGGCATTTATGGCAAACTCTGTCGTTACTATCAGTCAGTTTAATATTGTGATACGCTGAACCACTTCTTGCTCATCTTGAGAGTACTTAAGAAGTCTGTCTTGGGAGATAGTGCTTGTTGAGGACACTCCTTTTGAATAAGTGTTTGAACTGTTCTTAAAAATCATGAGTAACCAGAACCGCAAGAAATTTGTTGCAGCTCCTTTCACTCTCCAGCAGCGTGACTGTTCTGTGGAACCATCTGGTTCTTACATAAAATGAATGAGGATAACTATAGTAGCACCAGGGAATTTAGTGTACAACCGTGTGCATAAAAAGTGCCGATATAATACGTAAGATTTATTTTGGTAAGTAATGTGTTCCTCTTACCAGAATGTGGCTATAAGTAATGCACTGGCATCAAGAACTCTTGTGTAGAGCGGAAGATATAAAATCCCGCCTAATGCACTGAACTTTGCAGTTCTACTATTTGAGAGGTATAATAAGATCTATTTCTGACATCATTGTGAATCGCATATCTGGTTCTTCCACTCCACGTAATATTTGTCTTGCTTCCTACTCTTCCTTCAGTCATGAGCATGAAGCCGATCTTTGTTTAATGGTTATAATTTGAGTGTTAGGCTTCGACTTCACACCAATACCAGGGGATGGTGTGGACAGTCTTGGCGAAGTCTCCAGCCATTCAGGCAAAAGGTTTTGTTACTCTCTGGGCCTGGAGTTTTTTCAGAGGCTAATACGTTTGTGTCGGAGTTGAAATCAAAGCATTAAGTAATCGGCTCGCCAATGCTGACGTAGAACATAGAGTTTCTGTCAACATTAAAACACTATAGGAAATCAGAAGCATCAGATATATCTTTGCTCACCGTATGTAATAAGGACATAGAGTATAAAATTAATACATTTAAAAACTGGCTAGAAGTTATATATAGGGATCAATATATAATTAAAGAAGTATATTGCCACCGTAAAGAATGGCACACAGTTTGAAATAGGAATCAAATGTAAGAATTTGGAAATTATAGGGATGGCTTGTATTTCGGAAAGTAGAAGCAGTGTTTCAACATGGTGCAGATCCACCTAAGGTATACTGAAAGGTAGCATAGAAGTACCTATGGAAATCCAAGCAGTGTATGAAGCAGTTCATAAAACGACGTGCCAAATACGTCTGTCTTTATTTAGACTTGTTGCCGACGGCAGTAAAAATGTCCTTTACGACCAAATTATACAATAACTTATGCCCTAAAGACAAAGTAATCCTTCCAATGACTTAGCTCCGGCTATTTTGATTTCTGGGTGGCACTTACAGAGAAAATTCAGAAAGTAAAGCGAAAAACCTGAAACTAACTTTAAAAAGTCGTATGTGTTGCACTCACGTGACCTTCTCTACTCTTGTACTAACCACTCTTACAAACACTTATGCCTTTATCTTCTTCGTGTTGGTTGTAATAAACGTTTTCAGAAATTGTCTTATTGTTCATTTTCATGTAGGTACAAGGAGAATATGGAATACAATAGGCTTTGAGGCATAGTCTATCTTCCCATTAGTCAGAAAATTCGCTTTTCTCCAAAGCGGCTCAGGCTCAATCCCAGGCAATCGCATGTGGGATTTGTGATGGACAAAGTGGCGCTGGGACGAGTTTCATCCGGGTTCCCCGGGTTTCCCCCACCATCTCATCCCACTGGTGCTCCACCTTCATTCCGTGTATCATGAGTGTCACCGCCTGCGGTGCCGTATGTAGTAAAAGTGGGCGTTAAAACACTAAAAAAACAAATAGTCTATCTTTTAAACCTTTGAAATTCCGTTCTCTTTGTACGGCTAAGATATAAAAAAATGAATCACGATCTTCCCTTTGACGAAATTCGAAGTTTTCTAAAACTCATGTAAATAACATGGAATATCTCCGAAACGGTTCACTCTACAAAGAAATTTAGCTGGCCATAGACTGTGTCTTTTAGCAAGATCTACAATTTTTGTAGAGTAAGATTTGGTCTATTACGCTTTACCAGTTATGCAAGTTATCCGGAGTGAACAGGATTACATAGCCAATAGCCAGAACATTCAAAATTACATTTCGTTTTCCATAAAAATATCTGAATCATATGATATTTTAATCAAAATCAATATTTGTGCCACGCCTACTTAGAGGTACTAACCAAGCTGAAAACATACTGTTCTTAATAAGCAAAATTATAAGTTCCCAAATTCAGCAAATATTGACATTCATATTGTTCATTACATTGTCCTCAATTGTCAAGTAAGGTATTTTATTGCATACCCCTAACACCCTGTATACATATTTTTGTTCCTTAGTCGAGTAAAAGTGTTCTATTGTCTTAATAAAATAAGAATGAAACATAGATTTACCATCGTAGTAAACCCACCCAAAACTAACACAAGTGCCCAAGCCCCCTCTCCAAGGTTTTGGCGTATAAAGTCGGAGAATTGCACTGATTTGTCGTAAGCAAGACTGCGATGACCACAAACTGCAAGACTAAGCGGGTTGCATAACTGCTGGCACATAGAAACAGCAGTTATTCATGAAGTGGGACGTGGGGGATCATAGTGGCGTCTGTGTTACCGTGTAAATTTATTAAAAAGTTAAATGCCCTCAAACCAAGTGATCCTGCATGAGTGACGCGTTGGTTACTTGAATTTTTAGACTGTTCCAGCTTTTCGCTCTGCTGATCCTGTATCCAAAATCATTGATGACAAGGAACCAGCGCTTTGTAAAATACTAAATTAAAATTAGAAGCTAATAACAGTGCTTTAATCTGCCTCTACGGTGAAACGGCTTACAGCACTTCACCATTAAGCCTTACTTTGTGGGTAACGTTGAAGGGCGATTAAACGCGACAGTGCCAGAGAATTTACTGACGCGGAAGAAACACCCTTTCATGCGAAAAGACGATTACTCAAGCGCTGCAAACGTAAAAGTGTTTTCGTTATATGTTCAATATTTACCTGAGCGTCGGGAGACACTTTAAGGCAATTAAACAGAGTACACAAACTTCAGCAACTATTTACACATTGTATTGTAAACTGTAATGTTCATTTGTAACACTATTGACTTGCAATTCATCCTTAACGTCTTCAAATTCTATAGTAGTTTAGTTTCAGTATTTCCAGTCAAGCCATTATATGTGAAATTTAAAATGTTCGAACTTAAATAATTTGACATAGACACACATATCTAAGTTTAATAACTAACAACAAAGATTAATGTGAGACTTAGACAAATATTTGGTATATAGGGAAGTGTCTGTATTTCTACATATTTAACCAAAAACGGCATAATTAGTTGCATTTAACTTCTTGTAACATGTGTGAGCAATTTTTAAAACAATGTTATTTTAGAATTGGTTATTATATCTTGTAATATTTATAAAGGTAATGTGTAACACTGTTGAACTATAAATGTTTTTCTTTTTTACATGAATTACACTAGATATTATGCCAATCCTTATTATAGAACTCATACTACCAGCAGAGGTGGCCATCACTGGTATCGAGATATCTCAGAAATTTTAAAAACAAATTTACTTTAAAACCGGGTATTATATCATTTCAAGTTTATAAAGGTAATATTTAACATTCTTTAACTATTCCTTTCTACCTTTTTACACGAATGGTGTTATACGGACGGGGCGTACATTATGACCACCTTGACATTTCTTTGTTTCTCAAAAAGACCAGCAATGAAACATTTGAAACAAATACGCAGTTCAGTAGTAGAAACAGTGATTGACTATAAGCATTAACTGTATGCCTTTATTAAAATATTAAAACGAGAAAGTTTTAAAAAATTACAGCAGATGGGCATAATTTACCCGGCCCCCTTGATAATGCGAGGGCTAATGTATCAAAATGTATAATGATTACATTACTAATTCATGTCCCAGTAATATATGTTGTAGTGTAGGTTAGCAACTTTGGCTTTAATTTAAAAATGAAAAATGTTCTATCATTTATTCTCCTTTACGAGTAACTTAGATATAATGTTTCTTCTTGCATGATACTCTAGTGCTCTTTCATTGATCAATACTAAAATAAATAGTTTAAAGCACTTTTGTGTATTCAAAGTCCAGAGGAAACATGAGTGCAGCTTCATTTCTGGTGAAAATTTAGGTGAAACTTATAATGCCCCATATTGGGGTACTGATCGGCATGCCGCTTAAATGTGAAGATAGGGGCTAGGTACTGAAATTCACTGAGAAGAAAATTAGGTTTAAAGAAAGGGGCAATTTCGTTGTTGTCAAGGAACTGGCATATACAATTCCCTTTTTCAAAGTTGCGTGGTTTTGAAATGCCAAGTTCATCATAACAAACATAACAAATATTGGAGTAAAAAATACTGCCATCCATATATCCTACCTCCGCAGCTGAAACAGGGTTTCGCTCGGCAACAGGAACAGCGTTTTTAGGGGAAGTGAAGCAGAGAGTGGCGATAATTGCTTTATTCAAGTTCTCGAAACGCCGTTGATGTCGTGTTTCAATTGGCGCAACCATGGAAAGAGAATAATGGCAAATTATATGCCTAATGTTTCGATTGCACATGGAGTGTTCATTAATGGCTTATACATATTTCCATAGGATTTAAACATAGCTTTGTTTTATGAAATCAGTGAAAAGCAGATAAATAAATAAATATTAGTAGAATTTTACTTGAATCTAATTTTAGACTAATTTTGCAATATATTTACTTCGGGCCGGCGAACTTTAAGAATATGAAGCGGTAATGCACACTATACGAAAGAAATAGAGTATAATTTCCGAACACGGATTTTAAGCTAATAAACGAGCGGGCATCCATTGAGTGCAGCGTCACAAACACGTCATTTATTTTCAATTTACTACGGTGTTTTAACAACTTTTTAACGCTTAAGAACTCGCGAGGGGTGGTCAGTTATCACATATGCAATATAATGCGTTTGGGGGCAACTCTACTACCGAGACAAATGGAAACATCCTTACTGATCACTTAGACGCTGAACGCTACACTTGAGGCAACGTAGCACATTCTCAGAACAAATCACAACTGATCCGTCGAATCGAATCGCAATTGAACTACTGATTCACAACTTAATTACGCTTGGCACCGTGTAATTGCAATAGCTCACTAAACTGCCTCAACTAAACTTGTTAAATGTATGTCTGGCGTGAGCCATTTCCTTGTGTCGACTCGAACTCTTAAGAGCATTTTCAAAACGGAAACGAGTATTCGAAAGTGTGAGGCGATACACAATGTCCATTGTTTTGCACGGGCAATTGTTCTGAAGGAGACCGGTCATTAGCTACACTTAGACCCGCGTGGTTGTGTGATAACCCTGCGGCCTATGGGTAGCTTTGCACTGTTATCATAACTTCAAATGATGCTACTTCCAATATCTTTCAATACATTTTAGCCTTACATAGAGATACAAATGTCATTTTCCGTCCCTTTAAATTCTAGCATAACAGGAACCGGTCTCTGCTGGGGGTTCCCTATATCGGTTAAGATCGTTCATGTAATGAGTTGCACATTTCTCGTATAAAATAATGCTGATGTTATGCAATATAGTTACGAATCATAGCCTACTTAAATACGTCAAGTCTTTTTAAGAACCTCTCATTGTCAACTGATAGCGAAATTCCTGAGGATGAAGACAATTTAAGGAACGCTCGCAAGATGCAACAATACCCAGCAAAGAAGGGCATATGCACCGTATATTCTTGAAAAAGGGAAATGAATCTATGTGCAACACTAATGCTGTGGTTTATTTGATACACCTAAAACTTGTAATATGTGAAAAATGCTATGTAAAATCAGAGTTACAGGAATCAGAATGAACATATGTTAGTTGCTGAGTTTATTGTAATCAATGATGTCCTGACACGCCGTTAGTGAGAGTCTTTGCAATCCCAGCATGTCTTTAAAGCCCATGCTTAGATGGAAATATACTGGGTGACCTCAATTTACACATTTTCATATATTCTTCACAAATGACAATTCCAGTTACTTTTTATGCCATTTTAGTTCTTACCTAAGACTTAATCACAGAACACTGTATTATCGCTAACACAATTTACAAACATCGTAAGTTACAGCTGCTTTGGTCTATCATAACCTTGGCATAATTACTGCTCAGAGTACCGCCGCCGCCACCGCCACCGCCACCGCCACCGCCACCGCCACCGCCACCGCCACCGCCACCGCCACCGCCGCCGCCGCCGCCACCACCTCACAAACAACCGCATCATAAACAACCACCTCCTACGATATACTCATTAAAAACTGTCTCTGACGATACAGTCTCAAACTCTCCCAACACACTTAAAAGCTGCTTTAACACTGGCTGGATGTCTCGTTTTTATAGCTGAAAATGTTCTGCGCCGATTTTCTTGGAAATCAACATTTTTTGGAAATTACTGGTAAACAAGTACGGGAATATCTTCTACGACTCTGTGCACTCGGGCCTTTGCTTTGACCACCCCATTGTTACCTGGGGTGCCGTATCGCGTGTTTACAAACGGTAGTGAGAGGTAGCTAATACCGAGTGTACCTTTGAGCGGTGACCGGTGTCCGGTGTCGCAATAATATACAGGCACATGTTTTGTAGACACCCTCCCACCATCAAGCCAGTAAATGCAAAATGCATATCAACATGGGTCTAGAAACCTTTTGTTGCTGAGTTATACGACAAAATTGCTCGAAGTGGCTTCTTCCTGCTACGACTGATGTCCTAAGTTGGCGCCCATGTTATTGCGTGCTCTGTTCCAAATTCTTGGAGTGTTTCGTAGTTGCTGAAATCCAGTGTGGCTACGCTCTCTCAGAGTGTCAGTATCCGGTACAGGAGCCTATATACCAGGGACATTAAATGTCCCCAGACGAACAAATTGATTGGGCTCAAATCAGGGTATTGTGAAAGTCATGCAATGAATCACCTCCTTTCTAACTGAGTTGTCGCAACATTGTGTAAAAAACACATTGATTGGATGACCTATGAAGGCACATCATCAAACAATGCAACTCATTTCTGAGAAACTGGTGATTCTAATCTGTATCCAGGCGCAGAGGAAAGAAATACGGACCGGCGGGCAATTCAATTACATTAAAGTATTCATTCCTTGCTCTGTAACAAACGACCAAATAATAAACAAAGGACTGCTCAATTTAACTATTATTGGTGTCAACGAAGGGGTAAACCCTTATATAGCTCTTAAACTATTTTCAGACCTAGGTTCATAGGAATCGTTTTACTGTTATATTGTTATATTGGCAGGACAACCCCAAAATATTTAACACCAATGGATATACATGTGTTTATTGCCCTAGTAAAGGTTCTTCTTTCCAGTTCTGAACTTATTGTAAATGATATCACTATAGTAATACACAAAGAGATCATATAAAGTAAGTATAAGATGAGCATAAATCAAAACAAATCCTGAAGTGTTTTAACACCCTGCTTGAGCAGCAAGAGTTAATCAGCTTCAGCCGAATAGACTCTACTACAGTTGAGAACAAGGATGAAATATACGTCACACGTGGTTTCAGACAGAGCCATCTCCACAACAGTTATCAAATTAATTACAACAGTGTCAGTTTTCCAGGAATGGTTGCTTGTCATTAGAGCATAAATACCTTTGAATTGCAAAAACAGTATTAGGAGTGTATAAATTGTAGAAATGTGAGGCCTAGGCCCCTCTTCTCGCTGCCAAAAAACTCCTAACGGGAGTTCAGTACGTTTAAAATGTGTAGCCTCATAACAGTATTTTTCGAGAAAAGCACAAAATATCGGGATTTATCTCTAAGCGCCTTATATATTGTGGGAAGGTAATCTTAGAATTATTTACACAAGTGAAGCCGAACACTTTACAAGGCTTATCGAGCAGTCCTTTAATATGCTTTATATCTCTTACAGCTTAAGTTTGTGGATAAATCAATAACGTGCTTTGTATGATGAGCGGGCTTAAAGCACGAAACAGGCAAGAGGTAAAAATAAAACCGTGGAAGTTGTTTGATCTGCTCGAATGCTGGTTACAGACCGGCTACCGTTCATTTAGCATCTCTGTGCGTAACATTGCCCGCCCTGGGGCGTCAATCTAGATTCCATTGCATGCGGCAATTTTTACTATAGAGCAGAGATAATGGAGAGAGCAAAATAGATACCGCTTTCATATACACAACACGTGTAAAATAGGAAATTTGACATGAAGACCTGATAGAGTGTTTCAAACGGACCGCTACAGGCTCGTGCATTATTCAGTAGTCCATGAAAATCCCAGAGCTTCGATGAATGAATATTGATAGTGTAATACTTCAGTAGTCCTTCGTGCTGTTATTTGTAGTGGTAGTCTGAGTAATGCTTCAGTAGTTCACCAAGGACGCTAAGTTTCACAAATAGTTTGGTTGCTTTTAGATACACATCACCATAGATAATTGAAGCCGAAATTGTGAACGCCATAATTATGGATATAATACTGCATCACATGGCGGAATTAGATAATCAGAAAATGTTAAAATTGTTACGTGTATAAATGTACGAGATCTGTGAATATCAGTTGTGACTAAAATTGTCAAAAGGCAGGAAAAGGTACAAGCAAGTTATTAGTGGTAAATTCCAGGTAGTCAGCCTGATACATAGGTATACCGGTTTTCCTGGAAATCGCTCAGCGCCGGTGTGAGCCGAAAAACAAGGGATGGTCGATTCTTCGAAACTCTGTTGCTAATTAGGAAGTGAAAGGTACAGAGAGCGTCATAACGCACAGGACTTGCCTGCGAGAACCCGGAGAGAAAGGGTCGTTGAGAGTTGCCGTCCAGAACCAGGCGGGTCACTACATTCGTCGCCCACATCTTCAGTCACGAGACTTGTATTCCGGATCCTCAAGTGTGAGGACACATTATAGTTAATATTAACGATTTCCTGTCTTAGTAGAGACACCGTAACGACTCAACTAATTTAATAACGATCGGCAAATCTCATGCTTTCTTATTTTGGTGAGAATAAAAGTGTTTCAACGAAGTTCTGGTTTTATTCGCAAACATCCACGCATACCCTGAGATTAAAGTTGCATGCCAGAGCAGCCAGAGCAGAAGACCAGAAAGCAGCAGTCGGCGTAGGAGAGAATAGGAGGAGCGACGATTCGACATCATATGGCGCACAACGTGGAGACGATTCCACATCATAACTTAGAATACTTACCATTTATTTGCGAAGGGTGGGCTTCCGCCGATTCCTTCCCGTGGTGGATGTGCATCGTTGGTTTTTTAGGGTGGCCACTGACTCCTCCCACGGTCAATTTTTCCCAGATTCCCTTCGAAGCAGGTACTGTAAATATAGCGATTCCCTTCTGTAAGCCGATTTTGTCCTAAAATTTGTGTTGGTAATATGTATTACCCAAGTAAAGTAAAGAACTCAAACAATTTGGTATCTGAGTATGTTCTTGGCCTTGGCAGTAGACCTGTTCATTCAATATAACAGTGCATTTGAGTGTAGACGGATGTGTGTGTGTGTGTGTGTGTGTGTGTGTGTGTGTGTGTGTGTGTGTGTGTGTGTGTGTGTGTGTGTGTGTGTGTGTGTGTGTGTGTGTGTGTGTGTGTGTGTGTGTGTGTGTGTGTGTGTGTGTGTGTGTGTGTGTGTGTGTGTGTGTGTGTGTGTAGAAAATGGCAAACGTGGCAAAAATCGTAAGCGAAAGGGACAAAGTTGTGCCAGGTAACCATAAATTTTGCTTCCCAGAATAGTGAAGAATGATGCTAGAAGTTGGACGTGTGTACTAAAACCTGTAAGTGCTTTATAAGAACTGATTCTAACGATGAAGTCATCATAGAACAAAACGTGCAACATGATTGTGAAAATGATGGGTATTGATTGGTTATTTTGGTTAGCATCCTTGACAGCCCAAAGTCTGACAGACGGAAAATCGTGCGGGTAAGCCATGGAGGGAATTGGACTACACTTTATTTGAATAATAGAAAATTGGGAGGAAATATGACAGTACCCTATTTACGAGGGGATCAGAACCTCAGTTTGGGGAGGGAATCGGTCGGACCCGGTGTTTTAAGGCAGGTCTTGTAGAAAACAGAAATAAATCAACACGGGTTTCCTAGCCACACCGCACCTTTTGCAGTTCCTAGGGTACCTCAGAACTTGATTTTATTGGTTTGTGCTGTCAACTTGTTTGTGCTATCACGCTTTGAGCTGCGTACCGGAGCGAGAATTGTACCCATGCTAATTGTATGAACTCATTGGCTGATTAGACATAACATAGGGGGATGGCCAACTAGAAAAAAAAAAAAAAAAAAAAACACTCTTACAAACGATCAGAAATCGAATAGAGCTTACTTACTGTGGAGCGTGCACACCTAAATGTTTTAATATACACACCTGAAGCTATTAACAGTGAAGTAAATTGATCCACAAATAACACAAAATAATTAGAGACGCACACCTCACTATAATAAATTGAGTTACACTCAATATTTTCCACTTTTTTTTAACGATCGTTTTGACATCCAATACGTGTTATCATCAGGTGACCTCCTGATATCGAACGATTTAAAAAATTACAAGATAAGAACAGACGTACTCTCGCGGATATTCGGTTTTTGAATCTTTGTTTACAACGGAAAGTAATTCCGGTTTTTGTCAGAAAAATAGTTAAATTGGACAAAAATAGTGCTCATCAAAGGGCACCGGAAAGAAAAGTAATTGAAGTGGAACGTGGTTTTCATTTTAGTCGTTTGAACCATATTGAGTTAGAATTGTATTAATTACATTTAAAATTGACAAGTAAATTGGGTAACACTTTCTGGATTAATTTGGAATCGAAATTGTTTGAGTTTCTGAATTTTATTACTATTACTATTATTACTATTACTATTATTATTATTATTATTATTACTATTATTATTATTATTACTATTATTATTATTATTACTATTATTATTATTATTACTATTATTATTATTACTATTATTATTATTACTATTATTATTATTATTACTATTATTATTATTACTATTATTATTATTATTACTATTATTACTATTATTACTATTATTACTATTATTATTATTATTATTATTATTATTATTATTATTATTATTATTATTATTATTATTATTATTATTATTATTATTATTATTATTATTATTATTATTATTATTATTATTATTATTATTATTATTATTATTATTATCATTATTACTATTATTACTATTATTATTACTATTACTATTATTATTATTATTATTATTATTATTATTATTATTATTATTATTATTATTATTATTATTATTATTATTATTATTATTATTATTATTATTATTATTATTATTATTATTATTATTATTATTATTATTATTATGATTATTATTATGATTATTATTATGATTATTATTATGATTATTATGAGTATTATGATTATTATTATGATTATTATGAGTATTATTATTATTATTATTATTATTATTATTATTATTATTATTATTATTATTATTATTACTATTATTACTATTATTATTACTATTATTACTATTATTATTATTATTCTTACTATTATTACTATTATTATTACTATTATTACTATTATTATTGTCGTCGTCGTCACCACCACCACCACCATCATTATAAAAAATAAGAATAATAATAATAATAGCAATAACAATGCAAAATAGTTTACACCAATGTCATGCAGATACCTGAGTGCTAGTGGAACAAAACAGCTAAAGAAACTGTCAAATAAATTTAAATAGTTTTGGTGATAATAATCGGAATGGCAATAATTTTGTACTTCCTCTCCATGTTTGCATGATACAAATTACGGTAGTTGCGTGTTTCAATGCTGCAGGTAACGCATTCCTCACCTGCTTCTCCCTCTACAAGATTGAGTGACTAATCGTGCCCAATTGAGTTAGCTACCTCGCTTAGTTTCCGTTCTTCCTAATCCACCATTCCTTTCACGATGTGTAGACATTGCTCATTTGTTGTTTATTATTATTTTTAGTAACCTCTTCCAAATGTGAATCGGAATGTTTATAATCCACTTTAGTTGGATAGTGTTCTCGATCCTATGGAAGAAACATTACTATAGGGTCTCACGCGAATAGTCTATCGTTTAAACATTCAAGTGCACCTTTTCATTTTTTTTTAATCAGTCTTTGTTTTTGTTCCCATTTGATTGTTAGGTAAACCGGTAAGTATTTGTCGCAATGTTTCACCCCACTGCAATTTTAGCATAAGCATCGTCAATTAAACTCATGGCGATATTATGCAAAGAAGGTATTAGTTGTATAATTGCTGCTCAGAAGGGGAAGAGTTACAACTGAAATTAGCGCTATTCACGGGTGCGTGATGTAAGATATCTCAAACTTTGTTAGGTGACTCCCTCATTTGTATGCTCAGTAAGTCCTATTGCATCTTACACGCTATTTACAAATATTCCTCGGTAGCACTGACTATAACATAAAATACTTAACAAGTTTCATATTTCCCTGTAACACTCTAATGGATGTTAATATGTTCTACTGGAACTACCAAATAACCAAACATATATTGGTAGACAACTTGTTTTATCAGAAGGGAATATTTTAGTTACTCATGTCAACTCTATAACAAACCACACTAAAATAAAGCCATTTATTAGTTGTGGTCATCTTTATCAGCTCAAGAGGAAGGTTAATTCCCAAGCTGAAACTTTAATATCAATTATGTTGCAACAGTTCCGAAAACGTAACAGTGAAAGTAACCATAGGTTCAATTATACCTTTTGAGAACAACCACGCGTTCCCCAAATTACCACAAACATGATCATTCAGTGGTCTTGTGTCCAGTTTTATAACTAAGATTCGGATCGTACAAGTCATCGCTTACAAGTATGTTTGCCACGGGAAACCACAGAGACCGAAACATTTCTTACGATATCAAATTTAAATATAATTGTGAGCTCTGGCAACGGGCATGCAAGATTCATTTACAAGATGCCGTTTTGGAACAATTAACACCAGAGGCCCGTCTACGACATCTGACATGAACGACTTTTACTTGAGTTAAGTGAGCAGTAGTCAATAAATCTATTGTTGTAATGGTGCATTACAAATTCACGTGAACTTGACGGGGGGGGGGGGGAAGGGAGAACATATTTTCGTACACCAGAAAGAACAATGATCTGAGTCAGGGGTGTAACCGAACAGTGGACCAAGAGCTATCTTCCTCTTTCAGTTAAGTCATCTTTTGCAACAGCTATTTCGAATCAAGTATTCTTTGGGAACTGGTATGGGCGGAAGCGTTACTGAAAAGTAAACAATGTTGCACCAGATATAACAACCAAAAAAGGCAATGCATCGCATGTTATATTTAATATAACCTAAAACACCAATCTGCTCAGTGTATTCTGTATAAAGATGCATACATAATTAGAAATATTGCGCACTTCTGGTTTTACTCAGTATTCTATGGTTAAACAGTTATAAATATCTATCAAGGTTAATATTAATATATTTTAATAAGATCGCGCTTTTCTATTTAAGCGAAGTATTTCTGTGACCCTTTCTTCTTTTCCAGACATTTTGGAAACTGTCGATGTAGATTATTACCAAAATCAATACCTTTTCTTAGAAAATAAATATAATTGTAATCATATCATGCTTTAATTACAGCAGATATATTTCTTTGATCTGACTAAAAGCATGATCAAAGAGAAAATAACAGTCAAATGATTTGATTACATTTAAACAAATGGACGTAAGTGAAATATTTTGCAAAACCTACTACTTTGCAGAAGACAAGCTTAAATATCCAGTTCTTGGAGTAGTGTTAGAATACCTAGGGAGAACATACCTATAAACAATTCACATAGTATTCAACAAATACAGATGACATTAATATACGGCCATAGAAGAAAAGATAGAGCTAAAAGAGGACAGTAAACGCAATATAGAATTTGGCATGTTCCAATGTGAGCTAAGTTTGGCAGAAACTATGTCGTATAACGTCGCTTACACCGTTTAATATAGTGCAATGTACAAAGAGCAATTCCACAGTTTAGGAATAAAAAACGACTTTCATATTTTCTACATTCACTTCTGTGCATATTTTGAAGGTGAGGTATACTATGCTTTGGAATAGTTTACTTGTATCTGATGAAAACTTGAATGCCAGTAAGAATTCGTTTTCGCTATTTTAGACACATAACTTTAGCGGGCAACGAGCACTCCGGAAATATACATCCAAATTCTGCAGCTGCTTCTAGATATCATTGAGAAACGTAGGACTTCACCCTAGTTTCTAATGCTTGCATCTCTGTCCCTGTGAAAGTTTCATTGCTACACACAAAGTGAGAACAAAAGGCTCTTCCCTTACACGTACTTCCAAAGTTACATAGTAGGTATCTGCTGCTATCATAGTAAGCAACACAGAGGTGAAAGTTTGGCCCAATGTTATTGCAGCTTCATTCTTGTTACAGCAGCCTCCAAGTTTTCTCCATACACCGATGGTAAACTGTTGAGGGAATCTCATATTGTCATACAAATAATACTTATCATTGCTTTGACACTGCAATTCTTCTCGTGGATTTACCTAGTGGGGACCTAATGCTGTCTGTACATTGCTACTATTGTGTTGTCCCTCACTCCTCTTTGATATCTAGTCCCGATGATTTTCTAGTTTCTCAAGAAAACACGAGGCCCCCTCCTCCAAATACACTCATGTCGTCGTCGACCAGTAAGCTGCTAAAATACAGTTAGAAGGAAGCTGAAGGTTCATAACACAGCACAAGCTTGACTATGTAGTGCTTATAATTTAAAAAGTAGTAAAATATTGTAACAAAACGGCAATTCGACGAACCCCACATCTGACACCATATGACAAAATGAAAAAATCCGTCCTGTTACTTTTCTATCACTTTATTGTCTTCTAAACTTTTGCACAAATACACAGTTTGCGCCCAGTGGTTTACAGTCTCCAGTCTTTCATGATATCAAAACTCATAACTGTTTATTTCTCGTAACCTTGAATCAGCCTTTTCAGTGTCTTCCTTCACTTTCTCTATCTGTAATACACTAACGCCGACAATACCCTCAATGGACGCTGGTTAAAACCTCTTTACGACGCGATGACACACGCGCAGCTGTCTCGTACTTATTGACAGACTCACTGACTCATGTTTGTAACTTTTATATACTGGGGATGACGTCACACGGATCTTCGGCGAACTCCTTCAAACACGCTGGTGATGACGCAGCAAGATCTTTCTTGAAGGCTCTAGAGAACGCTTTTGGTTTTGCCGCTCTAATTGGTGTTAGTCGCATGCACCCCAACAGTCGTGAGAGGCAGCCTGACCTTGGACGCCTTTGTATGCTTGCCTCCTGGCATGTGGTGTGAAGCAGCTTAGCCCAAACAGTCCCTTCTTTTGCACCGTACCCGGCACCACGCTGTGTAAAATTATGGACTTTTAAGAGAAAAACTTGCTGATATACTTCGCTCACACGAAACAGGCTATAGCATGCGATGTTTCCTTTGGACTGGTACATGGTAACACATCAGTGTTATAACTACATTCACCTTATACATTCATGTTTATCACTTCTTCCAGAATATTTGTGTTTGATAAACCGTACACATTCCACTATATAGGTTTATTTGTACTGTATTGTCGCTATGGCAGTTTCAAAATCAGGAAAGCAGAACGTTTTGTTTCCAAAACATGCTTCATTTTAAACACTACACTGTAACAAATGACAACAGTACTTGTTTCTAAACACACCATGTATCCCTTAGGCGTTTATGCAGCGCAAACGTTAGCCGCTAACACTTCTACGCACTCGAATAAAACACCTCTGATCCGATGAATGAATCACATCTGAGCTGCATAATTACAAATCATTCAACTTCACTTGGAAGTGATCACCGCACTCAACTTGGTGACTGTCATTTGTGTGCTGAAAACACTGAACACACTCAGCTCAACTCCACTTTCAACTCTGGTTCGTCTCAACTGAACTTGACTGTGTTCCGGATGCTGGTCCGGTCCTTATATAGGCCCCAAATAGAAGAGGAGCGTTCTAGATAGAGAACCTACCAGAAATACCCAAAATGAGTCTTCGGGATCCAGAAATCAACTCACAATAGCTAGTATGCTGCTCGAGCTGTTGCTCAGCTGGGCTAGGCAGCCGAGCTGACCCTTCGCCGCCGTGACAATATCACAACGAAATACTGGCCAAAATACTTTTAAATTTGAAAAGTTTAGAGAAATGTGTACTGAACTATGCATAACGTTACTTTACCGATATGAATGATTCCTATTTAAATGTTATCTTAAAATCATTATTACATGAACAAGGATTAATTAACAAAAATATACTTTTCACACAGAAATGGGTCTAATATATGTTTCTGATTCTACCTGCAGCTCTCCCGTACCAATTTTCACTAGCGATGCTATGTAATACAGCAATACAGTAATATAGTAATATAGAGGTCGGTAATCCAAGATATTTGAACCACTACTATGTGAACTACAACAAATACGTACATTTATTTGGCAGTAACAAAGTGAAGGAACTCCTACGTTCCCCTGGCACCGCGGACTCAGCATGCATAACAGGATGTCCGTGCCTCATGTCCTATTAGAAAGTGGTCTCCGTAAATCAAACCAAGCTTGCAGATAACTTTGTAGCCCGGAAGAAGACTCGGAAATTAGAGGAAGTAGGAACATTTCCGATTCAGAAGCAGCGACGAAAACTTGAAAACTTTAGAGGTCTAGAATGTCCAACATGATGCGCTTTCTTTCACCGACACGGATGGTAACGGCTGGACTCCTGAACTTTAAATACGCGTTTCGAATCTCGCTAGGACAGTTCTCCCAGAGGTTTTCTCCAGTGATTCCTCCGACCTCATAAATGGCTAATGCCGGGTCGGTACTCATTTAGGTCCTGCATTATCAGTGCCCACAACTTATGATACCGTAAGCTCTACGAACGGGTTAATAACGTTAACCTTTCAATCGCCAGACATTTCAGTGACCTCAGAAATTATTCATCTACACATTAGAATACCCTAGCAGTAAGCAAGAGACGTAGAAACTGTATTTTAAATACGCAAGACGAAAACATAATGTTATCTAACATGTGTTTCGGCTTTTCAAAGATGCTTCTAACTTTATTTCTTTTATAATACAGCATTAGGCTTTGAAAACAATCGAGAGATCGGGTAGAAGATTTACAAATGCAGGAGATATGGACAAGGTTCAGAACAAAAACTATTAATTTTTGTATAAAGTAATCAAAATAATGACCGCCTCCGTAGCGCAGTTGGTAGCGCTCTTGCCTCTGGCGCGGAGGACCCGGGTTCGAACCCCGGTACCCGCATGGGGATTTTATCCCCTCTGGGAGGTCTGGCACGGGGTGCACTCAGCCTCGTTAGGTCCCGGGGGGACCAATTGAGGAACTACTTGATGGAGAAGTAGCGGCCCCAGGTCTACAAGACCGCATAACTGGCCGGGAGGGCACGTCCCACCCTCCAGTACTGCACCTCACCAATGACGCCTATAGTGGGCAGAGGTGGGGGATGCAGGGGCGGGGCGGTAGGCCTGGGCCCTTCGTGGGCTGCCGCGCCGGAGTTTAGAATCAAAATAACTCTTAGTCGTGGGATATGTGTAGGCCTCTATGATTTAATTGAAAACCGGATGCGCGCGCGCGAGTGTCGCTTTTAAAACCATTAAGTATACGTGTTTAGAGATATATTATGTATGATATAGTTTGTTTTTAATTACTTTAGAGTGCATTAAATGTCAAGAAATGGAGGAAGGGCGATGAATGCGAAATGGGATAGTATAACTAAAGATATATCAGTGAAAAAACTGTTGGTGGATCCAGAGGCAGCACAGATTAAATGGTAGGGGGTATGTTTAGGAAACGTAAGAAATAAATGGACAGGAGCCTAAGAAGATGACTAGAGTGTAGAGTGTGTATACAGCCTGCGAAGCGTAGAGGCATTGCAGGGGTTCAATCCCACACAAACAGCTAAGGGGCTAATGCGTAGGAAAGTGAAGATAGATACTAGATTTCTATGTGTATTTTCTGTATATACTCTTGGTTTCAAATAAGGAAATAATTAAATATTCTATTACGTGTGAATGTGAAGGTGTACTGAGAACGGAGGAGGGACACCTCGCCCACTGCGACCCGATATGGATCTATTGCGGGCTACCACTCCCCGCCCCAGAGGGAAGGGATGAGGCGAAGTGAAATCGGAAGCGCGAAAGAGAACGGAGGTCGACCTAGCCCCCAGAGACGCACAGCAATCCCTGTCAGTTCCAGATATTGAACCTTGGTGCCCGTAGCACACCCGTTCAGGAAGAGGGCAACGAAGCGGCCCTAGGGGCCCAAGCGTCAACTTCTTAGACAACCAGTGAAGTATGTTTCCAATGAGCATGCAGCTGTGTCATCTGCCCACCAAAGCCGGAACCAACCGCTCTACGAACCGCACCTGGAAATATGAGAGTAATGAATGAAAGGAAATGAGAAAGGAAGCCGTGGAGAAGATGCAAGCACACCAGCATTCGCCTAGGTGACATGGAGAAACCACGGAAAACCCCAAGTCAGAGTGTGCGTTTTTTTTTTTTTTTTTTTTCTTTTTCTTTTTAAATTAACGTCCTCCAACATTGTGTCATATCGGACGATCAGAGTGTGCGGCCACGGGGATCGAACCCGTGACCTCTCGAATGCGGGCCACAGACGTTACCGCCTGAGACATCCCGCTCGGTAATATTACACATATTACACATCTATTACTTCAGTTTCATAATTCTTTGAAAGTCGTGGGTCGATGTTGCAACTATTTCGTATATGGTGCTTATCAAATTATGTTACGCACATTTAGAAGCCAGAAGTATTTGACATACACAATGAAAATGAGGTTAGAGTGATTTCTGATAAAGGAAAAAGATGTTAATTTGAGAGTTGACGTCGGCTTTACTGATAATCCTCATTCACACCACAATTTCACGACTTGACCTATTTATTTCTCCGTCGATCTAAAACACGTGATAGTGACTATCAGCTGTCATATGTAACATTTATTTATTAAATACGTGTAAGATAATTGTGTTAACACCAGAAGAAAAGGTTGTATACTCAGTGCAATTCTTGAAAAATTAGATTATGTTGTTGTTTGTTGTTTGACGAGGCTGTCAATTGCCAGGATCACATCAGCGTCACCGG
Organism: Tenodera sinensis; assembly: GCA_030765045.1. Taxonomy (NCBI): domain Eukaryota; kingdom Metazoa; phylum Arthropoda; class Insecta; order Mantodea; family Mantidae; genus Tenodera; species Tenodera sinensis. Next base: position 27,923,678 of record CM060962.1, on the reverse strand, counting down.
TGTGCCGGCATTTTGTCCCTCAGAAGTTTATTAAATGCCAGTAAATCTACTGACATGGAGCTGTCGTTTTTAAGGTACACATATACGTTTGAAATGCCACTTTTGGACCAAAATTTTCGTTTTTGTTTTTTTGCATTATTTATTAGCTCTGTTCTTCTGCTTTCATTTATTTGAATCTAATGCGTAGTTTTGTTTTTAGAAGGATTTAAAGGGAACCATGTGATGCTGTTAAGCTAAAAGGGGGTGTGGCATGGAGTGCTTTTATTAGGTTTCTTCTTGTATTTTGGCTAATATTCCAAAGGTTATAAATCTGTTGTCAAATCTGACCAGTTGATTCATATAAGCATAAACCAGGAATACCACTGAAAATACTTCAGACGTGCAAGCCTGTGTATGGAAGACTTTGTGATCCAAATATGCTATCCAAATGCCCACATGGATTAACACAGAATGCCAACGAGTCATTTATTGGGATGATTTGGTGAAGATGTAGGAAAGAAACCTGTTTAGGTCTAGAAACCCTAAAACTGGGGATAATGGATGTTATATCGCATTTTAACTGTGGTAACACCGTGGAAGCAGAGATCCTGCACAGGATGAAAATTGTACCAGGCAAATACACAATGTCAGGAGTTCTGAAATCAGATGAGTCACGGCTATGTCAAAGTATAAAGAGTAGCACCCCAGAAAAAAAAGCAGCGTAGAAGATAACTTAGAGGCCGAAGGAAGCTCAAGGAATATAGAAATATTGAGGAAGAGGGTCCTACTTATGTAGCAGGGATGTTCTAGCTGTTTAAATTGTGAGTACAGAACTGCAGTTATACCATAAACTTTACTTCCTCGTTTTCTCAAAACTAAAAATATGTACATTTTGCGACATTCAGAATCAAAAATGACATACTAAAAATTAAGAGAGCCACTAACTTTATATACCAAATTAATCAGAATAAAACAAGGAATGTTATGAAGCAGAATGGTTGAGCTAAATGTTCTGAGAAAAAAATTATGTTCAGTTGTAAAAAAAAGTATAATTAAAAATAATTGCAATTTTGCAATAAAAATCACAAATATTTGATAAGTTACTGGAAGTTAGCAATTGTACTTCACAACATTTTGCATGTAATTAGAAACATTTCGGTAAGAGAATCACGATGATTGGTTAAAAATTGTGTTTGCTACGAGGTTTACAAGAAATTTGCTTTTCTTGCACAAAAAATACATTTTACAATGATGTAAAATCCAAATTTAAATTTTGAGTACCATAAAAAATATATTTGACTGAAAGATCAACGTGGCAAAAAAATTATTGTGTTTCACCAAAAACTATGGATTTTTTGTCCAAACGTATATGTGTACCTTAAGCACCCTTAAAAACCATCGATCTGGGCCGAATTTGAACCCACGACACAATTCTCGAAGCATTATAAAATTACAAAACTGGAAAATGAGAAAAAAAATACCGGAATATATAAACTGCAGTGTCCATTGCTCTTTCAGGGTATTAACAATGAAAGTTTTTCTCTGCAATAATTTGACTGATGCTTTTTTCTTAAATTGCAGACGTCTTTTCTAGAGTAACTGCTACTGAACGATTAGACTTTAAGGTTATGAACATAATATTCTTTCCAAAGAATTTTTTAAAATGATAGAGGTTAATACAGTTTACTTGCACTGTAGTGTGATAAGGGAGTATGCACTGTAAAAATCTCATGACCTTTAGCCGCACTTGCTTATGCAGCCGTTCCTCTGTCACACTTAGCCGTAATATGGTAAGGGCTGGTATTTTAAATATAGTCTGACTGGAGGTCTAGTTAAACCAAACCAAAATGTAACACAATGGTCGTTCTAGAACCTTCTAGCTAGCGTAAACGCAGTGCAATGAGTGTACCTGAAGGTTTCAGAAAAGACGACGATCGCTAATATTATTGTTACACCGCAACAAAATATTGTAAAACTACCAGCTTAGAAAAAAAAGTTACTGTTGTGCGATTCAATAAGTATCCGTGTTAGGAGACGCCAAGTTTTCAAAATAAAAATTATTTATATTTCAACATCCTCCTATTTTAGGAATGTATTATTCTCTCAACATTTCTGCCATTATTTTAACTTAAAAACGTCAAATGTTGCAAAATACTTCTCCGTTTTGGCAATGAACTTCTAGTTTGATCTAATTTTTGTTTATGCAAGCCATTTCTTCATATCTGGAAACAAAAGGAAATCACAGGGTACCAAGGAAATCATGTTCACCCGAATACGGGGTTCGCAGTTGTAATTCACAACGCAATTCATGAGGTTTAGTGGCTACAGCACCAAATGAACGTGTAGTTGCTTTGTGAAACAGCAGTTTTTTCTTCACCAAATGCGGCCGTGTCTCCAGTGCCTTGATTTCTGGAGTATAATGATGAATGCACGTGACAAATTGACACAAAACTCCTTCTGACTTCCTTTAAATAGCCCTAAACACACCTTCGAAGATGAAAGCCGTAGCCGCCTGTTTTCCAATGTGAGCAACCGCGACACCCATTAGGCAACTTTGTTATCTCCAACTTATGTAAACTATGGATTGATCTTCCCATCATCTCTGCCAGTTTGATGATTTCCAATCTACGATCAGCAACAATCATATCGTGGACTTCCTCAATGAATTCCTCAGTAATCACATCTGCCGCACTTTCTGGGCGCTCCCCACCAAAAACGAATGTTCGACCAGGTTCTAAGTTGTCATAGATGGCGATAGGTACCTAAAAGATCATTCAATTTCACTTTTATTTCCTCGCTAGTTTTTCCATCCAGAAGTTAAAGGCAAATCACTGAATGCTACTGAATCATTCCCTTTTTAGCGAAATCATTCTAAAGGACTAACTGAAATTCCTTTCAAATCGAAACTAACGTATGGATCAGTACAATATTTGTTTTGGCGATGTACAACAAATGACAGTACATTTCTTAGAAAGAACATTTGTTTTGAAATTGTTACTTATTTAACCGTGCATTGCGAAAAAAGAAGACTAAGCATAACAGCTAAATGTTAACTTAATGAGACAAGCTACCTTTGGTAAGGAAAAATGGTAGCGTTTGCAATAAAGAACTTTTCGCCATTTAGGTGCATTCACCCAGGGAAAATGGCTAATGGAAAATTTGAACAAATTTGGAGCTCCAAAACTTGTATAAAGATACAGATATCGTATGTGATAAGAAAAAAAGAACATTACAGTGGTTGGCAATGTTATCAGACTCGACCAAGAACGAATGCCTAGAACTGTTATGGACGCTAAAATAGATGGGAGATGGAAAGTTGGAAGACTGAACAAGAGATGGATTGATGATATACAGACTGACATTCGAGGAGCAAACATTAGGGGACGGATCGTTCAGAATGGAGGATATTCATTAGGGAGACCAACGTTATACTAGAAGGACTAAGACTAAAGAAGGAGGGAAGGTGCATTCACTAATTTTTTGGCGCTCTATTCACACTAAAACCTGTACACTCAATTGAATATACGGCAGTTTTTCATATATGTGTTACACATTGTTAATTAAAATTGGTTTTTACATCCGTTTTGAGCTAATTGTGGCCGAAATGAAACATACCCTCGTACGTTTACAGAACGCTAGGCAATAGGTAATCAATGTTCATAGACGCCTGTACCATATGTTTACGTGAGCATGGTTTAATCACATTACATAGTCCCTAGCGTTTACGTCCACGCTTAATGTTCAAACATGCTATGTAATTTTAATAGAAACTCACTAACAAAATAGTATATGCTTTTACACTTTACACCGCCCTACACAGTAAATCTGGCTTTGGATTTCATCTAATTAGATTAGGACTGTCTGTTTCGTAAATGTCTGTATCTGTTCCAATATTCATGATCATTCCACGTCTGAAAGGGATTAGGTGGGCTTCAGAAAGTTCTGAGTCACTGAGGTCCTTCAATTATCTGAATAACTACAACATCACACAATTCCTCAAATACCTGATGTGCAGCTGAGACTGCCATCTTGCAACGTAGCATTAAACTATAGTTAAACGGAAGACGAGTTCCAGTAAAGTTAAGCTCAAGTTTGACTCAAGATGTAAGCTTATAACACGAACTAAAACTTATAACTGTAGTCTAAGCCTAACCGTGGGTTTAAAGCTTCATTATAACAGCGCCCAAATTCATTAAGTTACGAGTGCTTGACCAAGCAAGAGTTTTAATGCAATATTCCCAGCTATTTGGCATTGTGTTCAGTTGAGCAGAGGTTTCTCAAACTTACGACTACCTTATTGACGCGATATAAGCTTTTCAAATCCTCTTCAATACAGTTAGAACAATTTAAATTAATTCAGATGTGTTGCGTGCACGAAATGCTTAAAAAGGGATTGCCAATAGCAAATTACTGTAGCTATATTGAAGGAAATACTACATCTAATGCACTTTCAATTACGATTTATGGTTTTATGCACGTCCTACTTCCAGTACTGAACCTTAATCATGACACCTGTGGTGGACAGATGTGGGCGACGCAGCGTTCGGGAGGTAGGCCTTGGCTCCGATGGGATGCTGTGCCACGGGGTTACGGTGTTATACATTTTTATGTATAATCGTTTAGAATTAGTAAGGGGTCAGAAGTAATTAGACTGAAGGACCCCCGATACTGGAGACCAGCCCCTCATGTAGCCCAAAGGTGGTAAGATACGGCCGACGATATGCTGGCAAGGAGGGGACGCCCTACGATTCCAACCTAATCTCAAAGCTGGCGCCGTGTAGCCGTGCTGGAGCCACCACCAACTTGGAAGTGTCCCGGGTGCAGACGAGACAGCTCGATGGAAGGACCACTAGTATTCTCACCAAACCGTACGGAGAAATCTTTCGGAAGCACAAATTACACCTCCTACCGCAACACACCGAACGCCGTCGCCTGGTCCCATAAGCTTGAAACAGAGGAAATGTAACCGACGAAAGGAAATGGACAGGAAATTTGTGATAGAAGGGTAACCATTCGAACGTTAACTTACAGACCCGGGAAACTACATTAAAGCCTATAGTGGCCTGACCTACGGAACTCAAGCCCAGAGTCTCGTAGGTTACTGCGGAACCGTCTCTTTAGCTTTACGAGTATATATCAGATAACTATGTTAAGTAGATTTTCCGGGCTTGTGGGCCGTGGTCGAGTTGGATGGCCTTCCTCCGACGTTTCGCTGAAAACTGCGTCCAGCATCTGGACTCGGGAGTTCACTAATTGGATCACCCTGAAGATGCTGGACGCAGTTTTCAGCGAAACGTCGGAGGAAGGCAGTCCAACTCGACCACGGCCCACAAGCCCGCAAAATCTACTTAACATAGTTGACAACGCCGGCCGTGAAAGCCTCAGCACTTATATATCAGATAGACGTCTACTCTGCATAAAATTGACTAGTGAAGCAATTGAAGATAGGTGAGTGAGTTTATTCATCCGCTAGGTAAAAGTGTGTCTGTAGAGTGACCAAATCAGGGTGTTCTGAAACAGAGCAAGTTTCAAGTGATCCATTTTGGCTGCCAGAAGTGACTGCAGTCAACAGAAGTACTCGTACGATGTCACTGCGTATTACTAAGATCGCTCTATGTTTGCATTTTTATTCAACGTAATGAAAACTGAGAATGATTCGAACTACAGGAAAATGAAAACCCTGCCGCTGCAGTGGATCAAAAGAATATAGGGGCTGGGTAAAGGGAAAACCTCGTTATAAGCCCGAAATGAAAGCAATGACCCGCCTCCATGGCTTGGGGTAACGTTTGGTTACAGAGACTCAGAGGTGGAACCTTGGTTGCGACGAGTTCCTGAATTGGGTTTCCCGTTATCGTCTTAAGAAGAATATCTAGCAACCATAAGCGTAAGTAACCCATAGCTTATTTGAGCGTTTTTCCATTTATTTACCCGAGTTGAAGGTCTTTCAATATCATCTTCCAAAATGAAAGGACGAGGTCTCAAATTCAGCAGAGAGATTTCTTCTTACGTTTGGGAACATGTATTAACTGATGCAGTAGCATAGCGTGTGAGATTCGCATTCAGGGGTTCGCAGGTACGATTCTCGCTGAACCCTCACTATGAGCTTCGGTTTTTCATGGTTTACCCTGGCGAATTATGTGAATTCTTATCTACAGCGATTTCCTTTCCATCATTTCAGGTTTCCTTCACATCCTTCACATATGCTTCTAGATTTTGTGGCGTATGGCAGTGGTGAACAGATTGCGCGTATGATAGCTCAAATGAAAAGGGCACTCCCAGGGACACAAAGAGGAAACTGCTTATTGGAATACTTCAGAAACCAACTGTGACATCCCCCCCCACCAATTATGGCGTGGTCTGGCTATATTTTATATTCTCTATATTAGGTTGCATTAGTACCACCGACAGTTCCAAAAATATACCCATGGTAAAGCTATGGCCAGAGTTGGTCCTATTGTACCCGTTATGTTGCTATGGAACCCCTTTATAACCCGTCGCAGAGAAGCCAACCGATAGATTGTAAAACATGGTTGTGTTTAGACGCCGTATTAAGCTGTGGATGCCATTGTATTCCTCGTGTGTGCGTGGTTTTTTCCTTGAGTTGTTATAGAGCATTATATTTTTATAGTTAGTTACTGTTGGGAACTGCCAATAAGCTGTTTCCCCAGCTGTTTGGTGGACAAGTCGCGCATTGCCTTCTCTAGGCAGCTCAAACATGGGGCAGCTGTTTAAGCCCGCAATTCTTAGGGAGTTCCGTGCGTCTCTGTGGCCTGTCTGTCTATACTCCATGGCCTCCTTTGCTTACTTTGCTACGTCCCTCCCGCTGGAGAGTGGCAGTCACAATAGACTTAATAGGCTGAGCTTTACGGCTTATGTGTATAATGCAATAGCTTTCTTAGGGAGTGGGGACATTTTTTACAAAATACTGCTTAGATTTAAAGTTACCTTGAAGTCATTATAAGCTTAATCGCTTGTTACTTATACGTACTACCTTCTATCATTGGCATGAATGTACGTTGAATTATAGTCATTTTAATGGCTTTGGAATTATTTGTAAATAAGCAATAAAATACTGTCTTCAGAGGTTTAGCTATTGTCTTAGATCAGGCATGGGCAAAATCGGCTCAACTGTGCCACTCCACTGCAACACGTTCTTGCCTCACTCCACCTGCCAACCCTTCCCTACACTGGTATTCAGGCTCCCGCACGCCCGATTCAGTGGCGAATGTGGCTGTTCCATGAAGAGTGGTACAGAGAATTTGTTTTAACCCTCTACTGCCCAAATTATTTTGTTGTCTTTTAAAAAATGTTTACTGTTGTATATTAAGTTAATATGATATAAACTACACATAAATGCAGTATTTATTAAGTTACAAAAACAGGAAAGTTTGATGTTTAACATGAGGATTTCAATTTGTAAACATAAAGAGTTAAAATATCAAACGCATTAGTATTGTTCTATAAGTATGGACACGCATGTCACACCGTCTCTCAGGCGGATATTACTGTAAAAGTAACAGACTAATGTTTCATTTTGAAAATTTTTGCACAGTTTCTTGCAACACATGATGTAAACGGAATCAAAACATTAGTGTAATATTAGTATTCATGAAGCTTGAAATTGTTGGATTCACTAAACAGGACATGAAATACAAACTTTTGTTATCTTAGTCTCTCAGACGGATGTTACTGTTAGTGCCATTTTCTCACAGACTAACATACAATTGTGTAATTTTGCATACTTTATTGTAATATAATGTAAACGGAATCAAAATATTGGTATTAATTCATTAAGCTTTTAAATTGTTAGATTCACTAAAGTCGACATAAAATGCAAGATTTTGTCATCTTAGACTCCCAGACGGATGTTACTATTAGCGCCATATCTTCACATGTGACCATTTAAGAGATAAGATAAAGGGTAGTTATGAAATTGAAGGTTATGTAATTTGCCTAACCACAGTAGGCGGCTTTAATAGTTATGGTATGCAAAATATGTATAGTATAAACAAGAGAATGTGGGGTGGGTGAGGCACGATCAATCATTACCTCTCTTTTCATGCCCATGCCTGACTTAGATATTTCTTTTTGACCGAATCGAATAGTTTATATTTAAAATGAACACCTAAAGTGTTTGATTCTGAGAAGAGAAACTAAATTTACAATGATTAAGAATATTAATACATATAAACAGAAGAACTACTGGCCCTGAGGATTCCCAAATAAACTCCGGCAACTCAGGCGCTTTTCTACCTGATGTTAGCTCTGGTTTCAAGTTAACATCAAGAGACAACCAGACTACCACGCTGTGCAGTCGTAGGAAAGAAAGAAGGGGGAAAAAATATGCAAACAAGACAAACTCGCCATAACTTGCCGAAATCAGATTTTGCTTGTCTTGGACGACTCTTACTTTTACTCATCCCGAACATTGTAAACGGTATTCGCTAGGTATGTATGTTCGGGGAGTTAAACGCCAGCATCTGTAAACTAATTTCGGCAGCTCGGAAGAGAACAATCTTTCTCCTAGGGAATTAGCGAAGTGTAAGGATTGCGAATATAGTAAACGTTTGCAGAGCTACATTTTAGAAGCTTGAGGGAGAGTGACGTTTCACTTATGGTATTATGGAAGTGCTGTTGAGAGCCCAGGGTTGCATTTCGGCAACTTAGGAGAGAACTATGATGTGCCGTTTATGGGTCCCCTCGACAAAGAGGAACATCTTAATCACAATGTGGTAGCCATGTAATTAAACCTGAGTGACCTCCTTCTATGTAGCAATACAGCTCGACTCTCTGTACGGAAATTGATAAAGCAAACCCCTTCAATGGCTTATTAATATCCCTTGTGTGAGCACAGTCTCCTGCTTATGGAGAAGCCTGTAACGAGCTAAATATTGCTGTTAGGACCAAATTGCTGAGCCAACCTTCCTGTCTTAAGCACATATTATCCTTTAGATACATAACTCTTCTGATAACTTTCCAAATTGCCGTTTTACTCGTGCCACAAGCTCTCTTGTTGATGACTTTCATGCATCTATTGGATGCATGGCAACTAACGTGCTGGTAAGAAGCCAACTGCTTCACGCACGCTAGACTATGGTAATTAAACCCTTCCTATATAACGTTGCGCCCATACTTCATACATTTTCTTGTTGATTGAAAGTGGTGTTGAGCTGCAACATACGCTATGCAACTAACACCTTCCTTTCACAAATACACAAAAGTATATCTCCATTATTTACTACTGATTCAATTAAACTAACAATGTTTTTCTTCCTTAGGCGTAAAATTTCCTCAATATAACAGAATATTATGTGCAGCACAACTTTTCCGCCCAACATTTAAAGTTATATATTCAGTGCTTCAAATATTTTGCCGATATTATAAGTTTATATAGACATTTTAATGATCCTTTATTTATGGGATCCAAAAACCTCTGAATGAAATTCATAACAAACCCTACAGTACCTTTCGGCAATGTTGTTGTGGCATGTATTGTGGATGAACAAAGGGTAGTATAATTCTAAGTCAATATGTTCAAAGTAAGTGTAAATCTACTAGATAAGCACACCAAACTAAATTTCTCATGTTTATCGACTTCGGCACCTACAAATGCAGTTCTTCACGCAGTAATCTGCCGTGATCATACAGTCCTTATGCCCTTCCCCACTACTTCACAATATTCTCATGTAAATCATTTTGTCTCAAGAAAGACCTGTGGCACACAGTGTAAACTGCAGAACTCAGATACGTAATATTCACAAGATGTTTGAGGATGCTATAGACTACCTAAAACAATCCCAAAGAACATATCATTTATGATGCTCTCTGCGTACATACATTATCACTTCTGGAAAGTATGTCTCCCTAATAAGGGTCACATAGTGGCATTAAAATGTGGAGGAGGCTGGTTTCATACCCGGAAATCCCCATTTTATCACAAATTGAGTTATATGTACTGCGTTAAATTTGACATTCACTCCTACATATCGAATATACCGCTTTCCTTCAATCATGAGAAAATCCATTTTATTTGTGTGAATAGGTATGACGTTCATTATCACACTTTGCAATTTACACTATTTGCTTGTTTCACACATGGCAATATCCAAACCGACTTATCACGGCTGAAAAATGTCGGGCACTACACCTGCTAGTTTACGATTATACTGTGCATTTGGTAGTTTTTTTAAAGTATTACGTCCATTATTTAAGTGGAAATGTTGTTTTCATCTGTAAAATTAACACCAATGAAATGTGTTGTTCAGTATTTTCTCCAATTTTTTTACGTAGCAATCTACATGTTATTACTTCAGGTAGCAAAACCCTTATTTTAGGAGCGTATTACATGAAAAACGGAGTTTATTTAAACAGTGGGTCAGAAAATGTACTTTTATGGATTCAAATAACTGTTATAAGGAGAACAGCTTCAAATGTAGGGAAAATTGTAGAACACTTTTTTTCCTCTAAGGCAAAATCATGAAAGGTAAGGACTGATGGGTTTGAAACTAGTCCCATCAAATAGAAGAGCTAAGGAAGTCACTCAACATCCCCATAAACCTCACATTAAAATCACATCAATGTATTATAACATGTGTCATACAAGGACTCGCTGAAAATGGAAGAAAGAATGTCTGACATTAAACAGCAAACGCCATGAAGTCCGCTGCGACTCAATAAGTACCTAAAACCTAAGTGGAAAAGCTGAGGAACAAACTAAGGAGTCCTTTTTCGACTTAGAAGTGATCGCTCTAAACCAACTACCTAGTTATCCATGGCCAGCGTTGCTATGTAGTATAGTGCGTTCGTAAACCGGCTGGACCGCCCTCGGCAGCACTGATCCGGCCGACGACCGGCGCGCACACCGCCAGAGTTACACGTAAACGACCGGCCAGCCATGCGTTCGGAACACTAACCACTGCACTAACTTACATTCTGCTTGCCTGCATCATGACGGATGTTGAAATTGATGACCTTCAAAGTATTCGTTATTTCGCCCTTCATTTCCCGTAAAGGTGTGAATTTGATGCTTACACCTTACTCTTTAACGTTCCCCCTAAATAAAAGCCGCATTGACAGTACAAGGAGTTGGCCACAATTATAGAGTAATTATTGTCAACCATACACACTTCGTAATTCATGGATAGAATTCGCCTCAATATGCACTGTAGCTGAATACTGCTGAAACCAGTCACAAAATCATTCATTTCTTGCTAGTTGCGGCGGAAAATTTATAACATAGGATTTACATAAACCTGTGAATCATCTGATGTGTCGTAAAATGTGGATAATACTATGCGCACTCAATGCGCACCAAGCTCCAGGTTTTGCAGCGTGGTGAAGAACTTGATGAATAATATGGAGGTTTTCGGTAAATCAGAATTATTGATTTTGAAGATGCAGGGAATATGTTCGCCCTGAACATCATCAATTTCAACATCTGTTGTGATAGAGGTAAGCTAATATAATTAATACAGTAGTTAGGGTTCCAAATCTATGACTTGTCGGTCATTTACGTGTAGCTCTGGCAAAGGGGGCGCCGGTCCTTGTCCGGTGCTGTACCGCCGCACTGTATCTGCAAGTTATCGCGTTCTGCGAAGTAACTCCATTTAGCTGTTATTTGTACACCAAACGGATATCTAAACTTACTTTGAATAAATGTAAATATATACATATGTGTATTCTTAACACGACACTTCCCATCAGTTCACTGCCTTCACAAATACCAACTTGAGGGAAAAAAAAAAAAAAAAAAAAACACGAGACCCATAATGGCACAGAGACTCCAGCAAAAAGGGAAATGCATGCGTAAAGTGGGTAATAAAAGTGGAAGTCTAATTTTTTTCTTACTTCGCTTCATGGGTTTAGGACTTGCCCGTTCCTACTTCACATTATTTCCAGCACTTCCTGGATTGTCTTCGTTATGTTCTTCTAGGCATGTAATTCAACTCTGTCTTGTAATGTATGGTGTTTTCCATTATTGAAAAGTGTAAAAACCAGTCATGTCTATTATCAAATACGAGCTTGTGTGCTGAATTCATTTTGTGCCCTTCCATAATATGTTCATATGTTATGCTATCCATCTTGGTACATCCCACTACGCTCCTTAGGAACTTCATCTGTGCTGACGGATTATGTTCAAAAGTCTTCGAGTTGGTAACAAGCTTCAGTGCCCAAGTCTTGAACGGTCTAGAACGATCTTTGTTCCGAAAGGAATATGGTAATTTCTCAGCCATAGGTTGCCTAGAAACGTCGTGGTGTGAGGTAGCCTGACCTTGAATGTCTCATTGACGGGCGTCCGGTAACCAGACCTAACCGGATCCTTTCCTCAAATGGCTATTATTTTCATCTATTCTTAAACGTATAACGGCTAATTCATCCAAATTGTTTTCTTAATACTGGCCTTTTTAAGCCTTTCCTTTATTGGGAAATAAAACATTTTTAAAGAGTATAAAGGTAAACATGTTATTCAAATGGTCCTTATAAATATGTTTCATTGACTATTATGGGTAGTTTCCAAAGTATAACTGAGGGTGTTAGCATAGCTATCTTATTTTCCTAAAGCTAATAGCAATCACCTGCTTTTGAAATGTAACCTTTTAGTGGCAACAGAGCTTTTATAGTTTCGTTTAGTGGCTGTTGTGAGCAAGAGGTTGTTGTGAGCAAGTTTATGTGAACAGCGCATCGATAGAATTCCTCGTTTGAGAAATATACACGATGGTAATTTTATGCGATTCATTCGGTATAAACTTTCTCCTTTCACGACTGGTGTGTGCTTGACAGATTGAAGGAAGGCAAGGGCGGAGGAACCTTCATTCAACTTTAACATACGTGAAACGTAATAAAGTTCAAGATCTTGCTTTTATAACGGAAACGTTCCATGCACTTTACTAAGAAAATACAACACCGCTTACTAATTTCACAAAAAGATAGCGTACAGCTTTGCAGATTCTTGAAAGCTTGGTTATAATCATGTGCTGTAACTGACTTTATCAAAGGTTTAACACCGTCAGAATCCACATTAAATGTAGAGTATGCAAGCATATTCAAAATGTTTTATTCTACATTGCGTCGTTCTTTGAATTTTACCAAATTTGCGTGGCATAAACCTCGAAATATAAAAACAAGATGCTTCTGATGTAGGGATACTGTGCACTTGAGTGGGCTAAAATCATCATCCGCTAAGCTTATTGCGAATTTCACAGTTTGTCAGCGATGAAATCCATGTCCTCTATTTAGGGAATAGTCCTGTACAAACAGCGCAAAAGAAAACCTTTTGCGGATGTTGCATCGTTCTCTAAGGCCCTTTGGGGCGTGTTTTTCACTTTAGCTAGCATTGAGAGTGGTGGCTTGATATAGAACAGTAATGGGGAAAAGAGGGAAGGTTGATGTCTTTGCTTTTGTATGTTTTTATATAGAGATTTATAAATTATGGTATACATTTGTGAGAGTAAAAGTCTCTATAATTAACCTCCGTTGGTCACTTAGGGCCCGGGAGACACCTATGTTTATTTAAACGTTGTGGTTTTCGAATGATCGCACCTATGCATCCACCTGACTAGAACATCTAATGTTACACGTTACTTGACTATCTGGTGGAGCGACAATCTGTTTATTTCTTTAATTCCAAGAATGACTTAACGGCAGTTACGCTCGCAGAGGTCAATCAAACTTTGCGCGCCAATTCTCATTACATATTACGGTCATATATTCTTTCGTCGTTAGTCATGCAATATTGCTTAGCCATTGCAAGTAGTACGTCACTGCTTCTCACAAACAGAAATTAAAGGTGTGATTTACAAAATCCCAAGGATTTGGAAGAAGTTCATCACATAACTTCTGATGATGATGATGATGATGGTGTTGGTAGTGGTGGTGGTGGTGATGATGATGATGATGATGATGATGGTGATGATGATGATGCCTTACAGGTGTATGACAATTTGTATGGATCAGATGATTCCAATTCTAAAGATAAGCTGAAAATAACGTGTAAGATTTAAAGCTTTCACGGCGCACGTTATTTATTAAAGTTTCACGGGCCATGGAGTTTAGAATGGCCGAAAGCTCAATATTTTCAAACCTCACACGGCTGATCGCCCGTGAAACTTTAATGAAAATAACGTATTTAGATACAGGAAATAATCATAATTAAGAGCATCCAAGCAACCTGTGTAATACATGTGTTTTGTAGGTAATATACTTATCAACGATATGATCGTCGTCGCCATCATCACCATCACCACCATCACCATCACCATCACCACCATCACCATCACCATCACCACCACCATCACCATCACCACCACCACCCTCACTATCACCACCATCACCCTCACCGTCACCCTCACCATAATCACCACCATCACCATCACCATCACCACCATCACCACCATCACCCTCACCGTCACCCTCAGCGTCACCACCATCACCATCACCACCATCACCATCACCATCACCCTCACCGTCACCCTCACCGTCACCACCATCACCATCACCATCACCACCATCACCGTCACCATAATCATCACCGTCACCACCATCACCATCACCACCACCATCACCATCACCACCATCACCCTCACCATCACCACCATCACCCTCACCGTCACCCTCACCATAATCACCACCATCACCATCACCACCATCACCACCATCACCACCATCACCCTCACCGTCACCCTCAGCGTCACCACCATCACCATCACCATCACCACCATCACCATCACCATCACCCTCACCGTCACCACCGTCACCCTCACCGTCACCACCCTCACCGTCACCATAATCATCACCGTCACCACCATCACCATCACCATCACCACCGTCACCCTCACCGTCACCCTCACCGTCACCACCCTCACCGTCACCATAATCATCACCGTCGCCACCATCACCATCACCACCATCACCCTCACCGTCACCCTCACCGTCACCACATCACCATCACCATCACCATCACCACCATCACCATCACCGTCACCGTCACCATAATCATCACCATCACCACCCTCACCGTCACCCTCACCGTCACCACCATCACCATCACCACCATCACCATCACCGTCACCTTCACCGTCACAACCATCACCATCACCACCCTCACCCCCACCATCACCACCATCACCCTCATCGTCACCGTAATCATCACCATCACCCTCACCGTCTCCATAATCATCACCATCACCATCACCATCATCATCATCACCATCACCACCATCACCCTCACCGTCACCCTCACCGTCACCATAATCATCACCATCACCATCACCACTGTCACCGTCACTCTCACCGTCACCATCACCATCATCATCATCATCACCACCCTCACCATCACCATCACCATCACCATCACCGTCACCATCACCATCATGATCATCATCATCACCACCCTCACCATCACCATCTCCATCACCGTCACCATCACCATCATCATCATCACCACCCTCACCATCACCATCACCGTCACCATCATCATCATTATTTCAATTTTCAAGTTGTGTACCTGCACATCGTACATTATTATCTTACCATATATTGTAGCACAAATTGTAATACAGTGTACTCATACTATGTTTTACTTATCTTTGATCAATATAGTATTAATGCTAATAAAAACCACGCATATCTCAGTTAAATTGAGCTAAACATGGGAATGAAGGAAAAGTAAAATGTAAAACCATATGCGAGCATATAAGCACAAAAATATAGCGAGGGCCTATTAAGCCCCGCAAAACCAACGGTGGTCTAACAGACCGCGCGCCTAACGGAGAGATAAATATATTAGTAGTGTTATAATTGACTCACCGTGTTTACAAACTACATATTTATGTATATAGTTTACACGAATGTGACAATACATATTATGGCAATAACATTGTGTTATATTTTAGTCTGAATTCCTGTTGTATTCCCATGATCAGCAAAAGGCTCGTAAAGGCAAATTAACCAGCTATAGTTTGAGTTAGAGGAAAAACACGCCACATGATTCATTCATGTATAATGTATTCATTTGTTTTTATTTACTTAATTATGCTTGTTCCTATGCAGCAGGAAACTTTGACAGTACCGTGAGTATAATGCTCAGTTTAACTGTTTTCTTTCTCTACTGGTAAGTAGAGGCAGTATTGTATTGCACCCAAAAATTTGATGTCGAGATTTCACCGGAAATATATATTTTGAGGCCCTCTGAATCCAAAAAGAAACATTTTTAGAAAAAGGTCCCTGTGTTTGTGTGTGTGTATGTGTGTGTGTGTGTGTGTGTGTGTGTGTGTGTGTGTGTGTGTGTGTGTATGTGTGTGTGTCTGTCAGTTTGTGGACATCACTCACAAACGAAAAGTTGGTTAAAAACCAAAGTTGTTATTTAAGTTTAATATCACTTAAGGTTGCGACACGAAAATTTTGAAAAAAAAATCGCTCCACCCTAAACTAACCTTTTTCAAAAGTTTTGGTTTTTTTGAAAATGGCTCTAACGATTTTGATTAAAAGCCATATGTTTGAGATCTTTTGATGAAAAATGAAATGTACATCTGGAATTTTCTGACAATAGAATATGTAGTCCCGTTTACTCTGGATGACTTTTGAATTACTCGTAGACTGTAAGAGATAGACAAAATCTTAGTCTACAAAAATATGTAGATCTCGCTAAAACACATCATTTATGTCGGAATAAGTTATTTGTAGAGTGAACCGTTTCGGAGATATTCTTTGTTATTTGTGTCAGTTAAGCGTGCAAAGAGAACGGGATGTCAAAGGATGAAAAGATTTGATAATCGCTCAAAGCGTACTGTGTTCTAATATTCCTTTTGCACCTACCAGTTATACGTTCTGTGCAAGAAAATCAGCAATTAGATAATTTGTACAAATGTTTATCTCAACTAACGCGAAGAAGACATAGGAATAAAAGTTTGTAAGAATGGTTAGTACAAGTGTAAAGAAAGTCATGTGAGTGCAACACTTCAGATTTTTCTTAATGAATACCATTCAAGCATTCATTTGCACCTACTGAAAACCTTCTCACACATACAGACTATAAATTTCACTGACTTGGGCACTCATCAAGTTTTCTCCTTAGATTTTATCTCCTTCAGGGCGTCTTTTACTCTAGGTTATGGCATGCCTACCAATCATGATAAGAGATCTGTATAACAAACAGAATGCTGGCGCTACCTCTGTGTTTCAGCCAATGCCGTCAAAAGCCTAAACATTCATTTTGTTTCTACGTCATGTTGTATCCTTTGTTTTGGTTATTTAGCGAAAGGATTGGCACATAATTGCACCGTGGCCTAAAAGAAACCAAAGAAGTGATTAAGACTTGTGGCGTAGGTTTTTCAGCTTAAATATCATTCTAAGCTAAATTTCCTAGGTACAGAATTTTCGAAATCCTAATGTGATGTAACCGTTTAAGGAAACAGTAGTTTGCCTGCGATTACCCACATATACCACTAAAGCTTTGGTCATGCAGACGGTACCAACTGCAAAGGGAATTAGAATCAGCCTGAGGTGTAAACAACTAGCGAAATTGAGTTCTCCATGCACTGTTTGCACATTAACTGAATTCTCCAGCTGACACTATGTGACAGCATTGTTTCCAAATCGGTTGAAAGTTGCGTTCAGATCTAAAGCACTTCGAGAAAGCTAATGGTGTCTTGACTCTAATTTATGTTCCAAATTCATTCTCTAAAGTTTATCCCTTCGTTAGGCCCACATAAATTTGTCAGATTCATAGATTAGTTTTTCCTTGATATCTTTCCAACAAGTAAAGCTATAGATTTACCGTCCCAGGACATCTTACATCTTAGTCTTGGTTTTACTTCACCAAAGTTTCAACTTGGCAAAAGAGGAAGAGGTCAGCACATGTATCATGTTGTGCCTAGATACATCGCGCCAGCTCACGTAACACATTTTGCTGCTATGTAACAGACGGGTATTGTTCTAATACCTTGCTTAGGTTATATTATATTTTGTTTCATATAATTAGAAAAAAAAAACTGTAGGAGTAACGTGATGTACTGTGGACGAAAGCAACAGCGAATTATAGGCTGCAAAATATTCTGTAGGAATGTGTTCAGCTTACCTAGGCAGAACTAAAAATATATATATTTTAAAGCCCAAACAGCGGTTATATATAAATAAAATTACAATTCATATATATATAATTACGACTACCAAACGTATCATGAGGAAGATGCTGAAGAAGAGGTGAAGTAGAGAGTTGATAATAGTGTTTAACCATGGAAACAATGCTGGAACCGTCATGTATGCTTATTTCTAGAGCGCGGAGCTGGGCTCAAGTGTAGTACAGGTTAGTTGGGCACGGAGAGTGAATCGATGTAACCGGTACCGCGCAGCCGTCCCATATACAGGCACATCAGCAGACGCCTGCGGCTGTGAACATCCGAGAGTAGCAGCACTGAAACTTATGTGGATGAAACTTATGGCGTTTGGTACAATCTTTGGTCCTCTAGTTATTACTTCACTAAAATATTTTAATTATTGTAAGTTGCTCCTACTTCCATATTACACATGTTAATGTTTATTTTTATTTGAAACACTAAGTGTGATGTACTGCATGACTGGTTCAAACACACACACAGACACACACAAGATCATAAAAATAAGAAAAGTAACCAAAAGCACTGAGTAATTATGGTTCAAACGCCTAAAATCGTCGTGTATGTCTCACCACATACACCGTGCTTAACGCGTCATGAAAGACCACGCGCCCAAAGAAGGGTTAAATAAAATATTATATACATTAGTAAACCATTTTACATTGAGAAAGTCATTTAGTTTTCTTCGTATCACCATGAAGATTTAAGACTTTATTATTGGTCTTCCTTATTTAGTAAAATGTGTACGCAATCTCCGCTGTGTCCCTGCATGTCTGATGACCATTCATCTTATGCACAACTTTCCTAAATTAAACTCACCAAGATCGATACCTAGGAATTAAATCACCCGAAAGAAGAATACATGGCCAGTATATAACCAAAATATACCACCGAATTATAAACAAAATTAAATTTGTACATTCGGTGGACTTTGATGCATTGTAAATTACAATATTGCAATATTGGAATAAGATAGACTGGAATTTGTGTTAATATAATCAATCATATACTATTACTTTACAGTAATGGAGCATGACCCAATTACAGGAAACTTAAAGAAAAGTAGAAGTAGTACACGTTTTAATAATAGCCTGCCAAACTTCTGCAAATATCCTGTATATTCAGAAAATCTAAAATTTTAATCATTAGTTTTTACTTCTGTCTCGAGAACGATGTATCCAGGGCGTTAAGCGGAAAGTGTTGGGTCTCGTGTTTAGGAAAACCAAATACCGCTGTGCCACTCGTGTATATGATTTGCTGAGGTCTAGGAACTAGCCTCTAGCGGATTAACAAGACACGAAACAGTGGCAACAACCACTTGCTGAATATCAGTGGACACCATGCTCCGTTGGAACTGGACCGCAAACTGTCCAAAATCAACATAATTCAGCCTCATCAACTGAGTAAACCAGGCCCCGACATCACCACCTCCGTGCAAGATACGAAATGACAGAAAGAGAAGCATTCACTCGCTGGAATCTGTGCCGAGTGAGCACGAAACAAGCTGCTCAGGCATTTCAGATGTACTCCTCTGCAAATGTCATATGATTTTCTCGCTGGTCCTTTGCGTAAATAAATAATACCCAAAGTTTGTGTATTTTAGAGCAGTTTGCGGCCCTAAACTTGAACAAAGAGCAAATTTAGTAATTTGGGATCATTTGTCAGTTTCTTCTGGTCTTAGGGGTGAGGGGCGAGGCAGAACTACTGACCAATGAACTGCCTCGGGACTAGAGGTGTGGCGCTGTAATAAGGACAAGACAAGGTGTGGCGAGGCTAGATAAGCCTGGCCTCGTACAAAGGCCACATTATAATTTTCTTTAGATTTATCCTCAAATTCTTAATGCCTGATGCAAATGCGCTGGAAATAAGCAGAATTTATTGAGCTAAACCATTCCCTGTTATAAGAAAAGCTTTGATTTTATCTTTAGAAAAGAATTCGGAGAAAGGCTACAAATTACCCATCTTCGGTTCCAATGTGTTTGTGACAGCATCATTTCATGACTGATGAACCCCTTCCAAATCTGCGGTCTTTGACGAGTGCGATCAAAGGTAGCATGTGCGCGCACAATCAATTGCGCAAGTCCACAATGAAACTAGACGCATTAATCACACCATGGCGTTTTTACCTAAGTAGTTCATTGATTGGTATCAGCTAATATTGCTCTAAATGTTCAAGTTTTCAAGATGCATAGCACAGGTCTGGCTTCCTCCGGGTGACCTCTTGTTCAGCAATTTCTTCATTAGCTTTAGTTATGTTTAACTTACATTCAGTCCAGAAGGAATATACTATCACATATTTTGTAACAATAAACATGATATTCTAATATTATACAGATCAAATTTATTTCCCTGACTGAGTAAAACGCAAATTACGACTTCACGTATCTCCAGTTGCTCCTATTTGGAGCATAGGGCATCTACAAAGCTTCACCATCAGACTATTGCTGACAAACCCGATCCCTCTTTCCAGCTCTTCCCCCTCTGCCAACCCTCATCTTCCTCTGTACGTCTCCACCAATGTCTATGTCTTCGTCTCTTTCGGGTTCCCTGCGAGTTCCACAAGGACTAGCCTTTCAATGGCATCTTCAGTTTTCCTAAGCGTGTGTGCCATCCAGCCCCACTTTCTTCTTCTGAGCTGTAGGTGAATTTGTTCTTCTGCTGCACTAGACCATAATTCATTTGAGGCTACCTCAGGCCAGTGTATACTTAATATTCTTCTTAGACCCCTATTTGCAGAGATCTGTATTTTCCTTGTGGTTTCTTCCGTAATGTTCCAAGATTCAAAACCATAAAACAGGACTACTTTTACACTAGGTCTAAAGACATTCAACTTTAGTTTTAGTTGATATCTTTTTATTTTTCCAGAATGGATGACGCTATACAAAGGCTCAATTTGCCTTCCTGATCCGTTGTCTCATATCCTCCTCAGCACCCCCACCCATTGCAACCACACTTCTAAGATAACACTTTTCAGTATCTTCCAGCTGCAATTTATACCTGCCACTAGATACTCTGAATTAACTTAAGACCTCGTTTCTGTTTATTTCTTTATTTTGTTTTCCATTAGTAAATATTTAAAGCTTTTGAATTTTGTAGCTCTTGATTCAACACGCATTTCTTAGTATCTTGTAGCCCCGTTTCCATCTCTCATCCAACAACTTCGTTTACATTAGGTTCCCTTAGATGTTAATATTTTTATCATTACTTAATCTTGCTGGTTTCAGCTAAATGCTAATTACTTCAACTTGCTAATACCTTTTAAACGTCCACCTTTCTTTCGTACGCAGGAGAACGCATTTATAAGAGGTCTGTCAAGAGATATTTCTTTAAGGAATAAAAGCTGAATGTCAGGTTTTCAGAATTCCAAAGACTTTTCATTGCCTTTCAGGTAAGTTTTGATTGCAAGTTTCTATAAAGGATTTTAAACGCAACCTTCAGTTTCTGGTACATTTATTTGTGCGTAGTCAGTTTACATAGCACATTTTAGTTAGGCAAACTTTTGATATTTTAAAGAATTTAAAGCGAAGTACACAAATCATGGTTTAGCCCTTATCAAAACGTTGTCCACCTACTGATTTTAAAAATAAATATATAACATATCCCAATCCGAGGTGTGTACCATTTGATCAA
Organism: Tenodera sinensis; assembly: GCA_030765045.1. Classification (NCBI taxonomy): domain Eukaryota; kingdom Metazoa; phylum Arthropoda; class Insecta; order Mantodea; family Mantidae; genus Tenodera; species Tenodera sinensis. The sequence continues at coordinate 27,901,959 of CM060962.1, read as the reverse complement.
CTCTAAGAAATATTCTAAATATTTTTCTAAAATAAACTGCATTTGCAACAGTTGATGCACAAGAATATATAAATTTTACAAATGGTTTTCATTTACGTATGTGCCATTTTCTCTTTTGCAGAGAGGTTTAAGGTTTTTAAAACCCGGCTACTTGGACAAAATATTATGTTGTTATTAAAAATCACTGATTTTAAAGATTCTTAAGATACTGTCCACAGAAATGTTATTCGTTGTTTCTATTAAGACATTTGGGAACGAATACTGGGAAAAAATTTCATTTTTTTTAATCTCCAACTCTGCTGCCGTTAAAATCATTATATTGGAAACAGCCTTTGTTATAAGCTTAATGGGAGTATCTTGAGTGTTATAAAATGTTGTACTACATGAATAAGCTCTGATGTGGAATTTTCTTAGGGCATGCTGTTTACTTCTACTCTAAGCCTTCTCAACTTGCAAAAATGTGTAAAGGCACTGTTTTCTTTCTTCCGCTTTCGTTTTGTTGTATTTTCCGAGTTTGAAAAAGTATCACGATGTTTTGAACAACAAAACTGCTTCTCTGCATTCCACTGTAGGCAATTTGAACAAACGAACAGCCTAACAGTTACCAAGATATTTACAACTGCTTTCTAGTTTGTTACAGTTCGAGAAGAATGACGTGAGGTGCGCATCTGCATGTGTTTGGTGCTTGCGTTAGGGATTTAGAACTCCGGAATCATGCCTATGATAAGGATGTGAGAACTCGCTTTCTGGTGAAGCTGAAGCAGTCTGCGAGCTTGAAGCCAATTTATAAGTAATGATTAATAATTAATGTATTAATGTATGTTGTTTTCTGAACAGGAAACTACAAGTCAGGATTTAACACAAACTACCAGAAATTATCACAACAGGGAGAAGCAAGCACTATGATTTTAACAAAATTCGTTTTGTTATTACAGTCGTATTAATATTTTCCGAATATAGTTTAGTCCCAATGACTCTACGCAGAATAAATGTAAACAAGTGGTAGAGAATAAATGATTTTTACCCGTAAATAACCTTTAAAATTTAGTGTTTCGGAAATTACTGTGAAAAAATCACTCGATATTAAAAGTAAACGAGAAACCAAGGAAACCCAGAAAATTTAAGTTATAACTGGTCCAGAATTTATAAAAAACAACTGTCCACGTTAAAAAGAAAAAGACACCAAACATGAAAACTCCGAAAGCTGAGAAGCAACTTACCCGACTATGAGAAAAAGAATATCTACAAGGAAGGGTAAAACTTGGTGCAAACTGGTACCACGTTAAGTGTGTGGAGATCCGAAGCAATCCATATTTTGTGTCGCAATTGTATGATCAATGACTGTGACTAAAAATGTTGATGTCCATTCGCATAGCATCCCTTTACCCCAGGAGATGGGGGCTCTAATGACCTAGCTGTCGACGGGCCCTTAAACCCTAATCATTCACTCACTCACCCCAGGAGACGAGACAAACGGACAAGTAACACGCCCTGAGTAATTTTCAAATTTTGTATCTTATTTCAGAAGATCTAACTTTAAATTTGCTTAAAGTAATTCTTAGTGTTTCTACTGAAAATAATTGTTGGTTCTTCCATAATTAGTATGGTCCTAAATATGAAAACTCGAGTATGTTGCACTCACATGACTTTCTCTATTCTTGTACTAAACATTCTTACAAACTCTTATACCTGTATGTTCTTCGTGTTAGTTGAGATAAACGTTTGTAGAAACTATCTTGCTGCTTATTTCCTTGTAGGTACAAGGGAAACAAGGGAATACAGCAGGCCTTGAACGATAGTCAAGCCTTTTAAAGGTTTGAGATTTCGTTCTCTTCGCACGGCTAAGATATAAAATCGAATAACGATCTTCCATCTGACGAAAGTTTAACTACTCCAAAACTCACACAAATAACAAGGAATGTCTCTGAAATGATACAGTCTACTATATATATGGAGATAAGCTGTGTGTTTTAGTAAGGTCTCCACTTTTTGCATGGTAAGATTTGGTCTATCTCTTACTTTTTACCAGTCATCCAGAGTAAACATGACTACATAGGTAATAGTCAGAAACTTCAAAATATACATTTCATTTGTCAGGAAACTATCCGGCATTTTAATCAGAACCGTTGGAGCTGTTTTGATAAAATCTAAATTTTCGAAAAATTTTCCATGAAATAAAATTTTCCATAACAAAAGATATTAAGCTTAAATATCACTTTTGGTTTTTAACAGACGTTTCCTTTTGAGTTATGCTGTCCACAGACACACACGGACCTTTTTCTAAAAATACCTCTTTTTGGAGTCAGGGGGCCTCAAAACATGTGTTTCCGGTGAAATCTCGACATTGAATTCTTGGGTGGAATAAAATACTTCCTCTACTTACTATACGCAGTAGAGAAAGTAAAAATATTCTTAGGTTGTACGTTTGCCCTGCATTTAACCATGGTTTGTTTAGGACAAAGTAGAATATTGAGCAAGGCACTTGAATTAACATACTGGTATTAATATTATGACATTAGGACAATATGTTGAGAAATGCACACATGCTACTCACATTTTGTACTGAATTTATGTTAAACTAAAATTCTCTGGCAGATGTTAGGTGATTTAAATTAAAACTGTGCTTTTATTTATTTATCTCTAACAGTGCGTTTTCTTCGGAAGAGGGAATCTTTGACCCGTTTTTCATTTCACTCTCATGACAGTAGTTCTTAACTCCCACTTGGACTACAGCTGGTAACACTGCTGATACACGAATTAAGTGGGAAAGGATATTTGGGAAGAAAACATTCTAGGTCAAAATTTGAAGAATCTCACAAGCTTTTGACAGTAAAGTCTGGACAGTTCAGTCAGAGCGGACATTCCTGTAGGGATTTAGAGCACAAACCTCCAGTTCACCAGTCCATGCTATAAGGACCTACTAGCCGTGTCGGTATTTCATAGTAGATGCTTCATTCCTGTTCTCGGAATTTGAAGCAAGTCAAAGAGAGAGACGTGATAAGGCCTGGGTGGAGTAATACGCTAATTATATAAATGTGGAAACCTTGGAAAGTACTTGCAGCCTAGGCTGACCGGCCACATTTCCTACACTTAATTATACGTCATGTCTGGATGATGCACAAACTCGTACAAGCTTTTGGTGAGAGGTCTATTTTATAATATTTATGAACACGATGCTGTAATAATTTTCAACTGTATGTTTGTTACCTACAAGATCTTCTTCCATAAGTAATACCTTTTAAAATATACGAATATTTTCTCCCAAATGATACAAGCTGTCCTTCAACCTATTTTCCATTTCATAAACTAGGAAAACCTCTTGTAACAGAATTCTTTTGCAGCTAGCATACCGCTTACTGTTACTGAAAATGCAAAGTTTCAGCTTATATATGTCACTAGATTTATATGTGGTTAAAATATGTTGTGAGCAACACGAAAAGTTTTTGCAGAAAGGGTTCAATCTACTGACTAAGCATACAAAGCCCCTCTTAAGAACTAGTAACTGTCCATTGCATTATAATTTTAAAATAAAGGATTATACCATCAAAAGAAAACATTTAGAGGGCTAAGTTACTTCGAACCTAAACTAGACGAGCCAAGCAAAGCTTAATAGAATTTTGTATTATACATTGTGTTCTCAACGAATATATTTCAATATTTTACAGCTTCCTGGAACCTTCATTTCATCCTAGTTTATTTTACTAGCTTAAATAATTGAATGCTAAATGCTTTTGTTTCAGAGTCGCTGAATCCAATCATAAAGGATAGTTTGGTTTAATGTATACTTTCTTATTAGCTATCCACAATACAGAATAGCAATTTTTTGTCTGTCTTGTTACTACAGTTATAAATAATCTAAGGAAAGATATTCAACTCATATATTTTAGCTTAGCAGCTTTGTTCTCCTTTTATATAAAAAAGTGGTAATTTTTAATTTACCCCAGGCAGCACAATTTTCAGAAGCATATCACAGCTGTATGTTTGAATATTGCTCAAGTATGCATAGGGTCATTTTTCTAGCTTAAATAGTTTCTGTGAAACAGGTTAACAGTTTCTTAAATGTGTTGTCTTGAGAATATAAAGTTCAAAATCGCCATTTCACCGCCTTAAATTAATGTGCATTTTAGTGTGACATTGGCGGCTGTGTGTGTACGTGACCGTAATAATAGCGCCAAAACACAAAGGAAAGTTCCGCGACTGCAGGGCAACTAGTGACTATGTGTATGTCATCTAACAGCGCGATAACACCGTAGTGTCCAGAAGCTTCTAGTAAATTCCGCTGAGTCACCGTTGCACGTGTGTATGGAGAGTTCTCGAAGGTCACGTGATATCGGCTCCAGTATAAATAGGACAGACAGTGAGCAGTACAGCAATTAGCAGTTTTAGTGTTCGAGTACAGTTATTTAGAGTTGAGTTGTTTAGGGTGTAGGTCGTCATACACGCTTACTTTTTAGTTACGTGAGTGAGTGCCTGTCAGTAAGTACGTATGTGTCGTCAAGTGAATGTGACACAGTGGTCGAGATATAAGAGGCACAGAAACTGGAGAAAGACACTCAAAGACTGAGAAAGAGTACCGGAAGAACAATTGTGAATTGTAATAGCAGAAAAGACTATAAACTGTGTTAACAAGAAGACGGAAATTGTCCATCTGTAGTTAAATTTAGAGGACACTAAAGTGTTACAAAAGCAATAGTATTTCGCATTTGGTAAACAATGTCGCATTATTTAAAATTATACTTAATGAACAAAGCTGTCCAAATTCTAAAAGAATACACTATCTTAAACGATTTCATATATCGTACGCTACTCTTAACTCTTTTCGAGTATTCGTTTGATTAAACAACCTAAAATATTTCACATTTAACAAGCGCTTGCAAATTTTTGGACCATATAATATAATACTCGTAGCTGATGAATAATTTACCAATATGGTGCATTTTGACGTAAATCTCTGGAAGGTCATGTAAACTATAAGTTAACTAGGAACATAGATACTCTCACAATACAAATGTACATGCGGTATTGGCTTACGAAATGCAAATTATCACTACGTTTTCTCTACCTATTCTACCACCCCGGCAAATTCTGTCGAGTTTGTAAATGGCTTTCCCATGGGCTTTTATTTGTTTAATGTAAATGAATGTCGTTGACATGAACTTTTGGTACCAAAGGCGTTTACATAGACAACAGTGGAAGAGCAAAAAACAAATGGAAATTATTGTTGACAAACATGCTGCTGCCCAAAGCTACACTGACATGAATTCGAAAATGTGTCTACATTGTTTGCCTACCTGATGGACGATATTTTGGCTTTCCACAAAAAGAAGTAAGTCGTGTGTCACGTCCCATAAGAGGGTTATATGTGTGTCCCCAGACGAAGGAGATGAGTAATAAATGTAATGCTTCTCTGGTACGATTGTCAACTGTAAAGACCAGACCGGGTCATTCCGTGAGCTGAGATTTTATTACGCAGGTTTAGTATCAGGCTTTAACCTTCTGTATGGGGCATACTTGGCACATTGTGGATTAAATTTATGGAACCCCTTTTATGGGATTACGTTCAAAAATATTCATCTAATGCTGTCGTACTATAAATGTGTGGGGGAGCAAATTAAGTATACATGACTGCTCGAATGATATTTTCGAACCACATGACTTTTCAAGTGCGTGTTAAACGGCTGATGGGAAAACTAATGATTCTGAAAAGTAACCCTGACGTAAGAAAATATGTGCTTATAATACGGATGGATCTCCGCGGTAACGTGTGAGGACGCATTCGGTAGTTCCCGGGTTCGAGTCTCAACCTGCCTGACTGTAACCTATTTCGTAATTTCCCTGTGTGGATAGACGAACGGTAAGGTGGTTCTCCTTTAACCTTGATGTTTCTATTTCCTGTCCCCAACATTTGCTTTCATTTGTTTCACCTCATTCGTTTCACGGTTGCAGTACCAGGTTAAGGCGGTTGGTATGTTGTGGCAGGACTAGAATTTGGGCTCTGTTTGGTGGGAGTACTGGGCTCCAATTCCTTCCTGGGGTGTCTCGTCCCTCCTCGGGAGCCGCACTTCTGGGTAACTAAGGTAGAAAATAGGTACATGATGGCAAACTTGAAAAGAGAGGAATTTGGGGAGTGTCACACTGATTTAATAAATTGAATAGTGAGTAAATAAAGTGCTTAGTTTATTCCAATAAAAGCGAAAATATAAAAACACCTAGTTTCTAAATGTAATGAAAAGAAAATATTACTTTTCAAGAGTTGCGTTTGCTAAAGGTAATACGATGGGAGAAATAAACATTGTGTAATTTGAATGAAATATTAAAATAACAGAGCATATAAATTTAGGGAGAAAACAAAGGTAATGGCTGTGATAAAGGAACAATTTCCGGTGCAAATCGTATTAAGACAAATTATTGAGCGGGTGTCTAAATATTTGGAATCAAATATGTCAGTAATTGATAGCAAGGCAAAAATGGAAGAAAAGATCAAAGCATATAATAAAATCAATGGGTGTGTGAAAAGAAATTTTGGAAGGAATATGAGAAAGGATCTTTAATTAAGATTATATAGAATAATACCCAAAATGTGTGCCAGACATTGGTAATTAAGACCAAGAAAATATGAACACGGCAGGAATTTCAAATGAAATGTTTAAAATTCTTATTTGGTGTTGCTAGAAAAGATCGACTTCCGAATGCAGATATAAGAGAAGAACTAGGGGAACAAAACATGTCGGAGAAAAGATATTACAGCAAGTGGAATGATCACCTTAAGAGGAAGAAAAGTTCCAGATTGCCATGGCAAGCACTATGTTACAAACCATTGGCACACAAAAAAAAAAGAGGAAATAAACCTTTTAATAGTTTAACGCAAACGGAGCAGGGCAGGAACTGTACTGTGTGCCCAAGACAAGAAGGCAAGTCTTAGGAATGTGTAGCGTAATTATTTTGTGCTTCCCGCACGGTGTTTATGCCTGGTTTCGGAGTATGACAAGGATGCTAGGCTCGTTTAGAATACACAATGTTGTCACATAACTCACCTATAGCTAGAAATATGCATCTCATACACTCATTTCCTAGTAAACAGATCTGCTACCGGAGTAGATACACAGTTCAAGCCCCCTCTGCTCTTCATTCCCCTCTAGCCTTCTTGTCGTGGGCATACAGTACCTTGTTCAGTCTTTTGAGGCAGTAGAAAGGGCAGATAAGGACATCGCGTGGCCGGCGTGTGTATAAAAACCAAAACAACACCGGCAGGGTTGCAAGGTTTATGCAGTCTTTCAGACAAGAGTCTTTTAGACAAGTGCACCAGAGGTTGCAGAAAGCTCTTAAAACTATATAAATACGTGGCGGCCGTGGGAAATATGTAATGCATGTGCCACTTACAAGGTCTCGCTTATAGGATGTGGAAAACCAACACATAAGTGGAGGTCACACATTATTCAAAATGTGGAGGGTTACGTTAAAGGAGGGAACGACAAGTGTGACCGCCGATTGAATATATTGTGACTGCCATTGATGTTCCCAGATGTACAGCATTAAGGACCATTAAACTAGATATTCCCAACTGTACAACTCCAACAAAGAGAATATGCGATGATAACTATTTCGTTGTCTTCTGAGAATGAAGAAGAAGAAATCGAAATTATAGAATACTAAGATTGAGTAAATGCTAAGTACATGTAAATGTAAATAATGTTTCGTTTTTCTACTTCTATTTCCTTCTTTTGTTATTTTTCTGGGGGTCATGTGTAGTGCTGGATGTGCTGATATATAGTTATATAATTAACAAAGCCATAAAATAAATTTAGTCCAAGTAAATATGATCACGTACTGCAGTTTTGTGTATTAAACGGGTTTATCATCCCAGCGAAAGAATAAGCTGTTGAAGCAATGTCAATTAAGTGCATAAATAAAGAATAAACATGTAAACAGTGCAACAGAAGTACGAAAGGGATGCAATTGATGCAACAGTGCACTCTGGTATAGCAGTGTGCCAGCACGCGCATGTGACCTCGACACGAGCAACTTGCTGTCTACCTGCCCCTCCCACTGCCTCAAAAGACTGAACAAGGCATACACAGAATTCATACAAGAATATCACTTACCTTTAGTTTTTCAAGAATAAAAATGCTAATAATGAAATACGCATGTTGTCACACTAGTTGCAAATGTACGGAGGAGCAAAGAATCCAAATGTCATGGCATGAGTGCTACAAGAGAAATCACGTGATGTGGTAATAGTGAGACTCTGGGCAATAAGAATATACGGAGAAACCAGCATTACTTCTGGAACCTGATGACATGCGAACCCACATTTTGTGCTTTGCTGTGGCATAAATATGAAAGATCTCTGGTTTCCTCCTACGTTGGAGGGATTGATCATAATGTTCAACCTGTTCGACTTGTTGCCTACTGCAAGTGGGATCTGGCGGTACTCTCCTGGTGAACCTGCACGCCAAAAGGAACGAAGAGCACCCGAGCACATTAAGATTCATGAGCAAACCACAGCAACAGCCGAGACACGTGTGGAGTAATTTTCTACGTATCTTCGCTAAAAGTCAACAAGTGAACGTGTGACATCAGCCTGGCAGCCTCTCCCTGTAAGATGAATTTACCATCCTTTCTATCCACATTTCCGTCACATATAGAATTATGTTTTGCTCTATCTTCGCTACCTTGAATGTTAGGAATTAAATGAACATGCTAAAAATAACCAGATTAGACATACATAACACGCTTGAAATATTACGCGTGGCGAAGCCACTGCCGTGAAAGTCTTACGTGTTGAAACACAGCACGCTCTGATGGATTAATGGCAGTCACTTTGTGACAAACTGTTTACTTCACGCAGCCTCCGACATCTGAATCCCACACCACTTATATTGAAATTCCAAGTAAGCTGAAATGTTCAGGGAATACTAACACATTTCGAGACCTCCCTTAGCTTCTATGTATAAAACACACTCCTTTCAGCATTTCCTCAGCTGCAGCTACTTCATTACGGATCTTTTAAGCTTCCAAGAGGCAGAAATCTGTCAAATGACAAAAATCTGTTTTGATAGCTGAGCACTTTCACAAAATATATGGCTATGAAATCCACATTTTGGATTGTTGGCGTATGTTTGACGTCTTCTGGTGGTTCATAAATAAACTGGCTATCAAATTAGCATTAATTGGATCCCACATTCCTTATTCGATTAAATTTCTTCTCATTATTGGAGTACTTTTTATCACAGCAGTTATGAAATTAAGGAAAACCTCACTATGAAATAATGCAGCAATAACAAACCGCATATTTGTTATTTCAAAGCGCTAAAAAGCAAATCATTTTGCACAATATGAATTAGAAATCAAGAGTGGTGTAGGCAGTTCATTTGGTACAATGTCCATGACCATGGTACTATATTATTACTTAAATATTAAACAGCTTATTTTAATCATGAGTGCCAACACTGAAATTTGTACATATCATTGGCGGCGCCGTGGCCGAGCGGTTAGCGCGCTCGCCTACCACCTAGGCGGCCCGGGTTCGATCCTAGGGACCCGCATGTGGTATTCGTGGTGGACGAAGCGGCGTCAGGGCGGGTTTTCTCCGGGTACTCCGGTTTCCCCCGCCATCTCATTCCACCGGTGCTCCATCTTCATGTATCATCAGTGTCACCGCCTGTGGTGCCGTAGTAGTAAAAGCGGGCGTTAAACACTACAACAACAATGTACATATCATTGAGAGCGTTTGACCGTACTGCAAGAAATATGTCTTCATGAAATATGTTGACATACGAAGTTACTAATTTCTAAATTAGGTGAGCCAAAACGTCGAATACCTTTCGTGAGCTCTACGCATATGTACACAGCACTACCTGAAAGTTCTGGTGAAAAGGGATTCCTTTAACTCCATGGTGAATATGGATAATGATTATTTAAGTAATTTTTATCTTGCGAAGATTTAATATCTTCTGTGTTTCAGTACATACGCACCCACATACGCACCCTGTGAGATTAATACCACAGCACGTGCAGTCGTGATCTCGGGAACTTGGACAAGCAATTCATAACCCTTTGGAAAACTCTGAGCTACCACTCGCACAATGTTACCCACAGCGTTTCAAATCAGAAGACAAAAATCTCAGTCTGTTATGCAGCAAACACCTGTAGAAATAACTTTTATCACACTGATAACTTTGATCTGCTGGTATTGCTAAATGAACACACAAATCATCATCATAAAAAGCAATGCACCTTCGCCAAGCAAATGACACCTTCCGCTACTAGCGGTTTAACAAAACATACCCTACTTAGCCTCTTCTTCTGGGCATTTCACTCACTGGAGAGTCGAACACAAGATGTCACTAATTCTTTGCAGCATTATCACCCACTGCACGTCAACGGAGTGGTCATAAATTCGCTGGGATAACGTCAGGAGCGCTCACTTATGTATATAGCCGTAGGAAATTTCCACGGCTACCGGAACGTTCGAGAAGACGAAACTTATAGAATTGTCTGTACCTGGCAATAACACTTACCAGGTCCACCTTGGCGAGCACACGGCTTATCCGCTTAGGCTCTAAGTACCCGGTGCTGACCAACCAATGGGTCATAGCTATTGCGTTACAATATCTAGAGGTAAATCCTTATTTAAAAGGCATTAACGAATGAAATATTGGTGCTAAGGTAAATTAAAGTATGTGGCATACGAGTATCTGCATCAGTCCTATTTCCCGGCTACAAATTTGTGTCAAACAGAATTTTTAAACCTATATGAGAGATTCAAGCGCTCGAGTTTATCACTGAACTGTTTGAATATTCGGCCATTTCAGTTCGCCGGAAGTAAGCTTGAGTCATCCAAAGACCATCTGTCATGCTTCAGACACCACATTCATGTGCCCACGCTTCCTACTTCATCTCATGTGGAAAGTTTCCACACCTCAGGTGCAGGTGCCACGCTGTGGGGACCCTCGTCTCATTCAACTTCCATATTGTGGTGCGCAATGCTGAAATAATTGCCCAGTCTCTATTAACGACGAAGGAAAGGCTTATACAGATTGTTTCTGGGATTCATATAGCAGACTAATATATTTTCACCATCAAGCAAAAAGTGAAATAAATTCTTACATGTAAACATATAAATACCAAGAATAATGTCTATGTTGCCAAAATCACTATATAGAGTTAGTGAATTGAGTATGTACCTTGACTTTGCTTAAAAAGTCTATTTCTGTTTAAAATTCCGACCCCCTCGACTCCTTGGCGTAAATACATTGGTGTATATGCAGCTTTACACACTGTCTCTAGCAATTAAAATGTTCAAGGTTTCTCATTCCTTGAGACATTGCGATGACAGAAGTTGTGGATGACTCAAACCAAATTTGCTACTTGAATGTGTGGTGAATTTTTTTACATACACGCGTCTTTAATATTATTCTTTCTCTATTAAATGAGTAAAGAGAAGTTGTAAATTGTGGTAGCTTTAGTGCATATTTAAACCAATATGCCGCATATAAATTCTAAGGCTTTTTAAAAAACCCTATGTGTTGCTCTCACATGACTATCTCTACCCCTGTACTAATGTTTCTTACGAACTCCCATTCCTTTATCTTCTTCGTGTTAGCTGAAGAAATTACATTATTGTTTATTTTCTTGTAGGTCCAAGGGGAATATGGAAATATCTTTCAAAGCTATGAGACTCCGTTCTCTTTACTTGGCTAAGGCATAAAAAATAAATAACGATCTTCCATTTGACAAAAGTTAGTTCTCCAAAACTCAGACAAATAACAAGGAATATGTCCGAAATGTTTCCATCTACAAAAAAGTAAGATTTGGTCTCTCCCTTATGGGTTACCAGTTATATAAAATTCTTCCAGAATAAACAGGACTACATAAGCTATAGCCAGAAATTCAAAATATATATTCAGTTTGCAATAAAAACATCCTAAACATATGGCATTTAATTAAAATCGTTCAAAGTATTTTCGATAAAATCAAAATATTCGAAAAGTGTTCCATGAAAAAAAAAAAAAATTATTTTATTGTTTAACGACGCTGTCAATTGCCAGGATCACATCAGCGTCGCTGGTGTGCCGGAATTTCGTCCCGCAGGAGTTCTTTTGCATGCCAGTAAATCTACTGACATGGAGCTGTCATTTTTAAGAACACTTAAAAACCATCGGCCTAGGCCGGGTTTGAACCCGCGACCTTGGGATCAGTAAGCCAGCATCTAACCAACTGAGCCACCCAGACCATGTAAAGGGTAGCTTAGGGTGAATGAATTTTCTTCAAAATCTTCGTGTCGCATTCTTGAACGATATTAATTTTAAATACCAACCTTGGTTTTTAACCGACTACTCGTTTTTGAGTTATGCTGCCCAGACTGATACACGCAGAAACACACACACACACACACACACACACACACACACACACACACACACACACACACACACACACACACACACACACAGACACACACACAGACACCTTTTTCCAAAAATGCCCTTTTTTATATTCAGAGGGCCTCAACACATATTGTCAGTGAAATCTCGACGTCATTTTGGGTGGAATACAATACTTCCTCTACTTACCATACGTAGTAGAAAAAGTAATAACAAAATTAAGACGCTCTAAACCCAGACTGAAATACATTACTATTATCAAGCACCAAGGGTAGTGAGGGGAGCATAATCTAAAAATGGAGCTAAGGTCCAACATGCTATTGATTATCATGTCACAAGTAGGGAGTTAACCTAATGTTGAACAAGTGATGTTATCCTGGGGACCTGTGGTAGGCGCTGCTTGCTAAATGCAGTGCTCTAACCTGAATAGTTATGCTAAGCTTGACACCCTAACACTCCTAATGCATATCACCTAAAATGTCATCTATCTACCACCGCGCCGGGAGACGAATATAAACAGCAACAGCTCTCAAAGACATATGCTTCGTCTTAAATTATATATGCAATAGTTAAAGGAGACTGAGGATTATAATGTTACCTTTACCATACAAGACGTTGGGAATATGAGTGAGTAGACTTTAACACGACTTCTTGACTTTAAGCTGAAATAACTTCCTGAATAGTGCATGGTTGCATTAATGAAAAATCTTATGTGTTGCAATCACATGTGTTTCTCTACTCTTGAACTAACCATTCTTACAAACCTATATCTTCACGTAAGTCGAGACAAACATTTACAGAAATTATCGTATTGCTTATTTTCTTATAGGTATAAGGAGAATATGGGAATACGGTAGATTTTAACCGACAGTTTTTAAAGCTTCCAAATTGTGTTCCCTTTGCACGGCTAACACAAAAAATTAATAAAAATCTTCCATTTGACAAAAGTTAGTTTTCCAAGTCTCACGCAAATAACATATACTATCTCCGAAATGGTTCAATCTACAAAAAATATTTGTAGATAGATTATTTCTCAACAACATCTACAGCTTTTTACAATAAGATTTTTGTCTATTTCTGTTTACCAGTTATGCAAAAGTCATCCGGAGTAAACAGGACTACATAGGCTATTGCCAGAAAATTCAAAATATACTTTTGGTTTCCCATAAAAATATCTTAAACACATGGTATTTTAATCAAAATCGTTAGAGCCATTTTCGAGGTCAAAATTTGGGTATAATTTTCCATGTAAAGGGTAGTTTAGGGTGGAAGCAATTTTCTTCAAAATCTTTGTGTTGCATCTTTGAAAGACATTGAACTCATATACTAGTTTTGGTTTTTAACTGAATTTTTGTTTTCGAGTTATGCTGTACACATACACACACGCACGCACGCACACACGCACACAGTCCTTTTTCTAAATTTTGTTTTTCTGAATTCAGGCTGCCTCAAAACATTTTCGATGAAATCTCAACATCGAATTTATGGGTGAAATACAATATTTGCTCTCCTTACTAAACGTAGTAGAGAAAGTAAAAATAGAATTGGTCAAATGTTTGATTGCGAATACGTTACCACTCCTTTAGAGGTTACTTCTGCAATTGGCATAGACAGATGGAGCTTTAAAGGATGTGATGATCGTGTCTTCCCCATTTCTTGCTAAAATGAGCTGTATAGCTAAATATATTATGTAACTGGATTCCAGCGTGTTCTTTGGAATAAATTTGTAAGCGCGCAAAGTGGAAAGTAAGGAGTGTTCACACTGCTCAGGTGGCGTGAATACTGCTCCTTAAGCTTGGAAGGAAGCCTCCCCTCACCTCTTTACTCCCAGCAGCCGATGGACAGAGACACGTGACTGGCATGATTTGGACTCGCACACTCTAGTAGGTTTGAACGCATGCATGAGAACAGTAGTTGCATTAGTAAACGAAGGATTCCCTTCCTCAGTTCCACTCTGTCGGACAATGCAGATTATGTGTTCAATGGTGCTCAATTAACTGATTTACGTTTCGGAATTGACGAAGTTGCTGTTGGAAATTTTTATTAGTCATATATGAACCTACTATCCTAACACTCTGTATATTGTGAGATAGATCCTAATGTTCACATTAAATTAACCAATGGTTTTAAAGGGCAGAAGTGACGAGCATAGATAGGAGATATCATGACTCACCTGTTTGTAACTTTAAGTGGTTATTCTCCCATTACAGAAGAGGAAAGTGGAATTAAACAATAAGGAATAACACAAAATAAACCTAAAGCTGATGCTGCAAAGGAGCAAGTTAAATATCTGAACGTTATACATAACAAAGGAAATAAAATAGGCTCATTAACTTACTACCGACTTAAGGAATTATTCTGTAGTTACATTAATAAGATGACAAAGGAATGCTACGCATCAACCGGAACAAGAAACTAATAACAATAAAGTACCAGTTGAAAGAGAGAAGCTTACAAAAAGTACGAAATAAGGAAACACTGTCCGACCTCAGTGGAGAAAGAATGAGGGCAATATGTTTGCATTATATTTCACTTCCTTTAAAATCCTCTTTTCTTTCCTCGATTCCCATAAAGCATGACATTTTCAACATAGTTTGTGTCCCACAAATATCAGTTTTTCTGACGTTTAGGATATTCTATTCAGATATAGCTAATTGAACGTCATAATGCCTTAGGAACAGTTTCTTCTCATAGGTAATGCTGCAGTTTGTTGAACTATCTAAATGCCAGAAAATACGCAATTGTGCCGTAAGTGCTTGAATCCATGAGCTTATCACTAAATATGTTGGATGTTCCCAAAAACCACCGTCATCGCTTAGTATGTTGTGTGGGACGGCAAACTCAGTGGTTTTCAAAGAGGAACTCCTATCCGGAAATGCATGGTTTGGACGCTGTAGCGCTTCGAAGTGTGAGATGTGTGTACCTTCACATTTCGCTAATAAACTTAATACTGAGCCATACACCACGCTCTTCATATAACTCTACAGAAAATAGTCGAGACGACCGTACTGGCCATGGAACTGGTCCCCCTCCACCAATCTATCAATTTCGATATGCCACGTTGAGGTGACTCCGCACATTTATATCAAAGTGTGCTCACATGTGTTACACATGTGTATATATGTCATATGTTAACATAATGGTGCTTATTCTTACTGTTAAACAATTTCCCTTTAACAGTCTCAACAAATTATTCTCGAACAAAACAGCTTTTTATGTGCATAACATTTTTGCTTTCTCTACTACGTATACTAAGTAGAGGAAGTATTGTATTCCACCCAAAATTAGATGTCAAGATTTAACCGGAAATATATTTTGAGGCCTTCTGAATAAAAAATAGAATCCCGAATCCCCTAAAGATGTGACACGAAGACCTTTAAGAAAATTCCTTCAGCCTAAACTACTCTTACATGGAACATTTTTCGAAAATTTTTATTTTCTCGAAGATGGCTCTAACGATTTTGATTAAAATGCCGTATGTTGGGGATATTTTTATGACTAATGAAATACATACTTTGAATTTTCTTGCTACAGCCCATGTAATCCCATTTACCCTGGGTGACTTTTGAATAACTATAAAACTGTAAGAGATAGACCAAACCTTACTCTACAAAAATGTAGCTCTCGCTCAAACACAATTTATGTCGAAATAACTTTTTGCAGAGTGAACCATTTCGGAGATGTTCCTTGTTACTAGTGTGAGTTTCGGAAAACAATCTTTCGTCAAATGGAACATCTTTGTTCAGCTTTTTTAAGTTAGCCAAGTAAAGCGAACGGAATTTGAAAGCTTTAAAAGATTTAGCTATCGCTCTAAGCTTACCGTATTGCCTTATTCCCCTTGCACCTACAAGGAAATAAGTAATAAGATAATTTCTGCAAATGTTTATCTCAACTAACACGAAGAAGATATAGGAATAGGAGTTTGTAAGAATGGTTAGTACAAAAGTAGAAAAAGTCATGTGAGTGCAACACATTAGACTATTTGCTTTAGGACATGGCTACCTGTTCTGAGGTTGTCGTTCAGCTAGATCATTGACCAGCAATTTAATGTCGATTGTTATTTAGGTTGGGGTAGAGGGATGTGTAATGGAGGATGATGGCAGTGGTAGCTGTAGTAAAACACTTGTTTTGCGCTTTGTGTTTTAACCAATGATATATAACAAAGCAAATCCTTTCCAGAAGGTTGTTGCATTTATTTTTAGTGTATAGTAGGACAAACTTATATCCGTAATTTGATCAAACTATAAAATGTGTTGCAGCCATACATGAGAACCTTTGGTGATCATGCGTTTACTTTTAGTTTATCATAGGACAAACATACCTATAAATTTGATTAAGTTATAAAGTGTGTTGCAGTCATAGATGAGAATTTTTGCGCAAGTTAACTTCCTTCGAGTAATATTTTGGTCTTTGCAACCTGCTCATTAAAATTGGAATGTGAAACATTAATGTTAATCCTGAACTTTGTGTTAAGGTACAGATATGTTCTTAACCTTATGTATTTATCGTAACGCGAAAGTAGATAATATAACGTCTATGCGCTGTACCCTATGGCCTGCTCGTTGGTAAAAGTAAAAGTTGTAACTCAATGTACATCTATATCTATAGGGTAAAGGCGGGGCAAATGGACAGGCTAAGCACATTTTTCATAATGAAGGTCATACTATTTACTGTAGAGTCAAAAATATTATTTTAACAGAAGCACTGAACCTTCAGTTGACAAAACTGAAAATTATATAGTCTGGAATAAGATTCATGAACAGAAAAATATTAATTAGTTTAAGGATGTTACAATGTCCGTTTGCCCCAACCACAGGGGTAAAAGGACACTCTGTTGGGGGCAAACGGACACCAACAATTTTAGTCACTGTCATCACTTATACAATTGTGGCATATGAAATATGGATCATTTCCAGCCTCTACACACTTAACGTGGTACCAGTTTGCACCAGTTGAGGCACTGAACCCAATTCTCACCTTCCTTGTAGCAATTTCGGCATTTCTTCCAGATATCTTCTCCTTCATAGACAAGATTCTTCTTCTTAGCTCCAGTGTTCCGGGCTTTCGCTGCTACCGCCTTTTCCTTTTTAGCACAGACACTCTTCCTCTTTTTCAGATCATTTATAAACTCTGGGCTTGTAATAACTTCAGACTTTCTCGAGTTTCTTTTAGTTCCTGGTTTGCTTTTAATTTCCAGAGTAGTTATTGGATGAGGACTTATCGAGTCGAGCTTGTCGAGGGTGTAGAAACTTGAGTCAGGCCTGCTTGTGTTGGTGAACTGCGAACTTCGCAATTGTTCCCATTCTCTGGGATTGCATCTTGAAGAATGTCCAACGGTGCCTGATTCTTAGCTTCAAGGATCTCATTTTCAATATCAGGTTCTGCATTTTCATGTTGTTCATTCTGTAAATGAACTTGTCCTGGACAAAATACATGGTCTGTAAGACTGTTGGGATTGAAGGGATAAATTCTGCAGCTCCTGAATCTACTGACACAGTTCTACTAGGTTTCACGGAAATAAAGTGGTAAAGAAATTGTGCAAATTGTTCCCACTTCATGTAGCCACTTTCTGATAGAACAATTTTAGATCCTGGAGGCATGCCAATCTCAAAATTCTCATTGTATCGCTGACCTTTCATTACTATAAGGGGGGGGGGGGGCATATATTGCCCACTTGCTGAGACACATGCCATCACACTAATGGTTTCACCCTTTTCACAGCTTGCCTGGCTCACTACATCTTTCTTACTGCGCTGTGATATCACTTTTTTTGGTTTTAAATCAGCTGCAGCCCTGTTTCATCACAGCTAAAAATGTTACCAAGTTTATTCCACAAAGGCATTCCATTGTCTCTTACAGTTTTCACAGCACCTGACATGCATTCTTTGCTCCATGTACAGCGATTTAAAGTACTTTACCGGTTCCGAACAATAACTACAAATCATAAACAACCTATTTTAGATAGCGAATACTTTGGAAAACATTTTTATGTGGATCACAATTATATCTGTCTCTCAGAAAGCTTCGATAAGAGCGTGTCCGTATGCCCCCACAGCAAGCTGTCCATTTGCCCCCTTCTACACGCCCTTAATATGCAGCTTCCCTGAGAGAGGACAACAGCTCCTTGGTTCCAGTAAGCATAACAACATACCAAGGTACTACTTATGATGACTGTAACACGTAGCAGAAGTTTCTAGAAGCCCTCATAATCCGCATAATCCTTGCAAACTCCGCGCATTTTCTTACAGTTTCAGAAATTTATAGACGTATATTTTTACCTGCAGAGCTTTGAAGCTGGATTCCAACAATTCTGGAAGGTCTACACAGGAAATATTTATACAGCTGATCAACAGAAGCCAGATGAACACTCTGCGTCACAGCATAGACTGTTACCAAACTCGGAAGTCAAAATGCGCTAAAATTACTTAGAAGCTGTCCGTTTGCCCCTCTGTCCATTTGCCCCGCCTTTACCCTATCTATAGTTACATCCACATGTATATATGAAGGTTTTTATGTTATTCATTTTACTATGGAGGGTATTACATTCAGATGTTTTCTGTACTCACTTTTCTTTTACTTAACGCATTCACGTGTCCTCAACATACATTTCGTAAAATTTTCTATGGTTGAAATAGAAATACGACGTATTACATTTACCCGGTTTTCTCTATTCACTTTTCTTTTATGAAACACAGGCACTTTTCTTTTTGTACTTCCAATCTACAAACAATGCATATAATTTTCTATGTGTTTGAAATAGAAAGGCATCGCATTATTTTCACAAGATTTTCTCCACTCTATTTTTATGTAACACATTCACATGTTGTTCTCTACTCACTCTTAAATGTACGATTCCTACAATTTTCTATATGATTGAAATACAAATGCAACGTATTATAGTCATATGATTTTCTTAACTCACTTTTCTTTTACATAATCACATTCCTCCTTTACTTCGCCGTCAAGAAGACTTCCTACAGTTTTCTATGGCTGAAATACAACACAACGTGTTACATTCAAACGGTTTTCTCTACTCGCTTTTGTTCCTATGTATTTGTGATTGTGAAACAGTGTTATCGCATAGGGCTTTCCCGGTGTTTTTATTTATATATTAAGTATATTTTTATTGCCTATAATATCCCATGAGTACTAAATAAATATTTATATAAGCTGTTAAGTACTAATTTCTAAGTATTTTGAAAGAAACAAGGCTACTGCGCAAGTGCACCCTAAGTCCAAAAGTTTTAGGGATAAATAACAACACTGGGCATTTTAGTTAGCATTACATCTAAAGAAACATTGGCTTCGAAACTAATTCTTACTCAGTTATACCTATTTGTACACGTTTTTATCTATTTTGATAATATATTAAGGGAAGGGCAATGAACTTTACCTTATCACTAAAGGCCGGAGGGATGTGCGTTCGCATACAATACAGGTTAGCTGGACGCAGAGTATGAACGACGTCAGAAGCACAGCACGGCCATCAAATGTGCAGACAACTGCCACTAGAAGCAAGAGTCGAAAACAACGCACCGTGGTACTCTGCGAAGTAGTGAAGCATTGCCTTTAAGTGTATGCAGACGCCAATAATTGTATTACAGGATAAAGCACTTGGATAAAGGACTTCACGTATTATGCGGTGCATTACAATGAAATTATAAATGTTGTTAGCGCTCTGTAATGCAGATTCATCTGCTATTGTAACTGACCTAACTAATTCAAATAATAGGATACCTCTTGTGCCAGGTATCGAAAAGGTAACAGCTGAATTTCAGAAGGTTAGAAAAAAAATACTAGCTATCAAACAATGTGTGAAATGTTGAAAATGAGTAAGAAGCAAAACACGCCAGATGACAGAGTGTAACTCTTTACATTTGCACCTCTGACATCGTGTGACTTTTTCACTGTAAAACTGCTTCAGTAATAGACGTCGAAATTTCATATTAAATAATTTACGGATGTGCATTGCACTGTGACGATATTATAGTTAATAAATAGCAGTATGTATAAGTGTTTAAGTGCAATTGCAGAATGCATAGTTTCATGCTTCTAGGTTGTGCTGCAGTGAGGCAGTTTTCATGCTCGGGCTGTACCTACCTGCAGTTGTTTACATGCGCGAGCGATAACAGTAAAGTCCATGTGCAGTATGCCTATGGGAAAACGCACACGCCTCCGGCCTTTACTTATCACACATCAGGAGTCAGCAAGGATCGCTAATGTGAAGATATGTAAAGTCCAATGTTTGAAAAGAAATCTTATACCAATTTCCGCATTGATGTTCTCAAATGAGATCCAAATTCGTTATTACATGTCACACAAGTGCTATGGGGTTAACAAAGTCCAAATTACTGCACCAAAACACATGGTAATACTTTGTTCTTAAACTGGTGAAGAAACTTCGGTCCGCCGTAGAAATACTTGCTCATAATATAATAAAAAGCATATCTCTCAAGGAAAAGCGGCTATGTAAAGAGTCTAAGACAGGCAATAGAAGAAAATAATTTAATCTTAACTTGTAACAGTTTTCTTCTATCTCTCTTTGAAAGTCAATGTTTGTCGCAGAAACGCTATATCCCTAAGACATGAAAAACTTTTATGACATGCTAAGGCGAAGGTATTAGACTTAGCTTTTCCGATATCCAGCTTTCCCTTTGAGGCATTAAGCGAAAGTACTTTGTTATTTCCAAGGAGGCTAGCGGAAACTTTTTAATATTTCCGTACCTTAGAAGCCCGTACGATAAAGAATATTTCCCTCTTTGCTCTTAACTTGTGATTACGCTTCAAGGCTCAGTTATAGACGAGGGTACCCCCGGTAAATTCGTCTTATATTAGGCGCAAGTGCACCGGGAATAGTCGCCCAATTGTAGCGTGTACAAATATAGAAAGGAAATAACCGATATTTCTATATCGTGCTTACTTGTGTAACTCCAAAAAAGGGGCAAAAAACGTTATAAAGTGAGTGTTTATAAGAGTTCTTCTACGCGTAATAAATTGGTATCAATTCTTAACTTTTATCCCCATTATGCTATTGACTTATCATGTTTTAATCAAGAAATAAAGTCAAACTAAGCATCCCCTTCATATTTATCTTTATGTCTATATCTCTATCTCTTAACACTGTATCTCTATACCTCTATATTTAACTCTAACACTGTTATCTCTATATCTATCTCTAACTCTGCATCTCCATATCTCTATATCTATCTCTAGCTATGTATCTATCTCTAATACAGTATCTCTATACCTCTATATCTAACTCTAACACTGTTATCTCTATATCTATCTCTAGGTATGTATCTATCTCTAACACAGTATCTCCATATCTCTATATCTAACTCTGTCACTGTTATCTCTATATCTATCTCTAGCTATGTATCTCTATATCTA
This sequence comes from Tenodera sinensis, assembly GCA_030765045.1. NCBI lineage: Eukaryota > Metazoa > Arthropoda > Insecta > Mantodea > Mantidae > Tenodera > Tenodera sinensis. Next base: position 27,880,183 of record CM060962.1, on the reverse strand, counting down.
TCTCTAACAGTGTATCTCGATATCTCTATATCTATCTCTAACACTGTATCTCTATATTTCTATCTATCTCTGACTCTGTATTTATCTCTATCTCTAGCTCTATACCTCTATGCATGTATCTCTATCTGTGTTTCAGTATCCCTAGTTCTATATCCATCCCTATCTCTATATCTCTACCTACCTACGTAGGATGTGTGTATGTATGTAACCACTAATCTGCAAAGCAGCGTGACCGATCTCCCCGAAATTCTGCACGTATATGTATTTGATCATGGAGAAGGTTTCTGTGCTATGCATTTTACTATGCAACGTATTACATTCACGTGCTCTTCTCTATTCGTTTTTCTTGTACTTAAAGCGTTCACATTTCCTCCTGTATTCGTTCTTCAGCATACAATTCATATAATTACCTATGATTTAAAAAGAAGTGCAAACGTATTACATTCACGCGACTTTCTCTACTCGATTTTCTTTTACGAAACGCAACCAATCACACTTCGTTCGCCACTCATCCTTCAATGTACAATTCATACAGTTTTCTACGATTGAAATAAAAGCGCAACGTATTATATTTCTCTATTCAATTTTCTTTTACGTAGCACATCCACAAGTTCTTCTCTAATTGCCCTCCAACATACAATTTATACAGTTTTCTATGACTGAAATTGAAATGCAAGGTATTACACTCTATTCGGGTCTCTTACATAACACATTCACTACCGTCCATCCCTATTCCCTGTTCTACAAACAGTTCATACATTTTCTGTAGGTTTAAAAAGAAATTCAACACATTACAATCACACGGTTCTCTCTACTCATTTTTATTTTACGTAGGAAATGCACACGTTCTCTACTCGCTCCTGAATATACAATTCATACAGTTCTATATATGATTAAAATACAAATGCAACCTATTATATTCACACAGTTTTCTTCCTGTAGTATTTTTGGTTCTTCAACAGAGCTTACGCGTAGGGTGTTCCAGTGTTTCTATTTTTTCTGCTTATTTATTGTATTTTGTTATATTCTAACAGTTTTACTAACTCTTTATAGAGAAGAAGGTACTTAAAATGGTGAAAATATCAACTTTTATTTTTGTGCTTATTTTCATAGTTTGAAATGTGTTTTATATGAATACTAACTTGGTTTTCACCAGAAACTTATTTAAAGGACCTAAATATGGTCTTAAATCATATGCTGTAGAGTCGGATATGCCCCTCTTTACACTTTCTGGCTGCTTTTAGAAGCACCTCTGATATTTTTATGCCTATTTTCTTCTTCATTTTATAGTTCCCACTTTTACCAAACCTGCTTGTTTTTCTTTCTCTTGTTGCTTGTCATCCTATAGTTCCACATGTGTGTTTTTGTTATTGAATGAGAAAAATGCTTAAATCTACTGCTAGAGTGTTCAGAAAAAAGGTCTGAAGGGCCTGGTAGGAAGAAAACGGTGATTGTAAATAATAAACACAGTGATGATAAGTCAGACTTGAAACTGTACAAAACTTGTGATAATCAGAGTGTTAGGTTAGGGGATTCAACTCCACATGTTAGTGTACTACCAAACAAAATTACCTATAGTTGCGATTCTTCAAGAAGAAAATTATTCTCCTGGATTAATGCTATGAACGAAGAGGCAGAAGTCTCTGGAAGCAGTAGTGGCAGTATAATAATTCATATTGACCTACTTTCAGAAAGTATAAATGCATTCATTAAATTTAAATATTGTAATGCAGATTATAGTAGAAGATATTACTCTAAAATTCTAAACTCATTTTCCCGTAAATGTTGTATTTTAAAGCATTGTGTGTGTGGTTCTTTTTTTTTTTTTTTTTTTTAAGCTGCTTATCCTTGAGCAATGAAATCTTCACAGACAGTTTCTTTGACACATATCTATAAACGGTAAACACATGGATATAATTATCAAGGCGACTGATAATTTTTTCTTTTAAAAATATACCGAAAAGTATTACTATGAAGAAAAAAAAATTGTTGCAGTTGCATTTTTCATGCTATATACTCCTAAAAATGCCATTTTATTGCAAAATAGTGCAAGTATATGTGATAAAAAAATCATTGCTCTACTGTTCATAATTACTCAAAAAGGAACGTTGAAAATTTCACATTTAACATGGCGGAGATGGAAGGTACCTTCTCCCCTTAAGCTTATTAAGTATATTTTTAAATATCTCAACAAAAAAGTCAACAAAAAAGACACACACACACACACCCACACCCACCCCCCCACCCCCCACCCCCCCACACCCCCACACCCCACACACCCCCACACACCCCCACACACCCCCACACACCCCCACACACCCCCCCACACACACACACACACACACACACACACACACACACACACACACACACACACACACACACACACACACACACACACACACACACACACACACACACACACACACACACACACACACACACACACACACACACACACACACACACACACACACACACACACACACACACACACACACACACACACACACACACACACACACACACACACACACACACACACACACACACACACACACACACACACACACACACACACACACACACACACACACACACACACACACACACACACACACACACACACACACACACACACACACACACACACACACACACACACACACACACACACACACACACACACACACACACACACACACACACACACACACACACACACACACACACACACACACACACACACACACACACACACACACACACACACACACACACACACACACACACACACACACACACACACACACACACACACACACACACACACACACACACACACACACACACACACACACACACACACACACACACACACACACACACACACACACACACACACACACACACACACACACACACACACACACACACACACACACACACACACACACACACACACACACACACACACACACACACACACACACACACACACACACACACACACACACACACACACACACACACACACACACACACACACACACACACACACACACACACACACACACACACACACACACACACACACACACAGGGCTATTGCACAAGGGCAATGCCGGGTATTTCAGCTAGCTTTAATACAGACAAAGAATACATAAATGTTCAGCCAGAGTAATTTAGTTCCTGCAATGGAAAGAAAATGAATCACCATGAGATGGCACTAAAGTTTAAACATGCAGTGTATATCTGGAAGACAGCTAGCGCTACGACAAAAATAAAAAGGAGCTATATTTCAGTGAGCCATAAATATTTCCTGTGTTAAGTAATTTGTTTCTCTTTGTAGTTTGATATGTATACTGAGGTAAATCAGAATGAAGAAGGCTCAAATTATCCACAGAAAATTCAAGACATATGCGACACAATCTTCCCCTATATGTTTTCATCAGTCGCTCAGTCACTGTAGAGAAAACTAAGAAATACCGAAAAGTTGTTCCAGAAAAGCATACTTTGGGATAATGGCATTTTCTTGAAATTTTTCCCCTTGCTTGCTTAACAAAGAACACAGATAACTAAATGGTTCATTTATCACATTAGTTTATGTATTAACGGAAAGCAATAGCATCCCAAATCCTGTAATTTAAAGTAAATAGATAGCAACAGCCATTGGCATACTTAAGCAGTTGGCTTCAAGTTATGAAACACGAAATTCAGTACACAGAGAGCATCCGAAGTGTGCCATACAACAGGGAGATGGTATAAAAATGATACGTTTGTGTATTTGAATGTTCACATAAAGAGCATTTACCCTGTGGCACAAAAGCCCTCTCCGAACCAAGGCCTACCGCCCGGCTGCTACGTCCCCCACCTCTGCGCACCATAGGCATCATGAGTAGGGTGCAATACTGGAGAGGGGACGTTGATCAGTGCCCCGATCTCTCCTGTCCGGTTACGCGACCATCGCAACTGTCTGCGCTACTTCTCAATCAAGCAGCTCCACAGTTGGCCCCTCAGGGACCTAACGAGGCTGAGTGCACTCCGGACCAGGTCTCCCAGCGCGAGAAAATCCCCACACCAGAACCGGGAATGGAACCTATGCTAAGCAGCAGCGCTAGTATTCCAGGAAGCTGCTAGCTCTATTTACTGTTGACCTGTATAGGATTGATTCAGGCAGTGCCATAACACCTTCTTCAGTGCACAGATACAGCCGCATTAGCGGCTAGGTGCTGTGCAAATAAACATACCGTACATGAAAATCTGTACGACCTGTTCTCGAATGCGAATGCTGGCAGTGCCAACACGTGCTATTTTTTATGTTTGTTCCGCACTAGATTCACAGAAAGCAAGTTTCACTGAAGCTGTGGAACTTTTCATCAACGTAATATTGGCAAGCAATAGGCCCGCGATCTCAAATCATAACAAGAAACCATGCAACATAGAATGACAAGCCCTGGTACTCTCTGAGCCTAGCCCGCTCACGCCACTGATAACTGTATGTTTAACAGGTAAAACAAATGAAGGTTGCTCAAGATATTCCGCGAGTTGCACAGGGCTGACTTAGGCTTTCGGGTCACCACCAACTGATCACTGCTTACATAAAATGTGTGTGTGTGTGTTTGCGCGCGCGCGTGTGTGTGTGTGTTAAAAGGTTAATTTACGCACATTTGTCTTAGAAACAAAACGAACATGACACTAGCCTAATTAATCGTAACTTATCATTACATATGTACCTTAGAAATCTTCTTACTTTCTCTACTACGTATATTAAGGATACCCATCTGTGAAATTTTGAAAATCTACAGTTTTCATTGGATTGATTTGAAATTTTAACACAACAATCACTGTATAGTGAGGAGTAACTGTGCTAAATTTCATACAGTTAGTCAGATTAGTTGCTAACATATTAATATTTTATTATATTTTTTTAAATATTTGTATAAATGGTTCCCCATGATGCAATTTTGATTTGAAAAACTTAATAATTTTCAGTTATGTCCTATGATAGAATGCTAGCAAATTGATGAGATAATTTCTTAATCTTGTTATTAGTTTGGATAAAAATAAATTTTAAAGTTTAAATTCATAATTTTTTTCATTTAAATTTCGAACTGTAAACTTTAATATTTAATTACTCAGCAGATATTCACGTTATGAAAAAATTATCTCATTATTTCTTTTTAATGTTATTTCTAAGCAGGTACACCAAATTTCATGCATAATTACTGAAAATTGCATCGTGTGGAGCATTTTAAAGAGCAAACAGTGCTAAAATAAAAACGTGGAAAAACTAAGTTTGAAGTCATAGCAAGGATAATGGAAGTGTATGGATTTAAATGGACACGACCACTTAAAGGCAATCAGTTAGACGGCCACGAGACATAGTTAGAAAGGCCGTAAGGTTATAAAAAGCATATCGAAATAAAGCAGAAGATTTATACTATTTGATAAAATAAAAATCCATTTTTGGCAATTTTTGAAATTTTTAGCCTTTTTACACAGATGGGTATCCTTAAGTAGAAGTATTGTATTCCACCCAAAAATTTGATTTCCAGATTTCACCTGACATGTATGTTTTGAGACCCCCTGAATCCAAAAAAGAAGCATTTTTAGCAAAAGGTCCGTGTGTATCTATCTGTGTGTGCCAGTGTGTCTATGAGCAGCATAACTCAAAAACGAAAACTCGGTTAAAAACCAAAGTTGGTACTTAAGTTTAATATCTTTGAAGCATGCAACACAGAGATTTGGAAGAAAATTTCTCCACTCTAAACTACCCGTTGCATAGACAATTTTTAGAGAACTTTGATTTTCTCGAGAATGGCTCTACCGATTTTAATTAAAATGCCGTGTGCTTGAGACATTTTTATGACAAAGGAAATGTATATTTTAAATTTTCTGGCTATGTATTCTTGTTTACTCAGGATGACTTTTGCATAACTGGTAAACCGTAAGAGACAGACCAAATCTTACTGTTAAAAAATGTAGATCTTACTAAATCACAAAATTTATGTCAGAATACATTTTTTGTAGAGTGAACTATTTCGGAGAAGATATTCCTTGTTATTTGTATGAGTTTTGGAAAACTATATTTCATCAAATGGAACATCGTTATTAATGTTTTATATGTTAGCCGTGCAAAGAGAACGCTCAAAGTCTACTGTATTCCCACATCTCCTTTGCCCACAAGGAAATAAACAATAAATGTAAATGTAAATCTCAACTAACACAAAGAATATATAGGAATGAGAGTTTGTAGGAATGGTCAGTATAAGAGTAGTAAAATCTGTTGATATAACTGCACAATGGCACATATAAGGTGCTATTGATCTTGTTTAAATGCAAATATGAATGCAGTATCAGATAGCGGAGTTTAAAATACACATGGTAGAGCGGACCATTCCAAGCTTGTGATATATTCATACGTTATCTTGTAGGCAGTGGTCACGTGGACTGACCACACTGCTGCGGAGTCCCACAACATGCGGCTGTCCTCTGGTTGTTGGCTAGGATTCCCATGGAACCCCTAGGTTAACAACAATGAAGCAAACCTCTTTCGCAAAAGCATTTTCTTTAGTACTTGCATGTTATACGACCTCTGGACTATGAACTTTGCATAGTGCGTCAAACATAACGGCAGCCGTAGCCTCCTCAAAATAAAATGTGGTTTAAAATGTATTACTTCAAAAAAAAAAAAAAAAAAAAAAAAAAGGCAACAACATTTGTATTGTAACAAAATGACAGATAGATTCCACTCCTTACATCAATGTAACAAAGTTACAAAATTCCAGTCCAGTTATTTTTTCACTTCATTGCCTTATACCCGAACACAACACAGTTCTCCTTTAATGACATTAACAAAGTCTGCAGTCTTTCGTGCTATTACATTCTCATAACCTTGACTCACTCCTTTTTGTTCTTCCCTCACTTTCTTTGTACCTCAAACTGCTGGCTTACAGTCTATCACCACTCATTAGGTTTTTCGCCATCTTCCTTCGACGCGACGGTTCTCTGTCACAACATCCGTATACACACACTCAAATTGAAAACTGATGACTCCAAACTCTAGCTGCCTCGCCTCCTTATATAGCGAGGATGACGTAACGCGGACCTTTCTCGAACTTCTACAAATAGGTCGGCCGCTGGACACTTCTCGAGTAATCTCGAAAACTGTTTGACGTGCCGCGCTCATTGTTTCACGTGTTTGCCCGCGTTAGTGGTGTGGGGCAGCTTGGCCTCAAGCTTCCTTTGATGTGCGCTGCCGTGGTCGGCTGGTGTCACAATATATTGATATAACATTGTAACTAAAGTTCTGTGTTAATCTAGTAAACACTATCTGTTATAGGCAGCATGGCAAACTATCCTATGGCAAGGGAAGGAAACCTGGGTCGGTTTAACACCAAATGAAACAGCAGCTCCTGAATTCCTGTGTTTTACGTAATTGCATGTGGTTGCCCTGAGTGGAAGTCGGCACATTTGCCAAAGAGTGCATTTCTCTGCCACTACTGCCCATTTGACATTTATTATTTCCCATGCCAAAACGAGACTTAATTCATAACTGTTTCAGCAATTCCGAAGAACAGCTTAAAAAATTAATGACTTAGCTTCATTCAAGTGCATAACTAAGTTAGAGAAATAATACGTTGTATAACACTTCACCAGTTTGTGTGTTGACGCTTGTACTGATGCTTCAAAAGTAGTGAGAAGGACTCGAGGAACGTTTTACTTCTTGAATTTTAAAGTTTTCACATAAGGCAACAGGGTTAAACCTACTTCTAATTAGGATCTGTATTTATTAGTACGTCCTTAACCTGTAGGGTAGCTCATGCTTATTTTATACCTCCAAAATTCTCAAGTATGCTGCATATATTACTTATGATCATTTTTCTACTCTCCTTATAAGTATTTGCCTGTATAATCTAATATTAATTTACCATCACAGGCACTTGAGATCACTATGTTAGGAAGCTGACCTCTTTCTATCCTATAGCACTATTTTTCGTTGTTAGTATATTCCATTTGCATTTTAAACTCCTGTTAATTTTGCTTTCATTCTACCTGTTGGGGATATGCTTGTTTCAAACTGTAATTATTCCATTTTATATTTAAATATTCATTTATTTTCTTTCCACAACTTGCATTTTGTTCCAGTGTCCTTGCTCATTCAGATATTGCTTGCTGTATATCGTGGGCATTCGTGCTAACCGGAAGCATGTTCTCTGCATACACAACTATGTATATATTTCATTTTCTTGGAATAGCTTAAGCTCCATAAACATTAGTTAGTGGTGGTTAGTGGACTCAAATTGTCTCCTTGCTTTATTCCTCTAACCAGCTGAAAATTGTCATTTGTTTCCCCTTTAATCTAAATGTACTATATGCATTGTAGAACCACTGTGTGTTACTCTCTTTCTTGATGCCTTTGAAAACGACAGCTCCATGTCAGTAGATTTACTGGCATGTAAAAGAACTCCTGCGGGACGAAATTCCGGCACACCGGCGACGCTGATGTGATCCTGGCAATTGACAGCGTCGTTAAACAACAAAATAATTTCATTGATGCCTTTGATGCCCAGTGATTTGCAAACTTCATATTTTTGGAACCATATCAAATGGCGCTGTGTGATCTATAACTGCTAAATATTTGTATCCCGGTCTTATTTTCTTTCTTTATAAGTACTCTAAAATCTATCAAGAAATGTGGAATTTTCAAATTTTACTTCCGTTCTCTTTACACTGCTAAGATATAAAATAAGTGAAGCACGATCTTCCATTTGACGAAAGTTTGTTTTCCAAAACTCACACAAATGACAATAAATATCTCCAAAATGTTTCACTGTACAAAAAAAAGAGTATGTATATATATATATATATATATATATATATATATATATATATATATATATATATATATTGGGACATAAATTGTGTGTTTTAGCAAGATCTACATTTTTTGGACAGTAAGACTTGGTCGGACTCTTACGGTTTACCATTTATTCAAAATTCATCCAGGGTAAACAGGATACATAGTCTATAGCCAGAAAGTTCAAATTATACATTTCGTTTCCCGTAAAATTAGCTCAAACATATGGCACTTTAATCAAAATCGTTTGGGCCATTTTCAAGAAAATCAAAATATTCAAAATATTTTCCATGCAAAGGGTAGTTTACGGTGGAGTAATTTCCCACAAAATCTTCATCTCGCGTCCTTAGAAGACATTAAACTTAGTTGCTAACCAACTTTTCGTTTATGAATTATGCTGCCCACAGACTGACAAACACGCGTACACAAGCGGACCTTTTTCTAAAAATGCTGTTTCGGATTCAGGGGGCCTCAAATCATATATTTCTGGCAAAATATCGATATCGAATTTTTGGGTGAAATGCAATACTTGCTCTACTTACTATAAGTCGTAAAGAAAGTACAAATAAGGAGGTTTAATGCTATATATTTTGCTTGCTTTTTCTCCCGAGTACTTCATTAAGCTCCCGTATTTGTATCCCTAATAGTTTAAAGGTATTGCACCTACGTGCAATACCTACTAAGTACATAGTAATTAAAGCTTTAAGTTAAAATATTTTCTCTATTTTACTGTTTTATTCAGACTTGAGCAAGTATGTTTCGGTCTCTTTCTTCATAAACTGAAGGAAACTGCTGAAGATACATGACTCACCTGTATTGGCAACTAAATACCAATACAGAGGTTAATAAGGGTCCTGCAGTTACCAATCAGCAGAGATATCGGAAACAAAGGGCTGTGGCTGACCTCACCTGATCTTATTGTGAAATGTGATTTTCCCACCCATCAGCAAGGGAAGCCACGCTGTTGCCAAACATCTACATTTCAAAGCGTTTTGCCACAAATCTATGAGAGATATAAGCTTTTTCAATGTGTTCATAGAAATAAATATGTGGTTTATAGAATGAAATCTAGACTCCACTCTAAACTACCCTTTACATGGAACATGATTCGAAAATTTTAATTTTCTCGAAAATGGCTCTAACGATTTTGATTAAAATGTCATCTGTTTGAAATAATTTTATGGGAAACGAAATGTATATTTTGAACTTTCTTGTTTTAGCCTATGTATCCTGTTTATTCTATGACTTTTGCATAACTGGTAGACTGTAAGAGTAACTGGTAGAGTGAACCATTTCGGAGATATTCCTTATATGTGTGAGTTTTTTAAAACAAACTTTCGTCATATGGAAGACCATTATTCATTTGTTATGCCTTAGTGCTGCAGTGAGAATGGAATCTGAAAGCTTTAAAATATTTGACATTCGCTCAAAGTATTCCCATATTCCGCTTGTACCCACAATAAGATAAACAATAAGACAATTTCAGCAAATGTTTATCTCAACTAACACGAAGAAGATAAAGGAATAAGAGTGGCGGCACATTCTTACTTATAGGGAATCAAAGGCGTACACATTCATATTCTACTCCTGATTAACCCACGATGTTTCTGAGGATACTAATTTAGCACGATTTGCGTTTCAGAAGATTTTCAATTCTTAGTCGAAAAGATGAAGTGCACGGTATCAAACGATAAGCAAGCTGATTTTCAGTTATATTGCTACGACACTCAATTTTAATGTAGTTAATTTTTGAAAATGTTTGTTCGCAGATACAAGTGGAGCCAAAGACTTGCCATTAAACTAGATGCAAACAAGCGTAACCTCGGATATGCACAGCAGGGCAGAGACTTAAATAGCTCTCACCCATTATTTTCAGAACATTTTACTGCCGTGGAATTCTGCAAAATGCGCCGTACAGTTGATTAAAAAATTCGTTGTATTTTTTCAGGAGAAAAAAATTTAACGTGAACACGGAACATAAGCAAAGGATATCTGCAACTACCAGTCTTACAAATCAAGCTCTTAACTTCATCGTCTTCATCTCGAGAACAAAAATATTCGTCTTCCCATTCAATTTAAGTACCACTATATATGCTTCGCACCATCCGCCTCCGACTAGCCGATGGTTTTTAAGTGTGCTTAAAAACGACAGCTCCATGTCAGTAGATTTACTGGCATGTAAAAGAACTCCTGTGGGACAAAATTCCGGCACACCGGTGACGCTGATGTGATCCTGGCAATTGACAGCGTCGTTAAACAACAACAACAATATATATCCGACTAGCAGGTCTGGTTCTGCTTGCCTTGGTCAGTGGAGGGCGGAAACTAACATGTGTAGGGGAAGCGAGCGTGTGCTCGCTTGTTGAACACCCATGAGTTAAACGACCATCTGCACTAAATAAGACAAGAATGTTCATAATGCAAAATAAGTATTTTTACCGCACGCAGATGTACCTGTAAAACGGAAACTTTGGGGTTAGAAACTCTTGAGCACATTATGTAAAAACAAATTATTTTGCTTAGTCATAATTGACAGGTTTCCCATTGATTGAGATTTAAAGCAAAATACCATTGTTTGGTAGCTGTTAATTTTTTCACACTTCGTTTGAAATTAATGGAAATGAAAATAGCGAAGCACTTCAGGAAACTAAAAGCAACAGCTAGGAATGTTTAATAAATCTTCCATTTGTACACATTCAAAGAGTGTCCGTGATAGCTTCTGGGGTTAGGAGACGTGAATGCGTCGAAACATGGAGATACAATCCCACAGTTCACAAGTAGTGGCTGGCAAAGCATTCGAAACAAATCTAGGCGAGATTATTACCACCACATGCACTTGCATCAGTGGCGGCTATTCGGCTGAAGAGAGTCAAGTACCACTTCAGCAGCTCTGTTCTTTTATACCACTATAATCAATAAAGCCGTACTGGAGCTTCCTACCACTATCTTTCAACAGTGCTATAACAACGTTCGCAAGCGGTGTGTAGAATGTGTTTATTACGCGGTGATACCATTAATAGTAAAGTATTTGCAAGCACTGAAGACTACCATCATCATTTGCCACGTTAACATGCTCTATGAAAGCCAATAGCAGCATTTTCAATATCTAGCACTGTATGTGTCAAATGAAAGGGCCAATACTGTTCGAGATCATTTCGATTTGACTCCACTTTACCGCAGTTTTAGTTAAAAGTATGCATTCTGACTTCGTGTCTCTTACTCATTAAAATGGAGGTGCCTAAAAGAAAGCAATTGGACTTAGAATATTGAATCAATACTACTTAAGAGGACTAGCCCCCAAGCATTTGTTCATAAAAGACCAATTTGGGTACACTGGGCTTCAATTAACCAACGTATTTATTGGACTAAATATTCCTCATATGGTGCTTGAGTACAGAAATTGGCCATAGCATTAGTTATTACACGAGTTTGTAAAGATGGCATCATTATTACAGAGGCAACAATAGGGTGAATTAACTTAAGTTCAATGCACAGCAGTTTTGCTCCATTTAGCTCTGCCACTACGGCTCTTCACCTTACCCTTGCCGCGCCATTAAACCATTCAACATTACTATTAGTTAACTTCCGACGTACTGAGAATTAAGTCCTTCAAGTAATATAGACAATTAGATAAACGCTGAACAAATTAGGAATTTAGGTAACCTAAAAAACGTACAGAGCTAAACAAAAAGCACTAAATTGTATACAATGAGGTATCACCTAATGGCTACAGGATTTCACATGCTATACATATGGGGCCCTTAGATTTATTCAGCCCTTACCGCGTCAGTTTAAGTGAATGACAACGTTATTAGCTCCATTGTCTCAAAGGGAAGTTATGGAAGTGAACCATGGGTTGCATGTGTTTCCCACTTTATAAACAGGGTGGTGTACTGTGGTGGTGCAGACTTATTCTTCACTAGGACCTTTTGTGGGTTATTTGCATGCGCGATGGAAATGAACACTGATTACTGACTACACTGAATTCCAAATTGGAAGGATACGAGGTGGAGTCTATCCTCTGCCAGAGTGAGTGTGAGTGTATCGGGTTTAAGGGCCCGTCGACAACCTGGTCTTTAGGGCCCCCTCTGCCAGAGTTACTGGTAATAAACTCTCTTCAAAATACTGACGTCATGAGCAGACGACTTAATGGTGGGAAAGGCCGAATAAAACTGAAGACCGGGTATAAATAAAATGACCAGGCCGAAACAAAATCACTAGCATGTGGCTAACAAATATCAACATAATCTCAAAATATCTGCTTAGCAAAAAATGGCAATGGCCAAATCCAGATGAAGAGGCCCTCTTTCAACTATTTAAAGTTGTTGATACCAATTATGACAGTCATTTCCTTAAACACAATGTACTTAAAACATACTATGGCATAGAGCTGGGCAGCTTCAAAGCATTGTTTACACTGAGTGCACTTACACATTTTGATGTCATTCGAGTCAGGGGATTATGGTCACTCGATCATTGTGCTTCATAGTCTTATAACGCTATCAAGCAGTGGAATTAACTTGAATCTAAAAATAAAACTACGTGCCTTAAGCGGATCATTCTGTGGAGGTTCCGATGCTCCAAGTATTCCACTAACCTTTTTTAACATTTCACCACGCTCTATGTCGGTATAAAGAAATACGGTCGCAAAGTTTGGTGTATTCATTGCCATTCCTAGGCTATGCGTTCTTGAAACACGAAACTGTTACCTATTTTATAAAATAATGTTCCTTACGTTGCAGTTCTTATACCTTTTAAACAACATTTCGGGTTTGAACGCTTATTGAGATTCAAAGCAAATTTGTTAAGATTAATAGCTTTGAATTAATTGTTTTATTTTTATAAATATTTATGCACTTGTGAGTTTCAAATGTTATAATGAATTCACCAAGCAGTTCAGTTTGTAGGGAGCAAGAAGCCTCCCAGTCACCAGAAGCCTCCAACACCATGACGTAATGATTTTCTCATTAGGTATATGTCATCCATATTCTCTCCCGTAATTCATTTCAGCTGTAATTATTAAATTTACTTCCGCATATCAGAAAATGATTTCTGTTTGTCTCCATTTTGTTTTATGTTGTTCTTGCACCGTACTTACACAATAGCTAAATTCTAGCTAATGAAACAGAACTGTCTGAGTTTCTCTTTCTTTTAGTACCACACTCATTTCATAATTCAACATAGTTTCTTAGCAATGGTTAATTAAGATGTGGGAGCTATGATCCAAATTTCCTGTCTTGTAGGTACATATTGTTCTATTCACGACTAATTTTGCATACTGAAGAGCTTCTTACCGTTGACAATAGGTATCGTTTGCTGAAGCTTTCGTATTTACTTGACCTGTAGAGAAATTTTCCTCTTGAATGAGACTCTTGGATGAAATCTGGATGCATGCTTAGCTGGTACTTGCTTTACTGGTGCATTTCCACCTGGAACTGTGTCCTATACATTTATTTTATAATCTTTATTAAAATAATGTACCAAGCTCATTTGGCTAAGGGTCCCTCTGTGCCCTTAACGCCTTGGTTTGCATAGAAACAACCACAGGAAATAAAGTTTACCTATTGCAGAACGTGCTATTGTAGGGAAACCAAGAAAAGCACGTATTCCAATCCGTCATTGAGGTGATCAATGGAAAGGCCTGGTTGGGAAGAGAAAACACGATGGAGCGCGAACAGAAAATTGACAACAACAAAGCTTTACCAATAGTCACCTCAAACAGCAAGAATGTAACCAAATGGCTCATTGCAGAACAGCAAGGGTGAAGTTTTTAAATTTGCTCTCTGTATATACTGTGGACTATGGGTTCCTCTTTTCTTTTTCAGCTCGTGCTTGTTTCTTATTGCCATGTTACACTGCGATATCTTTATGTGCTTGTTCGAATGTACTTTGGGGATTATTTCGCATAAGTTGAACAAATTTATTTCAGAGTTGCTTGCAGCTTCAGTGCTTTGTTTCTGTTTCTTGCGACAGACCTCAGTGATATGCTGTAGTGTTCAGTTTTGTTTTACAACCCCTCTCCTGCCCAGTTATTTTTGTGTAGTAGAAAGTTCATATCAAATCAGCGTTCACCCCTATGACTGGCAAAGTAGACAAAAATCTCTGTCACTTTGGTCACAAACAAGTGCTTCAATATTAATTGCTTCTAAATTCATCCCTCAGAGCTAGAATAGGGAATCTATATCTCTGAGCTATGGAATTGTGTCCAGATTGCAGGAACCTTCAACCCCTTGAAACAAGCTATGACACTAATAAAACTCTAAAGCAACAGCTTTAGGTTGACTACAAACTTAAGACTGTAAATAGATTCAATTTGTTACACACACCCTTAAAGACATTTTTGCCAAAATATTTATCATAGTGTCGTGTGTGTAAATGTATGTCATAAGAATTGCATTACATACCAAGTGGATCACCAGTTACTACATTAATTACAGTCTGGTTATTTGAAACACATTTTGTAACTCGCATTTTTTTCCCATAACCATTTCCTGTGGAGTTATTTTGGGTGTTTCCAGAATACAAAACAGACATGTTGGTAACGTTGCAGATGTTGCCGGCCCGTGGTAGCAGGGGCGTCATTTTCAGTTCTAAAACCAGCTGGTGGACTCCAGGTAAGTAGCTGTCACTTTCGCCTTCACAGCAAGCTGGATATAGAAATCTCGATATTAACTTATATGTAAGCACTCCTAAGTATCTACTTTGTCGTGCAGATAAAGCTGAGAGAAGAATGTTTTGTTTTATACAAATTGTATATAATATGCAGTAACTTTGAAGTATTAATCATAAGGACACTAAACTTTTTCAGAGTTATTTCAGTATACCAATCTGTTTTAAGTTACAGACAATCAATTAGCAATGAGTTTGGCTATGCAAAAACAAAAGGTAGCAATAAGAAAAAGGGGAGGTAGATTCATGTCGAAAATTGAACCCTGGACTCTGAAGTGCGTGAATTCGCTCCGCGAGAAGCTATGCCAAGTGCTTAAAATTTATATGTGAATGTTATCATTGCAGTTGAACGTGCTTATTTAATGGGATAGAAAGTTTAACTCTGTTTTTAAAGCAGATATTATGTTTGATCTAAGGCTTGGATTTGAGGTTTATATACCACTTCTGTGGCTTCAGCTCTTCTCTGGAAGTGCTTTATTTTCTTCTACCGACAAAAAGTGAGGCAAGAGTGGAGAAGGCTTCTACTCCACCACTTGTTTGTGCATATCCTTAACTTATTCGTTGCGCAGAGTGGATGTTAGAAAGTATCTGCTGCTCAGAAAAACGTACTCGCTCAAAAGGAATCAATTGTACAATGTTCTTATTGCACAACTGAGAAAGCTGCCTTTCAATCTGTCAAAGAGCTCATCTGCGGACGTTTCCAAGTCGGAACCAAGTCTACAATTGTGCATCAAAAAGGAAAAAGAATATCCCACCGGCTCTCCAAAAGCCAAGTTCACTTGCGATCTACGAGGAATGAATATTCAAAGCATTCCAGAGACAAACAATATAAAGTCAAATATTAGGGCAATATTAGGGCAATTTTAGCGTAACACCATAAAAATTAACTTAGAAATACTATATCTATCAGTCGTCCCTAGCTTTCTGAATCTATTTAACAGCACATTATTATCTTAAATACCAAAGTCGACATTTCCATTTATTTCAATGTCCCAGAGCCTGTGTGACTCATGGTTCTCGTACGGAGCGTCCGTGGTTTGATTCACTGTTATAGGGTGGTGACTTCAAGTCGTACAGTCCAGTGCACGGAAGCTTTCCGATATGAGGAGCAGCTGTTTAGATTGGTAGTGAATGGCACCACGTCCCCAGTTCAAACCCCTGTCAGCGATAGGAAGGCGGGCACCTGCCCTTTGTTTCCCGATCTCGGAGGTGAACCAGAAGCCCAGACACTTTAAGATACATTAAACATATAATTCAGAATGTGTCTCATCGGACTATGATTATTTTGTCAGCTGCTATTGAGGATAGGAACAAACGCTAGATTGCCAATCCTTTTCGAATAATGAACCTTCTCAGGCTTGTGTAGTTTTCTTAGGAAGGGAATGGGCGATGAGGCAGATTTGTCTGTTTTATTATATGTGTATAAACTTGAACTCCACATTGCGCATATTTATTTAAAGTCATGCCATTTCATTACAAAATAACTTAAAGCTGTAACTTAAGCTCTGACTGCCTCCGTAGTGCCGTTGGGAGCGCACTTGCCTCTGGGGCGGAGGACCCGATTTCTATCCCAGGTACCAGCATGGGGATTTTATCCCCTCTGGGAGGTCTGGCACCGGGTGCACTCAGCCTCATTAGGGGGGACCAATTGAGGAGCTACTTGATGGAGAAGTAGCGGCCCCATGTGGAGAAAGCCATATAACTAGCCGGAGGGCTCGGGGCGCTGACCACGTCCCACCCTCCAGTACTGCACAGCACCAATGACACCTATAGTGGGCAGAGGTGGGGGACGCAGCAGCTGGGCGGCAAGCCTTGGCCCTTCATGACATGTTGTGCTAGTTTTTTTTTTTTTTTTTTTTTTTAACTTATGCTCTATCTACACAAAATATACCAAGCATACAAAAGCATGCTTTCGCCACGTAGACAAACATAAGGGGAAAACACAAGAAGATAATGTACTAGTAATTAATCCACGTGTCCAGTATCCCCGTTCTTTGTATTTCTTCCACCAGTTTGAAGCAGATCACTCCATATAGTTCCGCAGCCCTTGCAGCGCTATATCCTTGTTCAAGAAGGGCAATTACTTTCGGCTTGGTATCCATATTGTTTGCACACTTCAAATGACACGTATAGTATAGAAGATAATATATTCAACAAAGCTGTTTCGTGCGACTCACCCCTTGTCCTTCTCCCTGGTTCCCGAAACCGAATCTCAGAGTTATGACATCAAACCAATGAGCGACGGACACAGCCAGGAGATAATAAACACTTACGAGGAATAAAGTAAACAAACTAAATTCTTCGAGTCTCAAGGTATCTTTAACTCATGCTTCCCAACATATATAAAACTATGCGAATACCTACCTATCTTAAAACTTGCGAGCGTTTTTTAATGCATATGCATTTGAGCGTACATCGTTCTGTGCAGTTCACTTACGTCGCCTATGGAATTGCGTATCTCAGGGAGGCGAAAGATGTTAACGTGAAATTGAAGCGGGTGTTGGCATCCCCGAGTATGAATAGCGGAGTAGGAGAGGTCAGGTGACTTTAGCCCATAAGAGGATTATTTATTTTCATCTCTGAGGTAAGACAAGTTGAAACTAACAGAGTACCCACTTATAAACTGAACGATGATGTAGAACAACATTCTGACAGCTTTTGACCGTAATTTCCTGGAAGCTAATAAGAAATTGCTGTAGATCCTCAAAATACCAAGCGAAAAGGGCTAACACACAATTGTTTGAAATATTTTACGTAACTATGTTCCTATATTTTACGCGTTTGCTGTCCAGTTGGTTTGTAAGAAACATTATCCGACATCTTATACTTTTCCATTGGAATTGTCCGATAAATCGGCTGTTTTTTATAAAATATTCTCCTCCCTATTTTCTTATATCTCTGACTTTGATGAACATTGGTAGATGATCATTCTTATGCTTTCCTAGACATATTTTGCTATTATTAAAGCACACCAAATGTTAAAATTCACAGCTTTCTGTACCTCACTCTTCCCTAACGGAAGACACAACTGAAACTGTCTTTTTCTAAAGATTTCAGCAAATTTAGCTAAAAATGTACTTTCAATGTTTCCTTTTATCAATATTAGACGATTTTAAATTTCAGTTTGTTGTCTGCTTTAGTCTCCAAGTTATGAAACGTTAAACCTTCATTCTATATCATTTATCAAATCCTCCACATGGTGCAATTTTATTTATTTTTTATTTTGCTGTTTAACGACGCTGTCAATTGCCAGGATCACATCAGCGTCACCGGTGTGCCGGATTTCGTCCCGCGGCAGTTCTTTTACATGCCAGTAAATCTACTGACATGGAGCGGTCGGTTTTAAGCACATTTAAAAACCATCGGTCTGGACCGGGCTTGAACCCGCGACCTAGGGATCAGCAGGCCAGCGTCTAACCAACTGAGCCACCCAGACCGACGTGCAATTTTAATAAAAAAATCAGATGCGCTGCACTCACATGACTCTCTGTACTCTTGTGCTAACCATTCCTACAAACTCTTCCTATATCCTTCTCGTGTTAGTTGAGATAAACATTACTACCAATTATCTTATTGCTTACTTCCTTGTAGGCGCAAGGGAAAATTTAGAGTACAGTAAGCTTTGAGCGACAGCCAAATATTTTCAAGCATTGGGATGCCTTTCTCTTTGCACGCTTAACATATGAAAAAATGAACAACGATGTTCCATTTCACGAAAGTTTTCAGCTTTCCGAAACTGACACGAATAACAAGGAATATCTCCGAAATGGTTCACATTACCCAAATATGTATTTCGACATAAATTGTGTGTTTTAGCGAGACCTACATTTTTATGCATTAAGATTTTGTGTACCTATCTCTTAAGGCTTACGATCTGTTTAGAAGTCATCCAGAGTTAACAGTACTACTTAGGCTATAGCTAGAAAATTCAAAATATACATTTAATTTGTCGTACAAATATCTTAAACATATGACGTTCTAATCAAAATCATTAGTGGCATTTTCAAGATTTCCGAAAAATGTTCCATGTAAAGAGTAGTTTAGGGTGGGACTATTTTCTTATTACAGTTCTTATTACAGTAGTAACAATTTAAGCCCCTTCTGAAACCTTAGATCCCGCTCGCCTTTTTCTGGTGCTCAGACGGTACAGAAACTGAATTTCCTAAAATGCAAGTGTATCATGACTATTTAACGAGTCCTTAGTAGCTTCCCCTTCTTTCACTGTTTACCCCTCTCCAATTGCATCAGTATTCGTGCTACTGGTGGGACATATTATCAATGACACTTTGGCATGAAGTATAGATTATTTCTGATGGCTCACTAAATCGTTAAAACTGTGGCTTATTTCACACCATGTCGTATGTATTCCGAAACTTCACGTAGCCAGATTATTGGTCTATGGCAGGCATGGGGTAGAGGGGTGAAAGGGACGCAGACGAGTATGTACCCTCTCCATTTCCTGGCATTTGAAGGACTGGCCGGTTCTCCGAGGTAGATAATAGCGGGAGGCGTGGTCTGGTAGCTAACCGCTGTTAGGTAGTGGAAGGGGTTAAAGCTGCTATGTAGGGGAAGTGACTCATTGAGTCATTTCTCCCCATCTATAGTCTATGGAAAACTGGTAACACAGTTCGACAAATTTCGGAAGCTCTGAAAATTTACAGAAATGTAATGAAATTTGAATGCCACCTAGGAATGGCGGTTATTTCAAAGGTATTACAAAAAAGCTTTCTTTTGACAGCAAAGGCTGTATTATAATATAATGTAACACTCAAACATGTTCAGAGCTATTTCTATGCGACTTTTAGTGTCAATAGGAAGAACATGTAGCCGGATTAAAACTTCTTATATTTTTCAATATAATATTGCGTTATGGATACTATAATCCTTTACTCATTTTTGTGATTCTATGGATAAAGTTAAAGCTTTTCTTATACCAATCGTTTAACTCAGTAAATACTGCCTCCTTAAAATAAACTTTTGCATAATAGACATTACGAATTTGGAGGTAAATGTATAGAACATTAAAACGGGGCTATTCCCCCTCCCCAGCTTTCCTTTTCCTCATTACAGTGCCCCACCTCTTGTCGCGTAATGCAAAGCCGTCAACAATTCAGTTATCATTAGTTACGTCTAACCAAAGACGATAAGAAATAGAGATTCTCCCAAACAGTATATTTTACTAAATTCGCTTTGTGTACAAGAAATATTGTAGGCAGTGAACTGTGAAATAGGAACAAATCATCACAAAACAAATGGGTGCTTCATTGACGTCACTTCAAATGGAAAGAAAGACTATGCTTTCAATAAAGTTTGTATCCAGCAATGAGTATAAACCAAATAATCCTATTATGGTATTGATGTAGTTTGTGATCCGTTATCCATTATTCAATATCGGTTTTCTTTCTTTCTTCCTTTTCTTTATTCCCATATATTCAACGTTGTTTATACCATTACTGCTTTTGTTGCTGCGTGGAAATACTGTGCTTGGGCGGCCGTTCAGAGGAGTTATGTTTTTGTAGGGTTTACTTGCGACCCCCGTGGATGGGGTACTGAGGCAGAAAAAGAACGCACGGAAAGGGAAAACAGAAGGAAACGCTATATGGCACAAGGAGAAATGAAAAGGAAGAAAGGATTCGTTGTGAGATTGAGACGGAGGGGGGGAATGCAGGCAACTACGTAGAAAGCCTGCTAATATGTAAAACCCAAAGAGAAGTGGCGGGAAAAAATTTAGAAAGGTAATGAAGTAAAGTGCATGGAAAACAGTTATTTCAAACAAGCGCACATTAATTACAGCTATACATATACAGCATCTGAAATTTACCTTTTAGCTTTGTAAAAACGTCCCTTAATATGATAAATGAACAATGTTAATGTTTGCGACGCTCTACTCACAGAATAATGCCCTCCGACTCGAGTTCTCCGGTCTTAAAGTAACAAAAGAAATCAAATAAAAAACCTTGATGTAGCTGTTTTAAAACTGCGTTTTCATAGTCTCGAACGGAAAACTTAATATTTAATTAACACAATGTACTTAAGAGGGAGTAATTTTGTTCATTTTCAGGAAGCAGTGAAAGCTTAAGCGTCGTAAACCCCGGATTTAAAGCAGATGCTACAAATAAAACGCAGGGTTGAAACTTTAAATTCAACCAATATGAAATTTCCAAAACCCAATTACTGTAGCGAGAGTTTTAAATTCCTTAAAGTATGTCATGTCTGTATAAATAATTCCAATTGCAACGTTTGGTGCATATATGTAGAGTCATTCATTGATTGGACTTTAAAAAACCTCATTCTTATTCGTATATATTCTTCCTGTTAGCTGAGAAATTACAGAAATTATATCATTGTTTATCTTCTTGTAGGTACAAGGTGAATATGAGAATACAGCCAGCTTTGAGCGATAGTCAAGTCTTTTAAAGCTTTCAAATTCCGTTCTCTTTCCACTGTTAACATATAAGAAAAAGAATAACGATGTTCCATTTGACAGAAGTATAGGTTCTGCAAAACACGCAAATAACAAGAAATATCTCCGAAATGGTTCACTCTACAAAGCATTTATTTGAACGTTAATTGTGTTTTAGCAGGATCTGCATGTTTTGTACAGCAAGATAAGGTCTATCTCTTACGGTTTACCAGTTATGCAAAAGTCATCCAGAATAAATAGGACTACATGGGCTACAGCCAGAAAATTCAAGATATACATTTCGTTTGTCAGAAAAATATCTCAAACATATGACATTTTAATCAGTCGTTGGAGCCATTTTCAAGAAAATCAAAACTTTCGAAAACTTTTCCATGCAAAGAATAGTTTAGGGTGGAGGAATTTTCTTCTAAATCTTCGTGTCGCATCCTTGAAAAACATTAAAATGAAATATCAGCTTTGGTTTTTTACCTACTTTTCGTTTTTGAGTTATGCTATTCTCAGACTGACACACAAACACACAGACACACACACACACACATACACATACACACACATACACATACACACACAAACACCCACACACACTCACACCCACGCACACTCTCACACACACACACACACACACACACACACACACACACACGGGGCTCTAATGACCTAGCTGTCGGCATCACTCACTCACACACACACACACACTCTCTCACACAGACAGACACACACACGCGCGCACGCAAGCACGCGCGCACACACACACACACACACACACACACACATACACATACACATACACACACATACACATACACACACATACACATACACACACATACACATACACACACAGACACACACACACACACATACACATACACATACACACACATACACATACACACACAAACACCCACACACACACACACACACACACACACACACACACACACACACACACACACACACACACACACACGGGGCTCTAATGACCTAGCTGTCGACATCACTCACTCACACACACACACACTCTCTCACACAGACAGACACACACACGCACGCACGCACGCACACACACACACACACACACACACACACGTGCGCACCTTCTTTGAAATTAGAGGTCATCAGAAGGTCCATTGAAATCTCGAAATCAAATTTTTGGGTGGAATACAATACTTCCTCTACTTCACTGTATGTAGTGGAGAAAGTAAAAATGCGCGGTTTTGTAATAAACAACAGTTAATCCTAGAAGTTTTTAATTATGAAACGTAATTTTAGATTTTTGTTTCCTGTTAGCAAGAAAACAAGCTTATTAGAACATGTCCTCCTATTAATAGGCTGTAGAAAAATAATTTTCGTTCAATTGCGAATTTAGAATTCGGTATAGTAGTATATACTTGCATAACGATGTTCCCTGCGTGCGACAACTTCTGATGCCGTCTCCAGGTCTTCGATGTATCTGCTGGCGGCTGCTGCAGTTGTGATCTATGGGATCTTTCTCTCAGTGTACGCGTGGGTAGCTTGGGACTGTTTGAGGTTATCCATATAAGCTTTTTCTGAATTTTAGCATGAGAAACTATTATATCTTCGAAATTCTGACTATTAATAAACTTAATATTTAAAATAACGGTTATCGTAATAGCAATGTAAAGACCAATCTGCCATGAGTCACTGAATTGCTAAATGGAAAGTTCCCTTTCGGCCACCACTACGTATCGTAATGCGAGCACGGCATTTTGGCACTACGGACTGCCGATA
This sequence comes from Tenodera sinensis, assembly GCA_030765045.1. Lineage (NCBI taxonomy): Eukaryota > Metazoa > Arthropoda > Insecta > Mantodea > Mantidae > Tenodera > Tenodera sinensis. The sequence continues at coordinate 27,856,475 of CM060962.1, read as the reverse complement.
GTCGATCATAGACCATAGTAAATGCTTCTATAAGACAGTGGAGCATGGAAAAGAGACATGCATTTTATATTATAAAATGCATGTCATGCCCCAACTTTTATTAACTAAGTTCCGCCTATATCATGTTCCATCACCTAAGTTCCTCTTTGCCACATCTTAAAGTGCGTATTGGCATCTGATACCCTACTTCACTCTATTACTTGCCAAATTCCAAGAATTTTTCGTTCCGTTCTAATTATCAGAACTGGCATCGACGTGTATATACAATCCTGACAATTCCAATTACATCGTTTTAATTATTTTGACTATTTGATGCCTTGATTTCGCCGAATTTTTAATTGCCTTAGCTACATTGACTTAATTGCTGTAATTATGTATGACATGTGAGCTGAAAATACAGAAAAACATGCAATTGAACCTATTCTTTATTTACAGGGTTTTATTTTAAATTATTCCTTCACTTTAATTCTATACGATTATATTTTCTGTACTTTGTTTTACTAAAATATGTACAACCCTTTGTAAGACGGAAACCCGTGAAAACGTAAAAATATTACTGGAACGATCGCGTTGTGCTTTAGAGAGGTTTTACTGTATTATGTATGATAAAAGAACAGATCACTTATTTATCAATTCATGTGGCTGAGCTAAGGTCATTTGGCCTTCCTTTCGGTTTAACCACTCCTGAATACACCAAGGATGCAAGTCCGAGCTGGACATGTTACCTCGGGGCCATCTCACATTCCGGAAGTACAGAGTTCAAATTTCGCCGGGTCCGTCCTTCTGGACTGAGTTTTTCCTAGGTTTGCCTTACTCCTCGCATTCAGGAAGTACACGGTTCAAATTTGGTCAGGCCCATCTCTCCTGACTGCGCTTTTTCTAGGTTTGCCTTAGTCTTCATAAATCGCAAACACGGGAAAGTACCCGGTAAGATTCAAGGATATCTCAAATCCACATAAGATACTATACATTAATGGCGACTTACAACGTGGAAGTAAAATATGATTTGAAGCTTTCTTGGCGACGAACATATTCAACATGTTCTCAGGCTTCGAGCCAGGCGTAGTGTTGAAGAGCCATCGACGTTTCGGTAGTGTACACCTCTCCCATCATCAGGATGATGAATGACTAGCAAGATTGAAAGCACCAGTATATGTACTGTCCACTAGTACGTGCCGAGTAAAAAACACCCAGTCTAATGTGGAGGCGGTTCAACGCTCCGTTGGAATCTGTGCTTTCTGAGCCGGTCGATTTCCAACTTTAAGGCTGGTTTCCAGGAGGGACTAAACTACAATCCAGCGTCCCGGTTCAGTGTGCTCTTTTCGGAGGAGATGGACAGAGCCTCCTTAACCCTCCGTTCCTCACCTTAACTCCTCCCTTGGCGAGAATTCTACTGATTCTGCCAGATAGATTGCCGGTATATGGGATGCAGGTAATCTATCCAGCAGAATCAGTAGAATTCTCGCCAAACTCAATATCAGAACCATCCGCAAACCGCCTTTGAAGATCAAACACCTAGTGAGACCGGTAAAGGACAAACTGGACCTTAATGTACCAGGGGTATACCGTATCCCTTGTGAATGCGGGACGCCGTACATAGGGCAGACCAGCAGGACCATTTCCACCAGTCACGAGCGGTTCATACGCTTAATGTAGCCTGACAAGTCAAGCACATATACTTGTCCTTTCACTGTTCTATTCATGATTCTACGCAGATTGAGGATGCCTAAGGGACAGAAGACTCACCGCAACAACACACCGGTCACCGCTGGATTCTACACGCCAACCCTGGCCGATTATTCCACCGTTGCAACAAGTGGACCTTCACGGGGAGACAGCGTCGCACCTACCGCCAGCTCCACATCCTTAGCCCCGGGACCGGCAGTGGCAATGCCTCTCTTGGGAGCCCCACCATAACACTCGAGTACATATTATTTTTGTTATAGACAGCTTAAATATTTGGTATTTCAATCAATTCCATTAAGAGAACGCAAAGCATTTTTAAAAAAGCGTTTCTTATAAAGGGTAGTTTCGGTTCAGGCGGTTTCCTTGAACACTTTTGGTTGTATATTTGGAAAATACTAAAGTTAAGTGCTAAGCGTGGTGTTTAACCGGCGTTTCGTTTTTGAGTTATGCCCACGGGCATCCAGAAGGATCTTTTATAAAAACTATGTTTTATTCAGGCAGCCCCAAAACATCTTTGTTAAGAAATCTTGGTATCGAATTTTTTAGTGTTATGCGCTACCTTCTCTATCTATTATGTACGCGGTAGAGAAAGTAACAAGACGGAGGAAAAGCATGCAAATTTTCCATCATATGTCGTCCTGTTAAACAAACAGTTTTCAGTTGAAATCGGACTGTGAATTTTTAATTTGTTTTAGGTTATAGGATTTGCAAACCCTCCGATTCTATTTAATGTAGTATACATAGAATGAATTACTTCTCTGATTAGCCTCCTCGTACGTAGATTTTGTACCCTCCAGGACTTACAAGTTAGCGCCTAGTGTCAGATGCCTGTCCACGACCATGGAAACACCCTGGATCAGAGAGAATTCCCAGGTCTGGAGCCTGGTAGGAAAGTGAGGAAGGAGATTATAAGAAGCTACGGTGAATTAGATGAAGGAGAAGGTGATTATGGAGCAGTTAGTGGAATAGTGGAAGGAATGGCGAGGAAACCCGGAAAATACGGATACAACCTGCCCAAGATAAGGTCCTCTCGATCGAACCCAAGGCATCTTGATGAGAGGTAAATGGTTTAACAATAGGGCTAAGGTGCCACCGCTAGTTTAGTATACATTACTTTAATGCATCAAATGTATCAAAGCTAGAAGTCTACTGTTATGTAAGTTTTCGAATGTCGTAAACGACTAACTTTTTTAAGCTCGTAGTCTACAAATGAAGTACAACCTAATGTGGCAGGGTTCTGCGGCCCTGTCGCGAAGCTAGAGAAATGGTACACAGAACTGTGAGGGAGAAGAAATGAACAAATAGAAAGCACTTTCACCTGAGAAGCGGTCGAGTACGGCAACATCAACTTCTACAAAAAAGAAGATACTGCCAGCAGAGTGGTAGCATTAAAGTCGACTTGTGGTATCGGGGTGGAGGGGAAGGGAAAAACAATTGCGAAAAGCTAAAGAGGTCGAACTCTTCTGGATCTTGTTTTCTGCTTCCCTGAATAAGATTGTAATAATAAAAGGAAAGCTCTTATTGTCTGTTTCTGTCTGATTGTAGGAACGTTATTTCAAATCAATATACTGCAATACTTATACAAGTTATGATTTCCTAAACTGAGATGAATTTTTCCTCTGAACCGTTGTCCTTTTACACTACCATGTACAGGCAGAAGTTGGAAAGTTAAATCACATTTGCAAAGTTCGATGCTACACACAGATTTCAAACAACTTTATTTCCTAGCTGGCAGGTATTCTTCCAATGTCATAGCAAAATATTTGCGAGCGCATTAAACTTTTTCAATAATCCAAGTTGTCTAATAATTCATCTCATTCTTCACTAAAGTAAAGAAAGATAACTTGTAAATTGCGACTTTAGTTGTTATCTCAGATCAGGTCTGTGGAATCGTTGGGTATTACATGTATCCATGCCACTGAACGCTCCCAATAGATTCGCCGAAAATGCATGTCGATTGCTAATACCAATGATACCACTTCTGAAGTTTTATATCTTGTGTCGATGTTCTAACATTTCACTTCAAGGACGTTTCTATACTCAAAGGCTTTGCTTCAAATGCGTGCTATGCACCTTTTTCTTACCTAAATCGTCATTATAATTTATAATGTTTGAATACTAGTATATATTGCGAAAACACTATTTGCTAATAAACACACTTAATTTATCGCTTAGGCACATTGTGTAGCATGAACGTTACACTTGAGACACTGTTGTACATAATCAGAATAAAACAACTGATGCGTCGAATCACAGCTACAATTTCTTAGTTGCAATTCACAACTGCACTTGACACTGTCCACCATGAACCGTCTGCTAAAAGGTATGGTCTCCTTTCTCCTCAACTCCGCTCCAACTCTGCTCTCCGCCGGGCGCTGGTGAGCTCATTATATAGGGTCCATATACAAAGGAAACGTTCTAGAAAAGAAGTCTACTCAAAATGGTCCAGGCAAATCTTCTGAAGCGGTGAAGTGGCACACAATGGCTATTGCACTGTGGAGAACGACCATTAACTGAAAGCAGGCCAGGTAGTCGAGCGGGCTTTCTCTAACGCTGGCTGCGATGTGTCAGTATGGGGAAAATCAACATTAGGAAGGCATAGCGAGCATTTGCTCAAATACGGTATCGCAACATTACAGTATATCATGAAGAAACCAGTGAATTAGACCAGTGAAATACACTTGGTATGTTGTGTGGGATGGCAAATAGAACCCCTGTCCGGAAATGCACGGTTTGGGCGCTGGAGGGCGTCGAAGTTTGAGAAAGAACTTCCTAACATTGGTTTTGGCCCCAAACACGGAATGTACGCAACCTTTTAGCCATCTGTGGACTTGTCCTAGCGGACGACAAAACAGCGGTTGATAGAGTTTTTAATTTTTTTAGCGCAGTGCAATATAAATTTGAGGATTTAAAATTTTTAATTATCTGTTTCTGATTTTGGACATATTTATCACCTTGTTTCATATCTGGCTATTGCCACTGCTTTTTACCTTTGTATATTTTTCTTGTTGCTAGTATTTTTATTTTTTGAGTGAAATTTATATCTGGCTATTGCCATGAGTCTGTTAAGGGCGCTGATGACCTAGAAGTTGAGCGCCCTTAAACCAAATCCAATCCAATCCAATCTGTGGACTGCGGATGAATGACCTAAGCATAGCAACATTCCTGCGGATGCGTTAAATTCCTAAACTGAGTTTTGTGTAACTGAGGTGAAAAACAAGAAATTCAGGGAGATGACATTTAAAAAGCTCGGGAACAACAGTTGTAGATGTTACATTTAAAAGCCTAGGTCATGATATCTGGTAAAACCGAAAAAATAATAAAAAATCTAATACATATACCACTAAGTTGTTGCATAAAAATATCAATATTTTAAATCCAAACCTCTTTCCGGTGTACTAAACTAAACTGTTTACTAGGGCATGGGGAAGCAGAAAATATGCTCCCTCTTCTCTACTACTGTACAACAGTAGGGCGATATTTACAGCTAGAAAATATTTTAACTTCCTCACTGTAACTTTGCAATATTCTTGAAATTATTCTGGATACCATCATTACACTTAAAAAGCAAGAGACTGTCAAGTCAAGGATTTGCGTTAGAATTGTTAATAGCTAACCTGTCGACGCTGGGCAGTCACAACGGTAAACAAGATAACATGCGCGCTCACACAGAGTAAACACCATAAACGCTATCGCCAGAGAACTAGAATGTTCTGGATGTTTCAACATCCCGAACGTTCTGTAAATTTCCTACAGTTATATAAGCGAGTACTCTCGCGAGAATACTCAGTGGGTACGTGAATGAGTCACTAAGGGAGTTAGCTACTACTAAATAAAGCGATATTCTTGGAGCGAGTTTGCGATGATTGTGGTGAAGTGCAGAGAGCCCTCTTACTGCACAGTATTTGAGACATCTAGTGTTCAGCTCCGGTGGGTGAACCGTCCGGAAGAAGAGGCTACATTGGGGGTATTTTGTCACCCCGCTACGTCACGGAAGAAAGTGAAATGCCTGAGTGAACTAAGGGAACCCTCGGAGAAAGTTAACTTGATTAAGTGAAAGTGAACATTGAATGAAGCGACAGTTCTGAAAAAGTTACAATATGTGTATGTAAATACAACGCCTCTGGTTCATTCATATACATATATGGTATTTTATGACTGTGTTCTTATGACTATCTTGTGCTTTATGTGAGGGCTTAAAATATACTAACATTATGTGTAATACGAGTAACGCTATTTAATGTATTAATTTGCAACTATTGCTTTTGTTTCTAATAGTTGAATCCCGCAAAGGTATGAAGTAAGGCACAAATGGCACGTGCCGAAATGTGATTGTGTCCATAAAAGTGTGTATCACTTCACAAAACCTATCTATTATGGCATTGGTCTTCTTCCCCACTTCATTGTCTTCAATTTATCCACAGCTGGAGAACATAACATGTAATTGTGCTGCCGAAGAAGCTGCATTAAGCGCTGCTGGGTTTCAAGCCTTAGCCTATTTACCACGCTGTAAAGCCGAGTGATTTAACTGTTGTTAGCCAGCACTTACGAGTAAAGTGGCCACAGAAAATAAGTGGCCTAGTAAGTGCGCTGTACACAAAATACCAAAAGGGCTGCTATAGTCTGCTTTACGACCAGAATCAGCCTTTGGGCTTTAGGCGAAATATTCTAAAGTAAAATAGAATCACAGTTGGAGCAGGTGTAGGTAGTTGCTTGTGAAGTATGTGAGAGTGTCACAGAAAACACATGTGCATAATTTATTGTTGATTGCTTCAGTACTTCAGATACAAATCTGATGTGTTGCACTCACAACACTTTCTCTACTCGTGTACTAACCATCCTTATAAACTCATTCCTATATCTTCTTCGTGTTAGTCGAGATAAACATTTGCAGAAATTATCTTATTGCTTATTTCCTTGTAGATACAACGAGAATATGAGAATACAGTAGGCCTTCAACAATAGTCAAATATTTTAAAGCTTTGCGATTCCGTTATCTTTGCACTGGCAAGATATAAAAAATGAACAGCCATGTTGCATATGACGAAAGAATAAGATTTCCGAAACTTACACAAATAACAAGGAGTATCTCCGAAATTGTTCGCTCTGCAAAAAATGTATTTGGACATAAACTGTGCATTTTAGCGAGACCCACATTTTTTGTAGAGGAAGATTTTGTCTATCTCTTACGGTTTACGAGTTATTTAAAAGCCATCCCGAGTAAGTAAGCAGGACTACATAGGCTATAGCCAGATAATTCAAAATATTCATTTCATTTATCATAAAAACATCTTAAACGTGTTAATTGTAAGAGCCATTTTTCAAGCAAATCAAAGTGTTCGAAAACTGTTCAATGTAAAAGGTAGCTTAGGGTGAAGGAATTATCTTTAAAATATCCGTATCGTATCCCTGAAAGACATTAAGCTTAAATACCAACTTTGGTTTTTAACCGACTTCTCGTTTTTGAGTTATGCTGTCCACAGGCTGACACACAGACACCACATGGACCTTCTTCTAAAAATGCTCTTTTTGGATTCAGGATGCCTCAAAACATATTTCCGGTGAAATATCATCAAATTTTTGTGTGGAATACAACACTTTCTCCACTTACTAGTAGAGAAAGTAAAAATAGTTTAGTATTCGGCTATTAAACAGTTCAATCTTATGTCAGGGAATTTCAATGACCTCCAGGGCATTTAATATCAATAAACAGCGCCAGGTGTCTTATGTAGTAAGGCCATGAGTACATCTTCACTATGCACAGGTAGCAATCTTGTTTTCTTTAAGTTTCTATCCCAGATGCAGCAAGAGGAAGCCTATTAACAGAAGAGAAGGCCTTTACCTAAAGGCCAAATCGTAAGTACTCATATAACAGAGGTTAGGAAAATATTCCACGACAGTTATTTTAAAGGAACCAACCGCAACTTTAAACTTTCAAGCGATTAATCTTCTGTTAGTATTATGTAACGTCACAGAAAGAGCCAATATACTTTACAGGCCTTATTTAAACCAAAAGTAAGAGATACTAGAAGTTTGAGAGGTAGAACTGAAACTTAAAAATTCAATGCCAAAGCTGGGATTTGAACCACAGACCCTCCGCTTTCCAGGCGGGCGCTCTAACCATTAATATTGAATTCTCAAACCAGTTCATATTTTTCCCGGCAAAACACAAAGGCAGACTCACATCAGAGACAATTACCCCAATGGTGACTTACTATTCTAAAAACACCAAGAGTAAATTTGTTGGCATAAATAATACATACTAGAAGTTAATG